>VDFB02047397.1:6278177-6320685 GCA_007258455.2 Sequoia sempervirens
AAGGTTGATAGTCAATCCAATTAGGGTTCCTATAACATCCTTGAATGGTAATTAGAGAAAAGTGGTGTTTTATGACCTAGGTTATAAAGCAACTATTTCCCCATTATTCAATATCCACTTATTTTCTTATAAATTTCATGAATCTAGACATAACAACTATAAGAACTACCTTTGGAAAGTAGAATAATTTTTTTTATAAGTTAGATGAAAAAAATTCCCTTGCTTCTACATCGGACTATAAGTCCATATTTCATAACTATCTATCAACTTGTACAGTTCACATACAATTTTGTAGCTCCTTTCGAAAGTGTCATGTTGCATCTAGATTTTGTGACCATGATCTATGGACTTGATGCCCCTCCTTGAGCTTCACTCACTTTCATAGCAAGTGACATAAATTTTTGGTAATATAATATTTGTATGATCTATCCATTTCTTTTCAATCTACAAAATAAAAACATCTATCCACACCCAAGATTAGACCAATAATTTTAATGGAAATTGATATCTTTATTTCATTTATGTATAGAAATAGATTAAATTATCCCATGATGATAATACTAGGAGTACCTTGTGACATGGAAAACTACCAAAAATGTATTCATTTCCTCTCCAATTATTTAAATTATCATCCTCAAGAGCATTCTCAATTTATTCTAAGTAGGGATTTACTATGAATGTATTCACTTAACTAGAATTGTGTGTTGAGTACCTATGTAATCCTATTTTAAATCTAAGTGTAATAGGATCTTATGGGTCACATTGATTTGTGTAGTATTTTTGTGATTGACGATGCAATTTTTTCTAATGGGGATATGACAAGTGGTTTTATCTGAAATGGAAAATTGCAACTATTTCTATTTCATATTGTTGAATAAGCTACATTTTATATATCAAGGTTTAAATGATAGAAAAGTTTTGGTTGTGAAACATAAGAAAATATAAGAGATATATAGGTAAAAGGGATCCACTTAGGACATCCTCACATTTTGTAGTTTCATTAGAAAAAGAGATCTTGCAAGGATGGACTTGAATTTCAACCTTGAGGTGAGTCAACTCTATGGGAATGGGGATTTTTTGTTTCTTAATGATAGAAATGGCTAAAATGTACTTTGGGGAGATAAAAATAAAATACCTAATGAAATAAAATATGTGATGCAAAACTTGAAATGCATAAATAAGGATAACACAAATAGAAAAAGTTACTTTTAGGAGAGATCTATGAAGAGAAAGAATAATATTATCTTGGGACACCAAAGTGGGTTTTGAGTGTCGAGAAATACCAAAGAGAAAATTTTTCCCTACGGTGAATGTGTCTGCAATATAGGCATCCTATAAATCTTATTTTAAAGTCTCTAATCCTAAGATCTTAGATGCAGATTCTCTAGGTATTCCACTATCAAAAAGTCAGAAATAAAATATGTAGGTGAATTTCTGTGGCTTGACAAATTTGATGATAACTTTGGAAAATTTGCAAAATTTCTCTTTTGATCCAATTTCAATCCTTCTTCACCTACAAATCTACACATATAAAGAGGGGAAAATGTTTGTTTTGGATGAATAAGGGTTTTCCTTGGTCAAACCTCAGTTTGGTAATTAAACCTTGATAATGAAATGTCAAAAATAGAAATGAATTTGATGAATGAACAATGCTTGTCCTTGTGAACTGCATGAAATATGCATACAAGTCAATCCAATAGTTTAATCAAAAATAATAACATTTTCATACGTCATAAAATCATTCAACTGCTATCTTACTGTCATCCCATTTAATAAACTAGGACTTTTATTTAGTGAGTCTCGAAATTCATATTCCATCTTTTACGATTTTAAATAAATCCAAATATTTAAGTCCTAAAAATCGAAAATCATCTAATCATCCATTAAAGCTAATCTAATTCTAATTAGCTAACCTAACTACATCACATCTAGATAATCCACTTGCACAAATAGAATTAATTTATTGATTTATTAAAATTAACATTTTCACTCAACATGGAATCTATGAGGAATATTCCATAAGGTTTGAATTCAAAATCAAGTTGAAATTTACATCTAATAGGGCATTTAATAGGTCTTACATGTCTCTTACATGTCCCCTTGCACAAGTCAAACTCAACATTAACTGTCATTTCAAATTTAAAATTTCCCCTCTTGGGCACATGCATCGACCACTCTTTTGTATTTATTAAGTGGCCTCTTTTCATTGGCCTTTTTGAGTCCACATTGGTCCCTTTCAGCTCATCATTTGAAATCTATAAAATAGGGTTTCATTCTTAATCAATCCTCCCGCAAATCATCCACTAATCTCATGCAAGGTCACTCTCTTCATTTGAGAGTTGATTTTTCCCATCATCATTATCATTGACATTATCAAGGGTTGGGAAAGGGCTTCTTTCCACATCAAAGAAGCACCAATCCACTTATGAAGTGAAGGTTTAATCCATTTTAGATAGGTTTACATGTTTATGATTTCTTTGTAATGCTTTTTATCATGTTTCCTTGTCTTGATGTGATTAAGAACTTCATAAGGAGTTTGATTATTGTTTTTGGCTAACTTGACTAATAGTTTGTTGTGTTGATTTAGATAGCCAAGAAAAAATAGTTCTCACAGGTCTAAAATCCTGCCCAAACCCTTGATGGCACCCCTTAGAGGACTAAATTCTAACACATCTCGCTAAGGATTGGATACTTCTTGAATTGGCTTGAACGATTGTTTGAATTCTTGAAACCTACATCACAATGTTAGCTCCAAAACATATTATGAACACACATTAATCTTGACATGATGATATAATCTTGATTTCTATTGTAGATTTTTGATAAATCTATTCTTTAATGATCTTCACAATAGTATTTTCTCTTGTGAACTCTTGATTATGCAAGTTAAGGTTTAATTGATAAAAAGAACTTTTATATATAGGTGTTTATCTAATTTATCAAAAATTAGATTCCATAAGCCACCATTTGAAACTTGAATTTGAATCATTAAAATAGAACAACTTGAAGGGTTTTTCTGCAAAGACAAGCCTAATCATGTTTACATGTTGAAGAAGGCCTTATATGGCCTAAAACAAGCACTTAGGGCATGGTAGTCTAAGTTGGATAATCATTTGACATCAAATGGGTTCACTAGAGGTGGTGTTGACAATAATCTTTATGTCAAGATTGAAGGTATTGATATTCTAGTTGTTGAAGCTTATATAGATGATATCATTTTTGGCTGCAATAATGATGCTTTAACTAAAAAAATCTCTCATATTATGGAATCTAAATTTATTTCTTGGTCTTCAAGTTTCTCAACTTGAACATGGTATATTTCTCTCTCAAACCAAGTATGCTAAAGAGATGCTCAAAAGGTTTCAAATGGATGGATGTAAACCTGTTAGTACTCCAATGGTTATAGGTTGAAAACTTACAAAAGATTATGATTCTCCTGATGCAAATCAATCTAAATATAGATCAATGATTGGTAGTTTGTTATATTTAACTACTTCTAGACCTAATATAATGCAGGAATTTTGCATGGTTGCAAGGTTTCAGGCATCACCTAAATAATCCCATGTTAATGTTGTTAAAAGAATATTTAAATATATATTCAGGGCACTCTTGATTATGGTCTTTGGTATCCCAAAAGCAATGATTTTTCTCTGATTGTATATACAAATGCTGACCAGGCTAGCTATTTGGATGATAGGAAAAGCACCAGTGGTGTTGCATTCTTTCTTGGTGATCGGTTAGTGGCTTGGCACAAAAAGAAACAAGAATCAATTTCTCTTTCCACTATTGAGGTAGAATGCATAGCTACCACTTCTTGCTATACTCAATTGCTTTGGATGATTCAAACATTGTCTGATATGGGTATCATAGTTTCTAAGCATGTTTCTATTTTATGTGATAATACAAGTACAATCAATATCTCTAGGAATCCTATTATGCACTCTCGTACTAAACACATTGGTATCAATTTTAACTTTCTTTGAGAAAAAATGGTTGTCTAATGATGTATGTCTATAGTTTGTTGCTTCACAAGAACGAGTGGTTGATATATTCACTATGCGTCTATCCAAAGAAGTTTTTCAAAGACTGAGACTTAGATTGGGAGTTATCTCTCAATCCTTACTTCATTGATTCTCCTCTATTTGATTTAGGGGGAGCTTGGTTCTATGGTTTTTCATTTACAACTCTCTTATATATTTTCATTTGTTGCTCTATTGTTTCACTTGCAGCTACTTTGGATTGAATAGTTGGTTGGCTTTAGTTGTTTATATGTTCATGGCATTTCAAATTCTTTTCCGATTCTTTGTCATTGAGGCAAAAAGGGTGAGAGATGATGTGTTTTTCCATCAAGGACAAAGGGGGAGTTCGTTGGCTTTCAATTTTTTATTGTTTATCCTTGATGAAAAAACTAGTTTTGGTGATGGTGACATATTTATATGATCTTGGTGGCACATCATGCTTATAGTTGGTTCACATGGTAATTTACATGGTTGGTTCATGGCATGCACCTTTAAATTTACATGTTGGTACTGATGTTTGACATGTGTTTATTATGTCAGGGCATTATGACAGAGCATGCTCATTATAGCAGGACATGCATTTGTTTTCGACCGTGCATTTGTTTTAGGGTATATATCTTGTTTTAGATATACGACATGGTTACTCAGGTATATCTAGGTTGATAACTTTTAGATTGTAGTATATTCAGCTAAATCATTTTTAGATTAGCACTTGAAGTATTTTCATTTTGATTATATGAAGGCTCAAATTGTTTGTATACTCTAAGTTGATCTTAGTCTTCCTTGTTACATTTTAATGTGATTGATTATTCACATTTTTGTTTGTGGCATTGCTATTACATATCATCATGGCATATGGCTTTGGCAATATAATTGTGTCAATGGTTTATATTGTGAACTTGGCATATGGATCGGTCTTATTGCATTTCATATTACTAAAGGTAGATGAATTTATTACAAGTAATATGGCAGTGACATTAATAAGGTTTTGGGATCATCCTAACAAGGTTTCAGTTTGTTTTGATTGATCATATATGGCATTGGGCAACTTGCATTGGTATTTTGATATGGCTATAAGAGGCCATGGTTTATTATTGACTCCCACTGGAATGATCATTTGAAAAGGTGTTTACACCATTGGCAATTCTTGTAAAAGGTATTAGACACTAAAGGTTTCATTATTACAAGCTATTTTGAATAAGGTCGAAACCATAATTGACAATGCATACATGTGGCTACGACAAATCATTATGATGTTGGGTTAAATAATGTACTTTTTTTTTTTTGGTCACATTAGACTTCAAACCATCATTGTTTCTGGTAAATTCTTCAAAGAGACTTGAATTTTTATTTGGAAAAAGGTTTTCCATTATGTTGTGAATAGGATTTAAAACCATAGTCGCCACCATGGAATTGTGATTGTAGATTTCTGGTAAAACCTTAACTAAGGAAGTTGAAAACAGGAAGAGCTCATTGATGGAAGTATTCAATTGGGTAGTTATGATGGTCTTCAACAATAATTTATGGTAGTTTTTTTCTTTCTCCCACCATGAACAGGTAAAGGAAAAACTATTACATACTTTCGATTTTGCATTGAAATTTTCTTGCTAGAATAGTTGTTAAGAGTATTAAAAGGATCTTATTATTTTTTTTTGAAAAAAAAGGAAGGAAGTTGTTTTATGCACAAGTTGATAAAATTTTGTTTCTCAATTATTCAACAGTTGGCCGTAACTATTACAAACCCTTATGGTTTATGTTGTTAATACTTTTGTTAAAATGCTTAATCTTTTGACGATCATGATTTAAACCCATTAGGGTTTCTGGAATCTTATTTGGAGATTGTTCTTACAATTACAAACCTATCTATAGAGATTCTTATGCATTTATTTAAGAAGGTTTTGTTGTATTTCTTGAGTTATTGAGAAGAAGATAAATAGTTCTTGTGAAACAAAATATTTTTATCTTTACAGTGACAAGAAAATGGGTTTACATTGAAAATCACTGAATCTCAAATACTTTGTAAAAGAAGATGTTTTTAATTTTATACAACATTCTTCTTTAGTTTGTTTATTAAAATATTTATATACATAGTCTTCTATTGAAATTCTAGAGCTACAAAATATGCACTTCTAGGGTTCTGATAGGATGTTATAATTATCATGCATGAAAAGGAGTTGGTGCTCCTCTAATCTTGTAAAAGTTGGTGCTTTTAACTATTGTGGAGTTGGTGCTCTAAGTGAATAAAGGAAATATTTTTTGAGTGGTTTTTTATTCCCCTAGAGGGTTTTTTCCACTCAGGACAAAATTATGGTGTTATGTGATATTTTTATGGGTGATTGGTTCATTTGCTTGAGTTGCATAGAATTTTTGATATTAGTCATTCATTTCTGCCCATTCTTAAATCAAAGCATCTTGCATAAATGGTTTAGTTACAAGCTTTGATATATGTGCAAAATTTATCAAGCTAGTCTCTCGTAATGAAATTTTTATTTAATTTGTAATACATATAGTATTGTCTAAGTTCATGTGAATTTGGCTCTTCAATTGTCATTTGGTATTCTGCTTTCAAAGTTTAAAATATTGTGGCTTTCATAAATCACTGATTCACCCCCCCCGTCTTAGTGATTTCAGTTTTCCAACAGATCCTATTACACTTACATTTAAAATAGGCCTACTTAGGTACTCAACACACAATTCTAGTTAAAAAGAGACATTCATGGTAAATCCCTACACAAAATGAATTATGGATACCCTCAGTGATGACAATTTAAATCACTAGAGAGGTAATTAATACATTTTTGGTAGTTTTGCATGTCACAAGGTACTCCTAGTCTCATCATTGTGAGATAATTTAATCTATTACTATACATACATGAATAATGATATCAATTTCCATTAAATTGATGGGGTTATGGGGTGTGGACAAATATTTTTATTTTGTAGCTTGTGAAGACATAGATAGACCATACAATATTATATTATTACAAATTTGTGTCACTTGCTATGCAAGTGTGTGAAGTTCAAGGAGGGGAATCAAGTCCATAAATGGTGGTCACAAAATCTAGATGCAACATGACACTTTCCATGGAGCTTCAAAAGTGTATTTGAAGTGTAGAATTCCATAGATACTATTCCAATATGGACTTATTGGATGTAGAAGAAAGGGAAATTTTTTCTTGTAACTTATGTAAAAAATTGAAGTATTATAATGCCAAATGTTCTTATAGTTGTTATATATCTAAAGTAAGGAAATTTATAAGAAAACAAGTGGATGGTAACGATAATAAGCTTTGGTGAGATGTAAGAAACAATTATATGGTTGCATTTTACAAGAGATATGTAAAGATGATAATGAAATCTATAGCCAACCAAATAGAACTACTATGGACATGTATGGAAGGGATGTAGTATTATATCACATGTAAATAGGTCATATGTGGTTGTAAACATAAGAATATGCTAGGTATAGGACTAAATTATAATCATGCAAACATGTGAGTAGGGTGGTAAATTTTACCTTATATCTATAACAAGATTTATGAATAGTAACTAAGGAGTAGTTTTTATGGATGCAAATGCACAAATCATCTTCATACTTCCATCCATTTGTAATTTGTAGACTTGACTGATTGTAAGTAACTACCAACAATGTAACAAAAGAAAATATTTAGCTTAGGGCCACAAGGGAAAAATATTGACTTGGGAATTAATAATAACCATATAATTTGAACATCATGACACAAGCTAACAATTGCTTGATGACTAATGGAAGCCTCACAAGGAGTTTTATTTTATAAAAAACAATTGGGACTTATATTTTAAAAATATATAACTATAATTACTACTTTATCTTCCAAATGGTTATATTATTTTGTTTAAGATACCGAAGCATATATAATATTGTTATATGTTTCCTTTTATCTACACCAGTTTCTTAAGGATATGGGGAATAATGTATTGTTTGATAATGTTATTTTAGTTACAATATTTTAAAAATAATTGAAATTTATTAGCCAGTAACATAATCAAATAATATTAATATTACGAATGGTCTTTTTCTACTATAGTTTTGAATTCCCTTAAGCATTTGGAACTTCATTCTTACATATTAAGAAATAGAACCATGTGGATCTAGTTACATCATCAATAAATATATGAAAGTGATAAAGTGACTTGGCTTGCTTAGGACCACACACACCTATATGTATTAATTTGATAATATTTCATTTCCTTTTATTTATCCTTATGGGAAATTCACTTCCATTTTTCTTTTCTAATGTAGAACCATCACAACTAATATGTTTATTCTTAAAAAGTGATACACTTCCCATCATTTTTTTCTTTCTATAGAGACAAGATCTCTAAGATTCAAGTGACCATACCTCATCTGTCATAATTCTTCTATTGACAAATACATAGATGTCATTAATTTAGGATGTTCTACAACTATACCTAGTTTCTATAAGCCCCCTATCGTGGTTCCTTCAATTATCACTTTTAAGTTATCTTGCATGTCCTTAAGTGGAAATGTATGTTCATGAATTCAAATTTTAAGCTTTGATTTTTTATTCCTAAAAAATGATATATTCTTCTTCTTTCCTATACCAAATATTACATTTCGAAGTTTTCTTATATGTTCATTAGGCAACATTATACTTATATCACAATAAATCTTTTAATCATGAGATCTATCATTCTCTAAGTAGACCTTACTACCACAAATTTTCTCATGAAAGACTTCACACCAATCTCTATTTCATGACCAATGAATAGTTGTCCTCTGAATATATAAACCAACAATTGTATGCATATATTCATGCAAAATAGTGACATCTAAAAAAAATAACTTAAGATTATTCAAGTAACCATTTATCTTATCCTCACCATTAACAATTATTCTTTCATTTTTTATTATTTTTATAATACTTCAATTTTTTTTTTAATCTATTCATATGCTTAATGTATTTGTATGTAGAGAGTCCAAATCTACCATAATAATAAAATTTCTATTTTTCTTTACTTTAGAATTTGACTTCAATGATACACCATCCTTATACCTTTTGTCTTTAGGTTTACCTTTGTTATTTTTTCACTATTTTCCATCGGATGACTCTTTTTCCTTGACCATTAACAATAAATTTTGGATTTGAAGTTGACTGTCCACATGCTTTCTCCTTTCCTCTTCTTGTAAAAGTATACCTACTAAATTGTCAGAAATATGGTGCATGTTCCCTCATAGCCAAATTAGTGCTAAACCCTTGGCACTCTCTCCATTCTTTTAACTCTAGACAACTAGTCATTAAAACATTCATTTGCTTCCATTTTGATTGAAAGTAAGGTTTTTTTTAAATAAATAAATTTATATCTGTAAATTTATACAAACCTCTCACTGTTGTCAACATATCGATGATCAATTGATGTTCATTTCTAGGGGATGGTCGAATCCTTGACGACATACACGAGAATCTTTGCTTTACATAGACTTCTCTGCCAATCTTGGACGGCGGATTGAGGCTATGCCTTTGTATTGTTTAAAATAGAGGATAAATCTTAAATTGTTAATTTACATAGTTTAATTTGTTAGATTTTCCATGCTTTAGCAGACAAAATCTCACGTTTAAGAGTAGTAGTTGTACTCGGGCATGCAATGGCAATTGCAAAATTGAGACAATATCAAACCTCCTTGTGATTTTACCATGAAAATATATTACCGGCAATTATTTGCAGACAATCTGCAATACACAATCTGCGCTGACGAGATCAGATCAGATCCTTTGCAGCTTTAAAACCAAAGCTCAACAACTTCTTACAAACCTGCTAAGCAAATGGACAGCTAACTGAAACTCCTACAAATCCTAACCGACACACATTCAACCTGTGGAGTTCTAATTGTTCATTACTCTAACTATTAAATCAGAAAGCATAAAAATATAAAATTCTAAATCATAGAGCTGTGCACAATTTCTGCTAGAGTTATAAATCATTCCATCCTATTCTAGTGGGGTATTTCCTTTTCCTTCTCCTCTGGTTTTCCGTGTGAAGAGAAGGATTGTGAAAAAGAATTCATATACTGTCCGGACTCAGCGTTGATAGGGAAGTTGAGAATAGCCTTCGAACCGCGCAGTTGGAAAGCCGAACGGTCGTACGCCACTGCAGCTTCTTCGGCTGTATTGAAGGTGCCAATCCAAAGACTGGAACCCTTCTTAGGGTTTCGAATCACTGCAACATATTTCCGGCGTGCCTTAACAAAGCTCACTCCCCTGTAATACTTTTTTCGATCCTTCCCACAAACAACAGTAGGTGTTGGTAAAGGGGAATTTGTGGTCTCGTCAGAGAATTCATCCCCTAGTAAAAAGTGGGCAATTGCATTCAGAGAACGAACTTCGTGGGGTGTTAGTGTACTCATTATCGCCGTCGCACAATACCATTTGTGGACAAGTTGTTTTTGGTCACATGCCTTATAAGTCGACCTTAAATTAGGTAATGCAGTAGATTCATTGTATTCGTCCACTTCAAACGCTTTCAAGCGAAAATGAATTTATATTTTAAAAGTTTCACAAAATCTATTTCTTTGCAAAATGAAATGAATGTAATGATCATGGTTAGCTCTAAAGTGAAGATTTTTGTAAATTATACATAACGTAATTATGCCATGGCATATTAAAATACAATCTTTGAAATTGGGATCTTAGAAAGTGAGGTAAAATTAAAAAACTGAAGACAATATATTTTAATCTTAAAAAATATTTGGAATTCTTTGTAAAATGGTGTAAGGTAATGGTTATCTATAAATTAGTAAGTCTAAACTAGCAAATATATATGAAAAAATGTTATGGAAGAAAATTTATCATAGAACCACAAAATGTTAAGAGTCAATAGTTTGGTTTAAGATATTATAATTATTAAAATGCATATTTCTTGAAATACATATAGAATCTTAAAAAAATGAAACATCATCAATTTTTTGTCTTATTTGTCATGTCTAAACATTGGAGAGGTAATAATATATAGGAAAGCTTAATGTGATGGTGAAAAGGGGCCCAAATAATAACATTATAGTATGGCAATTGATGTTGAAAATAAGTGGCAAACATGATAACTCATCAATTTTGATTCCGTCATCATCTAGTAGAAAGCCACTTTTGTAAGTAGTTGAACCACAATAAGGACAACCTAGAGGAACCAAAATTACCATACAAAGATCATTTTTCCTTTGCCTTAAGGGTTTAAAGTTACTCCATCGCATATTACACCTTGTGAACTTAAACTTTGAGACATAAATACTATTAGATAGAATATATTATATTAGCCATAAGGAAAAAAAAACTATTTACAGACTTATGGTTGAAAATGACATTATTTCTATCATATTCCATAATTGAAATAATCAATATGTATAAAAAAGGATCAAATTCATTTGAACTAGGCATAAATCATGGTAGATTACTCAATACAAACCATATTGCATGTGAATGGGTTAGGTGTAATGGGAAATAAAAAGTATAAATAATTTTTTATTGTGTTTGAAAAGGAAAATAAATATATGTTAAATTGACTTTGGTTAGTGACAAGTTAGGTAAGGAGAGTTTACAACTCCTAAGGGACCTACTGTGTTTCTAGAGATGTCTTATGAAAATAGAGAGAAGGAAAGGTATGAAATTGTAGGTTTCTATGATAGCTCCATAGTGTCTTAAAGTTAAGTTTTTGTAAATTATATATAAACTTTTAATTGCAATAGATTATTAAAATATAGTTTTTGCTTATGTCCTTTTCTTTTTTAGTTTCTAATGGATAGGGTTTCATATATAAAATTATATGAAGTATCAAATTTAGAATTGGAATCTTAGAAAGAGGTTAAATTATTAAAGAAAGACAACTATACTTTAAGTTTCAAAACCATAAAATACTTTCTAGCATAATATTTTAGGGGAAACATCATTTATAAGAAAATATAGGCCAATGTAGCAAATAAGAGTGAAAATAAAGTTCTTAAAGTAATTTGTTATAGCACCAAAAACATTCAAAAGTAAATAGTTTGGTTTTACTTATTATAGACTCAAATAAGTTTTTTTTGGAATTACATTAAAGACCTTAAGAAAAAAATCATGTTTAAATATTTATCTTATTTATTATTTCTATAAGAGCCTAGAAGAAATGCTAATGGTAAATAGGAAAGTTCATATAAAAAATGTCATAGGGTGGAAATCAATATTTAAATATGTGGTAAACATGAAAAAATCATCAAGTGATTCATTCATCATTTAGCGACAAAACAAAACCACAAGTAGTGGAACCATAATAGAGACAACCTAGAGGAACTATAATTGACATGAAAAGGTCATTTCTCCACTACCCTATGATGGATCAAACTTACTCCATCTCAAATTACACCTCCTTAACTTACACCTTAATACATAAATAATATTCAAAATCATAAACATTCTATTATCCATACAAAAAGAAATATTTATAGACCCATAATGAAAAGTTATATTATTTTCATTATATTCCATAACTAAATAATTTCTACGTGGTAAAAAGTAAAATAGTAATTCATGTAGTCATAAATCATATTAGAATCATCATTTGAAACCATACTCCATGCGAATGAGTTATGTCTAAAGGTGATTAAAAGTGTGAGTTCAATTTGATAGTTTGGAAAAATAAAATAAATTTATTTTAAATTGACCGTGGTTAATGATAACTAGGTAAGGAGAGTTTGCAACTCCTAAACTAAATATTATGTTTCTCATAGGGTTCTATAAGAGATCAATATATTCTTATAGTATTTTCATTTTACAATTATATATAACCTTTTTATGTAGATAATATATTAAAGCATAGCTTTTATTCGTTTGTTTTTTATCCATTAGTGGTTTTTCTTTTATGAATGCAATTTTTTATGTATTAAATCATTAAAGCGCCAAATATGAATTTGGTATCATAGAATGTAATGTTCAATTATTAAAATTAAAACAATTATATTTTAGTACTTAAAAACATAAATAAATTTTGGTGTAATGTTTTAAGGAAAAAATCATGCATAAAATAATAAGGTTTAAAGCAAAAAAAATTATGAAAATAAATCTATGGGAGTAATTTATAATAGAATCAATAAATGTTAAGATTCAATAGTCTTGTTTTCCTAATTATAATTACTAAAGTAAAAAATTATTGAATTATATATGGGATCTTAAAAAAATCAAACATTATTAATTTTTAATCTTACTTAGCATCTATATAAACTACAGAGAAGGCTAATGATATATAGGAAATATTAATATCATAGTGAGAAGAGGCCCAGATATCAACATTATAGGGTAGCAATCAATGTTTAAATTTTTTTAGAACATGGTAAACTCATCAAGTGATTCACTCATCATTTAGCACAAATCCACAACCACAAGTACGTGAACCACAATATAGAAAATTTGGATGAACTAGAATTACTAGATAAGGGTATTTTCTCAAATTTTCTAAGAGAGTTAGGCTACTCCATCACAAATTGCACCTCAACTAAAGCTTGAATATGCTAAATATTATTATAGATTATATATATTATATTATTTATTTTATAAATA
The DNA here is from genome assembly GCA_007258455.2 of Sequoia sempervirens. NCBI lineage: Eukaryota > Viridiplantae > Streptophyta > Pinopsida > Cupressales > Cupressaceae > Sequoia > Sequoia sempervirens. The sequence goes on from VDFB02047397.1 coordinate 6,291,778, forward strand.
AATATTAATTAATTTATGATTTAAAATGGTATTTTTCTATCATTCCATAATTGAAATAATCAATATATCTAAAAAAAGCTAAAATAGGCATAAACCATGGCATAATCCTTTGTTGAGACCATATTTTATGTAAATGACTTAGGTATATAGGTATTAAATATTTTTGAAGAAATTTTCAGTTGTTTGAAAAATAAAAATAAGCATATATGTTAAATTGACTTTAGTTAGTTACAAGTTATGTAAGAAGAATTTGCAACTCCTAGGCGACCTATTGTGTTTCTCACAGGGATGGATTACTCACTTAGACACCAAACAATATATTATATTATAGGGATCTATAGGATCTCCATAGAGTATTAAATTAAATATTTATGTAATTTATATATAACTTATTCATAAAAATAAAATATTCAAATATAGATATTATAAATTTATTTATATTCTTTTGTGTAATTTTCATTTGTTTTATTTTACTTGTCATGTGAATAAGCTAGAGAAAGTGCTATTCATATATATGAAATATTAATATAATGGTGAGATGGAACACATATAATAACATTATAGGGTGATAATCAATGTTAAAAATATGTGAACATGATAAACTCATCAAGTGATTCCTTCATTAGTTAGCGCAAAGCCACAACCATAAGTAGTTAGAGCACAACAAGAACAACCTAGAGGAATAAGAGTTGAGAGTTACTTCATCAAAATCTACAATTGAATATCTAAAATACTATAATAAATTATAGATATTATATTAACTATACATACATATATTGGAGAGAATGTTCTCCCATGGGTTGATTGATTGTTTTGTAACTCATCTCTGGCATTTTTGTTTGCCACAATTCATATTTCCCTACATGTATCCACACCCAAAACTAGTTGATGCATGCTTTAAAAATTTAGACAAAGAAACCAAGGTTATTAGTGGCAATAGGTTAAAGGTTACCATCATCATGGTAGTCGAAGAATGAAAGATTTCTAGGCAACTAGGGACCGAAAATTGAAATTTTATAAAGATGAAACAACTAAATAGTCAAAAAAAATTAGCTCGTCTCTCCTTTGGCACATAGAGAGTTCAATTCAGACGTGTAGGCCATTTTCTCAATGCTGACTTTTATTTTTGGCCATGAAAGTGATGATGAGGTCTGTGAACTATAGATGGGCTTAGCCTTCATGATCAAGAAGGAAAGGAGCCAAAATAATTTTGATTTTTCTGAGGTAATTTTTGAAGGAATGATGCAACAATTGATAGATTATAACACCACTTTTGAGTTCAGGTATTCCCCTTTTTTGGTATACTTAATTTTACATCAAAACCTTGAAATCTCTAGTGGTTATTTTTCACTCAGTAAGTTTGATGAGGTGGGGTTATACAAGCTAGCTTTATCTTTGACCCATTTGTTTTCTAGAACATAGGACTATTATTCAATTGTTGATTATTTCTTACAATCAGTGCTCTTAGATTTGTCTCTATGCCCTCTAGGCATGTTCTCCCCTGAAAGTTTGGAATGGATGAAAAACCACCAAACCCTAGTGGATTAATTTTTGGGAGAAATTTTTTATTTCATCAGATGTCATGGTTTTAATGAGGAGCCTTTTAGGCTTCCTAAATTTGTAATAGACGGGACCCTTTCCTTAGAGGTATGCCATCAGGCATCCATTACCAAAATTTTTTACGATGGTGGGAGACACAAGAAATCAATCTACACACATCCCCTTACCATCACCAAAACTTAGATAACACTTGTAAAGTGAAAATAATGGGATGTGTTGACTAGAAAATTATCCTTCCTAGCCTTGGTCCTTATTTGTGATACATGGAATTATAATCCTATTGGGTGTATTCCAACTATCAAACATGAAGAGCAAGAGTATTTTGAGTGAAGGAATAACTCAATCGAGGAGAGGGCAGAGGTCTACACTTACCCAGCCTTTATACCATTTGAACGACCCCCATGGCTCGACTTGTATCCTAGGGTGGTAAAGTTCTGACAAAGCACCTAATAGATCTTTCAAAATTCTTGTAAAATTTCAAGAAAATCATGAGTTGGATCATGATTTCCAAGCTTTGTGTCCAAGGATGGGGTTAGGGTTGTGGTTTGTGAGTCCTCTTTGATAATTTTCTATCTTAAAACCCTTTGGCATTTTAATTTTTAATTGACCTATTTCAATCAATCACTAGTTGAATTAGTTATCACTTGATATTTTGAATGCATCTATTTATCGACCCCTTTTAGTTAGGAAAGAAGGTCAACTGTGGATTGTCCCAAGTCAAATACCTATAAAGTGGTGAAATATTTCACCTTCAAAAGACTTAAGTTTAAGTCATTTTTCTCAAGGGTCTAATTGTCGTCAGCCTACTCATGGCCCTATTTTAAACTAACTTTATTTCATGTGCATAAATCCCACCTGTTGGATTTGGAGCTTAGATCCCTACCATCTAGTGCATACCATGGAAGCATTAAAGAATAGCCATGAGAAGCTATGCTAGGTATGTGATGGTTTTATGCATGTCCTTTCCATGGCGAGGCCCAATCCTTTTCCAAGTGCTTGACAATCAATGATTGGGAGATCAATGGTTATTATGTAGAGTGAGAGTTAATCTTGGCTATCCATTGCACACCTCGCAACACTTAATTAATGCTCAATGGAAAGCTTGTGAGGTACATGATTGAAGGACACATGGAACTCCTCCCACTTGTTGCTTGTTTGATGACATGAACTTCATTCAAAGTCTAGTCTTCTTACTTCATGTGATGTTTCTTCTTGTTGGTCACATGGGATTAATGTCCTTCAAGAGCACAACCTTCCTTGACATATTAAATTCCTCTTAGTTTTAATTGTATAGCTTGCATTCCCTAAGGTGTGAATCTTTTATCTCTCTACTAGTACTCTCTCAATGGTGATATCGAGCATGATGTTCGCTAAAGTGAGACCTTTCATGAACTAAGAAAAAATCCTTTGACTATCCTAAACAAAGTTCTTGGCTACCAATAATAACACAACTTTTTGGTGCCTTTATTTCATGAGAATCTAGCATAATGCAACTTACTAGCCTTGTGATTTTTGAGTGTCGTACCTTATCAAAGTTATCAATGAGTATAACTTTTTACATGTTATGGATACACATTTGATGTATATTGGACTGCACCAAAACATTGTGTGTTTCTCATATTTCCTTTAGGATCACCTAGTGTATATCGAACTATATTAGCCCTTGTGAGCTTATTTTTCATGGCCACCAAGTATAACACAACTCGCTTGTTGCGGTTCCATGTGAACATTTTTAATGGACATATCATAATAAAAATTAGTAGTTCATCTTTTTGGCATTAGTTTTAACATTTTATGATGTATCTTATTTTTCTACTGCATTTGTATGTATCTTGATGCCTTTTTTGGTTTTCCATGGAATATTTAATCCTAGGGGATTCATCATCCTCCTTGATCCTTATCATCTCATCTTTCAAACAATTGAACAATAAGACATCTCTTGACTTATTTTTCTACTTTAGTACATAAATAATATTCAAAATCATAAACATTCTATTATCTATAAAAAAGAAATATTTATAGACCCATAATTAAAAGTTATATTATTCCAATTATATTCCATAACTAAATAATTTCTACATAGCAAAAAAGTAAAAGGGTAATTTAAGTAGTCATAAATCATATTAGAATGATCATTTGAAGCCATACTTCTAAAGGGGATTAAAAGTGTGAATTCATTTGGATAGTTTAGAAAAATAAATTAAATATATTTTACATTGACTATGATTAATGATAAATAGGTAAGGAGAGTTTGCAACTCCTAAACTAACTATTGTATTTCTCAAAAGAACACGTTATGAAATTAGACATCAAGAAAACTATGACATTATAGGGTTCTATAAGAGATCATAATATTCTTATAATACTTTACTTTTAAAATTATGCATAACCTATTGAAGTTCCTAGAAATCTGCAAATGAACCATCTAAAAAACTCATAAGGAGGGTTAGTTTACACATGGAAATCTATAAATACATCTATGGAATAACATATCAATGTTTAAGAAATGCAACAATAACAAGGATCCAAAGACATTAAAAAACATGACATATACCTAATCCATATTAATTAGTCCCATGTGTGTAGAGAATGTGATCACCAAGGAATCATTATTTGTGAATGAACTTTATCAAGACTCTTATGAACAACAAAAAGAATGGATCAAAACCCACAATGATTTTGCTTTCCCTATGATAGGTTTGATCACTCTCCCCTTAAAAGCTAGACCGAGACAATTAAATGTCTCATTCTCCATTATCCTATCATTGGAAAAATTTTGTGTGAGGGTAGGCTATCCATGGATATGCTCCATAGATGTCATCCCATTAGTAGTGCATAAATGCTTAAAATTTCCATTTGGCAATGAAACTTTCATTCTATATCATAGTAGTTTTAATCTTGTGTCTTTCAGTGGAAATTTATCACTAGATTTATTTTGGCCTAAACCTATGGAACCTATTAAGCCTCATGAAGACTTATTTTTCAAATATTATCAAAAGGTCAAGGCAAAGTGCGTAGCATAATTTTCTAGATTAGCAATATCCCTCAACACATGCTTGTGTCTCCTATCATTGATGAAACCATGATTGAACCAAAACCCCTTTCGAGTAACCATGAAAAATCCTCTATCTACTTCCTATAAGAGACCAAGAGATAATCATACAACTCTTGGTGTGCCTCATAAAATAGAAAAAATTTATAAACCCAAAGAGAAAGTGGTTGACCAAGCCTCAGTGGTTCCTTTTATTCCTCCTTTATGAGAAGAAAAGAAACCTATGGTTAATAAGCCTTATCCTACATAATCACATGAAAACTATGCAAAAAGAATCTGAAATGCTAAAGAGCATAGGCATAAATATCATCCTATCTCTATTAAGTTAAAAGAAGAGAAAAAACACACAAACCAAGATCAAAATCTAATTAAAGAAAAGCATAATGATTCTCCACCTTCGCCATATCTGAAACATGAAACCTCTATGGAAATTATCATTAGACCTTCTATTGTGATTAACTTGGATGATGATGATGAGATTCTTAAGATTGATGAGTTGAATTTATTATTTTTCTCTTCTATGAGCTTAAATGACCTTTTCCTATTATCAACCCCTAACAACTCCAAAATAGGGGTCATTTATTTTCATCTAAATAACTTTGCAACTAACTGTGCTCTTCCAATTAGAGATTTTCCTTAAAAAAAATTCATCCCATATTTTTTAGACTATAATTTTAATGCTTTTTCAAGTAACATATCTTTAGATGAAATATTATTGGAAAGAGAATTCCCATCCATCTCCATCAGATTTTCCATACCATAGTCTAAAAAATTATATTACTAGGTTCAGTTTGTTCTCGTACCTGTATGTCACCTTGATCATCAATATTTTCCATGGGTTCTTGTTCAATAGATGTTCCTTCATCTGCATTTCTCTTTCTTTGTCTTACTCATGTTCAATCATACTTCCTCGATCTAATCCTTCGATTTTCCATCACAAATTGCACTCATATTTGAATTCACCTACTCTCAATGAAACATGTACAATTAATATAGCATAAATATTTTTAAAAGCATGTAACTAAATGCACATTCTAGATCATGACATCACTTACTAAAGCACCACTAAATGTGCATTGAAATATATGTCCAGATCTTTTATTAAAATAAGTACACTATGAAACATAGAAAGAGAAGTTCATCATAAGCTCGATATATAACTAAATGTGTAGATCACCACTTATATTTGATGTGAAAGAGAGAAAACATTATATATATATATATATATATATATATATATATATATATATATATATATATATATATATATATATATATATATATATATATATATATATATATATATATATATATATATATATATATATATATATATATATATATATATATATATATATCCCATGAAAAGGTATTAGCAATGAAACCTGATAATAAATTACAAAGGGGTTCAAGGCATGATTCCTTTTCAATGAAACTTGGATGTGACAAATAAATTCACACTATGTTAAAATGATGAAGGATTAATGACCTAAAAAGTTTAGGGATTTATAACCATATATGCATAAGATGTAAAGGGATAGAGACATGATTCCCATAATATGAAGATGCAACATGATGACTCAAGGTTTAAGATGTAATGGAATGCACATGATGCCCTCTAGTCTATGTGGTAACTATCTATCTAAAAGTGTGGTCCATGAACATATATATAACATCAAAGAAAATAATCAATAGTCAAAGAATAATTTGTGGAAAAGTTGTACATGCTCATTTAAAGTATCACAATACATGCAGACATGCAAATCATAAAATATTTAATTTAATAATATATACATTAATAAAAGATAAGTTCAAGTTGGAAATAAAAGTAAAGGCAAAGGTAAACTTAATAAAATATAGGTATTTAAGGAGGACATGTAAGAAAAAGAATGGAAAAATATAGAATTGGTGATCAATAATAATGAAATCTAAGAATTTAAATAGTGAAAACAACAAATGCAAATTCATGTTCAAACAATTTTTAAATAAATAAAATAATTTTTAAATAAAGAAAATATTTGTTTAATAAATAATATAAATAAAGTAAAATAATTTATTTTCTATATAATTCTTTATAAATATATAATTTTACATAAGAGGAACTTAAAATTATGTATAATTCCCAAATTAATAAACAAAAGTTAAGTTCTTGATAATAATATTTTTTATGTTTTTTTTAATAAATTTTATTAAACATAAGTATGTTAATTTTATGTATATAAAAAAGTAATTATCAAATTACCTACTATGTACACACTTGTGAATTATAACAAATAAATGATAATATTAGGTACAATATTATGGAGATGCAACTTTTACTTTAATTTTTTTACAAATATTTCTTTGATGTTAATATTTTACTAAATAAAAAAATAGTGAGAACAAACTTCAAATGCATTCATGAAAATAAAGACATAATCAATTAAATAAGTTGAATATTATAAGAATTGGCTATGAAGGTAGCCACCCAAGATCTAAAGGCCTAATAGAAAGAACAAGCATAAGAGAGATAAAAACAATATGACAAGAATAAACTATATTTTGCCAATAATGTAAATATGATGAGCAAAAGTACATAGGAGACCCCTTGTTTATATAGCCAAGGTGAGAACATAGAAGGGGATAATATTATGACAAGTGTCATAATCTTATGACATGAGACAACTATGAAAAGCTATCATTCCACCTAAAGTGGAAAAGTGATAATGTGATAATAACCACAAAAGGTGGATCACCCACAAAAGGTGGAAGTGATAAAGTAATGACATGTCAAGTCCACCAAAATTGGAAATTCTCCAACTACCTCCTATGTGGTCCCTAAGTAAACTTAACTAAGGTGTAATTATGACCTAGGATAAGGTACAACACTTTTAATTACACCAACACCCCCCCTTAAGTGCAACTTAGGGAAAATGTACACAAATGCAAACAATGCAAGATGGGTCCCAGCTACTAGGCCATGTTAGGTACCCATGTTCAAACAATGCAATCTCTCACAAGCGATGAAAGGGAGAAAACCTCACTGGAAAAACTCCCCTTCAAAAGAGAGACGAAATACAATAATGATATCCATCACAAATCCAATCAACCTCTATTCATAAGAGAGATCATACAACCCCCCCATAAGAGATAACCTGCTACAAGAAGAAGCACTGGAAGTACACTGTGGAGTAACACTAGAATTCTGAATGTGGCAAGCAAGGAAAGATACTTTTGTTTGCTACTGAAACCATATTAGAGTCACTGATTGACTCAAGTTGGAATCATGATAAAGCAACAACAGACCCAATGCCAAGGAACACTAGAAAACATGCAAACTAGCACAACTCTAGAATCTACAATGCAACAGTCGATTGAGAGATGCTCTAGAACTTAACTAAAGTGCAAAGAAAATCTAAAGAGCACAGAAGTGCAACTAGACCTTCAAACTTCAATGAGAAATAAAAGCTACCAAACAGAAAAATTATGAGGAAAAATCAGCACCACTAGAAAGTTGAGATCACCACCTTTCCGACAATATTTTGTTTGCAAAAATTTTCCATTTGGAGCAAAAGTTATGCAGAAATGAAAAAAAGGCCTAAAAGAGGACCTTTTAACACTAACTGAGTGCAAAATTAATACTAATTAGGGTCAAAAACATGCGCTCTTCGTTTGGCCATATGATCAAGCCTTATTAAAAAAAAAGCACTGCCTCCATTGGTGGTTAGCGGGTAGAGATAGAGTGGAGTGGGGGTAGGCCCCGGTGGCCATGCCACCTGCAGGCCACCCCACCCCTATAAACCGTCAGTCTTACAATATAGTTGGCTTAACAATTAATAGAAAGGATTTTAATATAATTGTTGGCCCTATACCAAATAAAGAAAAGTTTATGTAAAAAAAAATTAATATTATAAAATAGCCAATATAAATAACTCCAAACCCTTCGACGTTGTGCAGTATGGATGGATTTATGAACATCGAACAGCTTTGCCAGGTCATAGATAGCCAAAGCCAACAATGCTTTAAATGATCAGTACACTGCAATTGGATCCACCAATGATAACACCGATTATGGGATGACCAACCTGTGGAAATGAATGAAGGTAGAAGATAGTTGACTAATCAGTTGATAATTGAAAGAGACTGGTTGAAAGAGTGGAGATTGGTACCACTGACTAGAAGAAATCAATGAGCCTGCAAACCAATCATACCATCCGCCGATGAAGAATTGATTCAGACCTACAAATTAAGAGGATTTCATTCCCTTTGGTGACTGATCGATGTCGACGCCTTTGTACCTACGGATAGACAAGGGAAGGGATCCACGAAGATGTCAACTAAGATCAATGGGAGCTAACAACTGTGGAACCCCCATAGAATAAATATGCTGATGCAGGAGTAGACAGACTACCGGTACCTCACTTGACAATGATTTGAAATGTAACCTCCAATAGCTGATGTGAATGGAGGTCAGAGCCAATAGTATGGTAATAGTCAACGATGCTGGTGGAATGAATGAACCAGCGACATAATTAGATGATTGACCGATGACCGATGCTGGAAATGAGGGACATAATATTCTCTGTAAATATACTTGGAATATTACACCAAAAAATTTTCCCAAATTTTCCACTAAAATTGAAGAAAATATTTAACTGAAATATTTTTCAGCGAAAAAATAAAATATTATACCAATCTTTAAATGCACCAAGACCTCTCCAAAATGGCAATCCAAAGGCACTCCACTGGCTCTCATACCATGTAATAATTGGCTATGAAGGTATCCACCCAAGATTTAGAGGCCTAATAGAAAGCACAAGCATAAGACAGATAGAAACAATATGAAAAGAATAAATTGTATTCTACTAATAATTCAAATATGATGAGCAAAAGTACATAGGAGAATCCTTTGTTATATAGCCAAGGTGAGAACATAGAAGGGCATAAGATTATGACAATTGTCATAATCTTATGACATGAGGCAACTATGAAAAGCTATCACTCCACCTAAAGTGGAAAAGTGATAATGTGATCATCACCACAAAAGGTGGATCACCCACAAAAGGTGGAGAGATAATCACATGATGTGTCCACAAAAGGTGGAAGTGATAAAGTAATGACATGTCAAGTCCACCAAAAGTGGAAATTCTCCAACTACCTCCTATGTGGTTCCTAAGTAAACTTAACTAAGGTATAATTATGACCTAGGACAAGGTACAACACTTTTAATTACACCAACAAGATCAATACATACCTTCAAAAATAGCTCTCCTATTGTCCAAATGAATTTTCTTTTGTCGAAATAAGTCTTTTAAATTTTCGAAATTATAAACCTTCTAAAATGTCAAAATAAACCTTCTTTGATCAAAAATAGCTTTCTATGTCAAAATAATCAAAATATGTATTTTTTGAATTTTCTTAAGTAGAAAAATTAAAAAGAAAATATTTTTTTGATATTGACAAAATTCAGCCAAGTTCTTGTCGACCGGTAATGTTTTGGTTGATTCGTTTTCGACCATTTTTTCTTCGCTGAGAGGGTTTTGGCCGAAACATGCTCGATCGAAACCCTCTCAATTGAGAATGTCTCAATTGCATCCTACATGGCAACCAACTCATCATTTTTCAAAATTTTCTAAAACATTCAACTTTGGAAAATTATTTTTCTAGTCAGAATGATCTTTCTGCAAAAAATAAAAATACCCTTTTGTAGAGCTCGTAGTGGAGAATCCCAATATATTATTTTTTTTGATATTTTGATTAGTTTTAATATATTTAATTTTTAAAATAATGCAAGTATGTTTTAAAAATACAAAAAGAGGTTGATTAGAAATTAAAAAAAAGATAGTAAAAATTATTAACAAAATTTAAATCTTATATGGGGCACAATAAGAGAGAGTCTTCTTCAAAAGGGTATACTTTGTTTTCTGAAAATGATTAAAAAATTTGAAAATAGTTGATGGTTTGTGAAAACTATCAAATTTTAACATGTTTGACTTTAAAATGTTATTACAAGAAAAATATACATCAAAATTTTATTTTTTTCCATGCAGAATATATTGCACTTACCTATTTGGAGAAAAAAAAAAAGGGAGAAATGAAGTTTTTTTCAATTTTTTTCTTGACGGCCTGTGAAGTCACTCTTTTATGAAATTTTTAGTATTCCAAAATTTATCCTTAAATTGATAAAAACATATTGAAAACAATTTTTTTTAGTTTTTTTAAAATTATAGGAATAAAATTAATCAAAAGTTCTACATTTCATTAGTTTATACCATTTTGAAATTCAAAGCATAAAGACCACTTTGATGTGGTTGAAGTTCAGATTTTTTTTGTTGTTGGCCAATTCCTTTATAAAGTGTGAAACAGGTTTGTGCTATTACCCTAGTGAAATCAAGCATAGAAAAGCGTGAAATCTTGTTACAAGACTTTACAACACTTCAAAATAGGACTTGATAAGTGATGAAAAGGTGATTTTTAGATGAATTATAATAAGAGTCTAGAAAAGTGTAGAAATTTTTTACAACACTTCACAACACCATCACAAGACATCGTTAAATGCATTTGAAAGGGTCCAAGACCTAGTGTGGATGTGAAAAACACCTCACAACACCAAATCAAAGCCTTATTAAGTCTAATTTATCATCAATTATTCCCAAATCAAGCAAGTTTCCTTTTTTCTATGGTACAATCGATATTGGCAAAGTTTTGAGCTCGTCAAAGAAGAATGTTGCACAATTCCATTATTGTCGACATATCACCAAGAAAAAGTAAAAGAGACAAGAAAAGAAAATCACACTCATGAAAGGCAACAAGAATCATTATCTTTGCATATCAAAATCCATGGAAGGCATGTTAAAAGGCAGATTTAAATGAAGAGAAAAGAATGCCACATAGCCATAGAAAAGTAAGATGGACAGTTGGAAGGGTTGCACCATCTCAACTAGGAAAAATAATTTAAAAATCAGATCGAAAGAAAGGATGATAAAATCTTGGGAAGGTCGATTATCTTTTAATTTGAATGCTCAAAGTATATTTGTCTTTTCAATTTCAAGAAATTGAATATATATATATATTTTGTGGTAGCATTTACTTGAAAGGTATTAGGCAAGAATAGAAGGTGAATCGAAATAGAAAATAAAAGCTCATGTAAATTGATGAAAAAATAGAAACTCGTCGGGGAAAGAGAGATTGCACCAAAATGAGGAAGGAAAAGGAAACATAAGAGTTTGATATCAAAAAATTTGAAAATTGAACAAGTTTTACAATAGTGAAAGGGTTGCGACATATAAAAGGTCGATAGGTAGGGGAGAGCATCAGTGTACCATAGAAAAATGATCTTGGACATTTTTATGGTCTTTTAGGTCTTTCTCTCATGATGCTTAGTCCATTTTGGTTTGATTTAATGTTGTAACGTAACTTAAACATTCACATTAGGTCCTTATAATTCAAATTATGGTGTCTTGTGAAGTTTTTATGAAGTGTTGTAAAACATTTCTACACTTTTCTAGACTCTATTCATTATAATTCACCTAAAAGTCACCTTTCCATCACTTATCAATTCCTATTTTAAAGTGTTGTAAAGTCTTATAACAAGATTCCATTCTTTTCTAGGCTTGATATCACTATTTACACCTTTCTTATGCTTTATTTGACCCCTTTATGCACTCATAGGGCTTAATTAAGTGTGTTTTTGAATATAAACCTGACAAACAACATTAAATGTGAATTAATTCCTGACACCCAATTTTAAGTCCAGCATGGGACCCATTTTCAATGGGTGGTGAATGAGTCCCTCTTGGCTCAAAATTCAAAATATTTCAAATTTTATTTTGTGGTTTTATTCAAAATTACCTTATATCGGCCAATGATGAGGTATCATCAGGTTACTAAGGCACAAGTGTGTATAAATAAGTGTTTTTATCCTCATTTTACATCTCCTAATTCATTCAAGAAATATATTCATTCACTAAGCATTCAATTAGCATTTGAGCACTTTGCATCATTCAATCAAGCATCAATCAAGTATCTTGGGGCAACCATTGATATAACTTCAGATTTATTCAACAAGGTTGTGGTGAGTTCAGGAAATTTTCATGTTGTTTATTCATCTTTCCTTGTTCATTTCATTCCATTTCATCATTAAGGGTTTGATTACCAAAGTGGGATTTGACCAAAGCAAATCCCTATAACCTAACCCTTAACCATTTTTCCCCTTTTGCATGCGTGTTTGTAGAATTTTGTATGCCGATTTTTCAAGCAATTAGGTGTTGAAAAGTGGAAAAGAATTCAACAAAGTGTTTCAAGTCAACTACATCCTATTTCAAGGCTGGAGACAACCTACAATCCATTTTCTGAAAATTTGACTCTGTCAACCTACCAAAAAGACAAGTATAGCTCTAGAGCTACAAAATTTGTCCCCGATTTCACAAAATTTTCGGAGAGGACTAATTCTCCATCAGTGGAAAATGAGTCCCACCTTAAGGATGGAAAACTATATTTTTTCAGATTCTAGATCACGTCAATCAGAAACTAGTTTTTTACAAGTTTTTGCCAAAAATAGGACTAATTCTCCATCAGTGGCGAATGAGTCCCACTAGTCATTTTCACTGATTTTTGTCAGCATTTAGATCACTCTTGGTTCACCATTCACTACCCATGTGCACTCTGTTCAGCCTACTTTCAATTTTGTTTTGCATTCATTCATGTTTTAGTTCATGGTTGCATATAACATTGTGTTTTCAAACATTGCATATATCTTAAGTTTTGCACTCATAATCAGTTGATTACTTTACCTAGTTGTATTTATATCATCTCATTTAGTAATAAGCACATCATACATACATTAGATTGAGTGAACCACATTGAATTTTAGTGAGGTTTATCTCTCTCCTTTTAGGTGAAACATCCTGAGAGTGCAAGAGTAGCCTATAAACCTCATTCCCAAAAATCTATGGTTCATTTTCATGAAAATGCATATTGAGCACTTTATCTTTTTAATTTCAATTGCATCTTGTATCCTAGACTTCATTTGCATCAACATTCAATTTTTTCCTCTTAGGGATTCTCAAATTGCATTAGTGAAAGACTTTTTTAGACTTCATTTATGCATATCATATCACTGAAAAACTAAAAAATTGCATTTGCATCCTTAGTTTGCATCTGAAAAGCATTAAAATCACTTTTAATTTTTTGAAAAACACAAAAAAATCTCATAGCTAGACTCATTCGCCACCCTGGGTGAATCAATCCACCTGAACATTTCAAACATTTTCAGGCATTTTTCTAGGCATTTACTGCATTTATGTTCTATGTTGTTATTTGTCTATTTTAGTTTGCCGAATTCCTATTATTTTCATTTTGCACTCCTAGATTACATTGCATTTGCATTCACCCTATCTTTTGTGGTATGTGTATGAGTGTTTGATGCCCAATTAATAATACTTTAGTGTGACAAATTTCTAGACTCATGGCTTCATGTGATAGCACTTTCATTGTGGACCTTGGGATCTCAAGAGGTCCTACTCCTAGTATGGAAAATGGTGCATTAGGCATGGATACTACCACTACTATGCCTTCACCTTTCTATCCAATGAATGTTGACACACAAAACAATTCCATCTTGTAAGAAAAATTCATTAGTATTCATGAAGATTTTGCACATTTACAACAAGATTTATCCCTTGAAAACATTTCCACCATTGCCATACCTACAATAGAAAACCTTCATCATTTGATTGAAAGTGATTATAGCTTACAATTTATGAAAAGAATAGATGAGATATACAACAAACATGTTCCTTCTACTTTCGAGTTAGCCAACATTGTTGTAAGCCAAAGAGGACCTCACAATTCTCCTCCTTCAACCATAGCATCCATACCAACCTATACCACTCCTCAAGTTACAACAACCATGCAACAGGTTAGTCATGTGACTCCTTTTGCTATTCCAACTCGCATTACTAGTTATTTTGTGGCATCACATATTCCTTCTTCCATGTTCACCCCTCTTAATGTCCCTTTCACTTTCCCTAACATTACATACACTCCATCAACATTTTCCATTCCACCTCACACCACTTACACCAATCCCATCATTACACAAATCTTTAACACCGTTTCATCCATGGAACAAAAAAATCCACCACTAGCCAAAGTCAAAATGCTCCACCCACATATCATGTTCATAGTAGCCCATTATCCTTAGAAATATTATGCACATAGATGCCACAAGGAATTGAAATGCCTAGGTTTGAGAAATAAGGAGGTAAAGGAGACCCTACTAATCATGTCAATGCTTACATAGCCTTGTGCAATGATTTTGTCCTCAATGATAATCTATTAGCCCAACTTTTACCTAGGACCTTGAAGGACACTGCATTGGAGTGGTTTTCAAACTTACCCAATCATTTTAATTTGATCTTTCAATGAACTTGTGGATGCCTTCATAAGTCATTTCCAAGTCCATATGACTCCTAAAAAGAAAATGGTTGATTTATTGTGATGTAAACAAAATTTGGATGAAAAGTAACTAATTTCATTTCAGCATATTAGTGATTGTATGCTCAAAATTATGTTAAGATTCCTAATTCACATTTGCGAAAGATGTTTATCAAAACCTTGCACACTCACCTTTAGGATAAGTTAACTATGTTGAAATTTGCTTCATTCATTCATTTATGCACAACCCTTTGTGACTATCATAACTTGGTTTCTATTCGTGATTCAAAGTTCACTTCTAATCAAGTTGAGAAGTTTGAGCAAAACAACCAAAAAAATGGGAAAAACTTTAGAAAACCAAATAGAGGCTTTTCACAGTTCAATTCACCTTCGCCATAACCAACCCAACCTATTCAGAGTCAAGTGGCAATTGTTAAAGCAATGCCGCCCTTTACCTATGGGGACCTGAAGAGACAATTTAATCACTTACCCAACACTCTCCATAATACAATGAACCAATTTCTCTAGCAACAAATGATCACTTTGCCTATATTTAAACCACTTGATACCACCAAGCCTTTATCATCCACATTTAAACCTATTGCTTATTGTCATTTTCATCACCAAAATGGCCATGAAACCAAACAATGTAAGTGTCTCAAACACTTAGTTCAAGACCTCATTGATTCTAGTTGTTTGTCCATTGCAGGTGTCAATGATCAAGGAACTAAGTTCGTTGCACCCCCTAACCAGAATTTAAATTTTTTTCCAACCCTATGCCTAAACACAATGTTTCATTTCTCAAGGCTAGTGAACCTTCAAACACTCATGTGATGAACATTGATATAAATAATGAAAAACTTGATATCACTCCAAATGTTACCCAAGTTAATCCTATGGATGAACTCATGGGTATGATAAACATTGTCCCTTGTAAGGTCCCAACCAACAAATCTCTTGATATCACTTTTTCTTCTCATGATATACTTAAAAAGCTTCCTAATGGTCATCTTTACATAGCTAGTATAATCTATGATAAGCCCACCAATGGGATATTAATAGATGGTTCCTATGGCGAGAATGTGATCATGGAAGAGTTTTTAGTATTACATGAGCTTTATCAAGAATATTATAGTAAACCAATTGCATGGAGTAAAACGTATACTGGTTTTGCGTGCCCAATGATTGGATCGATCATACTCCCATTATAGATAGCACCCAAAACTTTGGATGTAACATTTTCCATCATTCCACAATCAGATCAATTTCATCTGTGGATAGGCCACCCTTGGATTTGCTTGATTAAAGCAGTCCCCTCAGTTGTTCACAAATGTTTGAAGTTTCCACATGGAAATGGAATATTTACCATACACCATAGTGGTTTTCATCCATTGTCTTCTAAAGGTAATTTTTCTTAGAAGCCTTTTGGCCTGAGCCTATCGAGCCCATCACCCCCCATAGAGATTTCTTTTACATAGCCTATCAAAAGTTCAAAGCCAAATTCTAGATGAGACCATACTTCATCCTGCATCTTAAACTAAACAAACAACACCACCCCATGAGCAACCCACCATAAACATTTCCCCTTCCTTGATTAAACGACCAAGATAAATTGAATCAAATCTCGTCATGCCTCCTTGCATTAAACAAGTGCATAAAGCTAAAGAGAAATCGATTGACCCACCATCTTTGGTTTCTTCCATTCTTCCTCCTTTGGAAGAAAAGGAACCTATGATGGATCAACCCGCTCTTAGACTTCAACAAGTTCAAAATAAAATAAAATGAAATCGTGGTGCTAGGGAGAATAAGTGTCATCATCGTCTCCTTGCTTGCCAGTCTCAAATGGAAGAAGAAAAAGAAAACCAACCTCTACCTTTGATAAAAGCAATTGATGATCACCCTCTTCCTCCTGACCCACCACAAGATAATATAGTCGAGCCCTCACAACAAGATGAACCGATCCAATAGCCACAAATTTTGATACATCCTTCCTTGGAAATAAACCTTCGTCCTCCTATAGTAACCAATCTTGATGATGATGATGATGATGACAAGGAGATCACAAAAATAGATGAAGAAGTGCATAACGATCTAAATTCTTTATTTTCATCTACCATGAGATTAAATGATAAATCTTCTATACCAAGTGAAGAACCTGGTACATATCCTAATTTGGCACTTGCAATAGTCAACTACCCTCGCATTATACTTGTAGACACACAAAATTAGCATTATGCATAGTCATCCGCTCATTGAATAAATCAAATGTAGCAAATCCATTCACTAGGAAAATTAGGTCTTTAGTCCTAAGGTTATGCATTTAAATAAATCAAAGGCTCACATCATCCTTTAATTAAATAAATCTAACTTTATTTAATTAAATATCCAAATCCACATTTCATCCTTTTCTGATTTAAATAAATCAAATATTTAAGTCCTAAAAGTCAAAATCATCTAGGCACCATTAAGCTAACCTAATCATCATTAATTTAATCTAACCATGATTAAATGATAATCCTCACCACTTGCATTCTCTAGATTTAGCCACTTGCACAAATAAATCAATTTATTGATTTATTAAAACCCTCATTTTCACTCAACATGGCCCTCAAGTTTGAAAAACATGACAAGTTTATTTGTCCCTCCAACATTGCATTTATTGCTTATTTTCTTGTCCCCCTCTCAAAATTTATTACAAAATTTGAATTTGAAACTCCCTCTCATGGGCACACTTCGAAATCTTGCACATCCATTGACCTATAACCACTTGACAAGTGGCCTCTTCTCATTGGTGGATCTTTAATCCCACATTCACCCATTTGGCCAATCTCTCATCAAGAAAATCTATAAAAGAAGGCCTTAATCCTCATCAACGGATCTACAACTTTTTATGCAAGGTTACTCTCATCATTTAGCTTAGCTTAATCAAGGATTGGGAAAGGGATTCTTTCCATAGAAGCATCAATCTACTATAAGATGCTAGTTTGATTATTAGAATGATGCCTTTCTATGTTTTACTTGTTTCTTTGGCTTTATTCTTGTGATTAGATGAATCTTATAGGGGATATTTTATTTTCTTTGGTTTACTAACAATACTAAGGGTTTTTTTTTTTGAGCCAATGCAAATTTTTCATCTTCACATACTGGTGCTAGAAGGAGGGCAATGATTTAAGTGTATAATATGTTTTCTAGTTCCTTTATCTACATTTTGAGTTTGAGTTTTTAAAAAGGCACGATTTATACTATCTTTTCAAAATTTGAAAGCAAAGTTTGAAAATCTGAAGGTGCACACAACTATCAGCATGCATGGCTACCATAGAGGAAAATGCGCCTTCCTCTTCCATGCATTTTCTTTTGTAGCATCAGGCATATATCCTCTAATTCAGTGTATCTTGTTTCTGTGCATCAAACATTACAAGTTGTCTTGTAGAAGTCAACGCAAAAAGTCCGCTAGCATAGGTTGTGGAATTCCAGTTTATAGCTGTTAATACCATTTACTTGAAAGTCACTCACACCTTTAGCACAACTTCCTACAATCAATACCTCCCATGAATGCAATAGTTTTTGAGACTCGAGGCTTGTCAGATCATATGCTACAAGTTTCCAATGCCAAATACCTAACTGCATTTATTCCTTCAACTGTAAGATTAATGGAATGTCAATTTTAATATCGTACTAAGTTATCTCTGTTTGTTTCTTGAGATGCATTTATGACAGGAGGAGAGTAGAGAAATACCAAAAGGAAAAGAGGTGTTCGGTTTTCTATGTACACATGGAGATGAGAAGATAGACCCGCACAAATCTGGAGATGAGGAGGCCTGCATGCTTTGCACCAGCTGAGCCACACCTCACAATGTTCTCTATTTCTCATGACCTTCTTGATTCAATGCGTTGCATGAGATAATATTTTTTCTCTAAAGGAATTCGGTCAGTGTGTTATGGGCACACATCACACACCAGTCACACTAGCAATCCTTTACAATGACCATTTTATGAATCATTCTTATGATTAAATTTCTAGTTTCTTATGGGAGTTAATTCTACAGGTAAAGCTCCTGAAGAGTATCCACATTGCAAAGTTGAGGCAGGTAAACATAAGAAAAACTATCAATGAGAAGGGTGCATGGAGTAATAAAATAGGAAGGCGAAAGGTTCAATACTGCTGCCAAAGCATCGACTACCATAGAGCTAAAAGTATATCTCTGGTAATGTTACAACCTCTGTAAGTGTTCTTCCCCTCTCCTTTCTAGGACCTGTGATAGAATACAATCTGATGATAGGTAAGATACAGTTGTAGATACGCTTTTACCATGGTCGATCTTTAAAAGTGGCTGAGAGACTCTTAAATGGATGCATCTATATGCCTTATGATTCTTTTATTGTGTTTGACATCTCTGCTAACCACGGCTTATGTAGATGGCGAATACCAAAACACGTTTTATTCATTATGCAGATATCTACTCCCTAGAAATATTAATTGCATCATATGCGCTTACTAGCCTTGGGAAAAGAGTTTGTAGGGCCTGAAATTTGAACTTGCCTTTAATTTTATGGCTGATGCAGTAGACACCCCATGGAAAAACATGACTAGAACTCTGGCATCTAATTTAGGAGTTGTACCATGTC
Source organism: Sequoia sempervirens (assembly GCA_007258455.2). Classification (NCBI taxonomy): domain Eukaryota; kingdom Viridiplantae; phylum Streptophyta; class Pinopsida; order Cupressales; family Cupressaceae; genus Sequoia; species Sequoia sempervirens. Next base: position 6,311,432 of record VDFB02047397.1, read on the forward strand.
TATTCTTTTATACTATGAATCAAAAATCTTTGAAATTGTAATTGCACACTAGTACTGAAGTAGATGCAATCATGAATCTATGTCTTTGGTAAACTCACAAGAGGAGAAAACATCAGCGTTCTAGAATACATTTATTGGCTGTCCAATGAATGCTTTGACTTAGTGCGCTATAATTCACCGGCAGTCACTGTCAATATTCCTACTGGTGAGGTGGCAATTGAATACTCAATCTTGTAGTTGTGTGCCAACTCGCCACTAGATGTGTTCAATATAAACAACGAAATAGCCTAAGAGGAATAAGCAATTTAGTTATGTAAAATTGATCATTCTTGAGGCAGGTCCTAGAGGATCATCATCCAAGCTTTTAATATTTTTGTTTGTCTTGTTCATATTGTTTTTTTTATCCTTGGGATTGGCTGCGCTAAATGGGAAAGTCTTCCTATTATTAATATTGTGTTCTAAACCATTTATGGATTAATAGGAAAGTCTTCCTATTATTAACATTACTGTTCAAACTCATTTTGTAGGTTGGTCAAAGAAGACCAAAGTGTCATCATGACAAAAGGACTAAAATCTTTGCTTAATAAGTTATTTGTTTACATTGGTTTTTGAACAAAATTTTTATATAAAGACTTTAATACAGTGAAAGGGTGGTGATTCATTATTAACCTAAAAGGAATTGAGTCTTTATTATTTGAAAATAACTCTTTTGGAAATCAATGGTTAAATCTAATAGTGGATTACATTTTGCCCCATTTTAAATCATTGAATCTTTGTTTCGTTCTTCCATTTTAAATCAATGATTAAAATGAACTTAATTTAATATCTTTTACCTTCACATTATTGCATTTTTGTATATGCACAAGGTACAACAAGAAAGACGAAAGGAAGGAAAAGTGAAAAAGGCACAAGGTACAAAGACTAACGAAGGAGGTACAAAAAGCAAGCAAAGGAAAGTGAAGACGTAAAAGTACAACAAAAACAAGGTACAAACGAAGGAAAATGAGGAAGACAAGGCTAATGAAGGAAAACGAAAGGAGGATATTTTGAAAAATCAAAGTGTTTTTAAATGCTTTAGGTGTTTGTTTAAACACTTCTTCACGAAAATGTTATTTTTTGTTCTTAGGACACTAACTTTCGATTGAGTCTAAAAGGAACACTTTGTTTTTTTTTTCATTCACAAAATGTTAAAATTGAAACTTAGACACTTGCTCGATTTCAATTTGGGCTAAAATTGAACAAGGAAATCTTCATATTTCCTTTGGTGTTTTAAAATGAATCAAATCATTGCTTTGAAGGATAAAGTGAATGTGTTCCTTTATTGTTTTGTAATTATTTACACAAAGTAATATCATCAAAAGACGTATGCGCTTCTCTCGTGCCTCACAGCGATCTTGAGAATCAAAAGGATTTTGGTTACATTAAGTTGTGTAAATAATTTCCCATACACACTTCGATTTGGGTTTAAAATTGAACATCTTGTGCGAGTGTGAGTAGAGCATCATCGCATATATTCTTTTTCTTTGAGTTGTCAAAGATTGATCGAGTTACAGATTTTGTCTTTGCTTGATTTTGTTTATCCTAGAGGACTTGCCTTGGGGAAAAATTACTCACCCAAGGGAACAAATCAACCGGTAACACTCTAAAGCCAAGAGTATTTCCAGCTGGGATATAAATGTGGGTATTGCAAGAAATGCCATTATCACGCAGTTGATTCTAACGAGATGGATCCAAAAGGGGACTCTCAGCGTATGGGTCAATCTCCACGAATGGAAAGTCTGAAATAAAACCCTTGTTTGTAGTGGCCTATTGATCCATTGAGCGAGTTTATCAAAGTGGTGCATTGGAACTTAGATTCCAAGAAGTTACTTGCCATGTCCAATCTTGCTTGAAATATAGAGGTTAAGACTTCATTCTTAACATACCTTTAAATTTTATCCTTGGTTGCATGTAAAATCATCTCTTCTACGAAGGGCATGAGGAAAGCCCACCAAGAAAAACATACTAATTGAGCTAGGACATCATATTGCTTGTGGTTTGAAAACACAGTGCTTTTATCGAAAACATTTGAAAACCAACATTCAACGAATCATCAAAATTGCAAACCCTTCAGGAGAAGCAAATACCCTTGAAAAAATTCACATGTTATTGCTTGTCCTTGAGATTACATCCTTGGAGGCATCTAAGCATTTGGATTTCATCTTAATTTGCTTCTACTAAAGTCAACTTTAGGTAACCCTTGCCTCAAATTTCCTTGGTTTCCACATAATACACTTTGTGGGATAAGGGGAAAGTTGAGACATTAGACATCTAGATTCAAAACCTAATCAAGAGTGTGTTTTTGGTAAAAAGAATCCATTAAGCAAAGATTAAATCAATTGGACCCCACATAGGAGCTTGTCATATTTTGGTCATATTGTTTTCATGCAAACATTGGTCTTTTGATTTTGAATTACTCTTAGAGAAAGGCATGTTCTTCACTATCTTGGCCTAGTAAACAAGTCCTTCTTAGGTTCATTTAGGATCCAATCAAACTTTTCATTCATCCAAACATTTATCATCTTCATCCCACAAACAACTTTAGAGCTTTTGAAACCATCATTCTATACTTGGGTAAATCATCACAATCAAAATAACCTTGTTTAGTTAGGTGTATGGGAATGCATCCTTTCTAATACATTTAATTGAATTAGCAATCCTTTGAACAAATTCATCCTAAGATCACATCTAACATCTTAGGGTTTACAAGTTCATTATCCAAATCAAACAATCAAAATCAAACCCTAAGTCTAGCATTGATCCAAAGTTCCTAAAACGTTCATCACTCATATCATTTCCACCTTTCATCCTTCATCTTGTCATCAATCCTAAGAACCTTAGAGGTCACTTTCACAACAAGGTCAAAACACAAGAAGAACATGGAATACAAACTTGATCCATACATCATGAGTAATCCAAGTCAAACAAACTTTCAAAGCCTTATAATGTCGATTGATTATCAAAACTTGCACTCATACAATCCATACATAGGACCATTACCTTTGAAAAATGTCAATGAAACAATGAGTGTGAGTATTCCCAAATCAAAGATTGGAACACATTTCCCGATGTTAAATCCAAGTCCAAACCTACAAATCCACCAACCGAACAATCAAAGCATGAGCCTTCAAATGAACAATCTCATCCCACCAAATACCTACATGCCAAATGAGAATATACCAAGTACAAGTTTTCAAAACATGAATCCAGAAAAATTTGGGATAAATATGGTTGCAAATCATATGAATACTCCAAACATGAACAATGGTCAATTTCAACCTATCATGCCAAATTTGAACATCATCCCAAATCTGAACATGGTCCAAAATCAAACACAAGTACACACTCCAAATCTACATGAAAAAAAACCAAATCAACTATATCAAGGGAGTCAAGATCAAAATCAAGAACAAATTTGGCTAGATCAAATTTCTACACTTACCAAAACAGTTGATTCATTGCACCAAGGGACATCTCCACCACCATTGCCCATATCAACATCATTTCTTGGTTTAGGGACTTCCCCTTTACCTAGCACCAATCACTCCATCCAAATCAATCCACCTAACACCAATCAAGCCATCCTATCAAATCATTGGAATATACCATCGACATCGCACCAACAGATGGTATCTAATCAAATGACAACATCAATCCCAACACATCAAAACATGGTCTCCCAAGGACCTATCACCTCGGTCATTCCAACCATCCCTATCACTTCAATTATTCCAACCACCACTATCATGCCCATCACATCTCAAACCCTCATGATCACTCCAAGCATATCTCAACCACTCATCACTACATCCAACATGATTCTAAATACACCACCACTACCACCAAAACCAAGTGCAATAATTCAATATCGTAACATTGCACTAAAAGCACATCAAGCCTACCAACAAGCACTTCAACAATATTAGGTGGCTCCACAAACCACTCAAGATACCCACACTGCTCAAACTACCCAAGCCGCTCAAGCCTCTCAAGCTTCCCAAGCCTCTCAAGCTACCCAACAAATGCAAGCTCTATCACGAAAAATGATAACTATTGGGGATAGCGATGAACATTCAACCACTGGTGATAGCATTGACAATCTCCCCACCACAATTACTGAAATAATTGATCAAGATCTATCCATAAAAGTTCACATTGGAGATGTTTCTATCTCATCTAAAGATCAAATCAACATAGGTCAAGAGTCACTTTCCAATCATAATCAAAATTTTCCAACGATACCCAACAATGATCCAATTCAAGAAATGTCAACATCACTTGACCCTATGGTTGAAGAAATTCACAAAATCTCCACCACAACTGTTGAAAACAATGTTCAAAACCTATCCATCAATGAGCACATTGAAGATGTTTCCACCTCATTCGATGACCAACTCACCATACATCAAGAGCCACTCTTTAGTGATCTATTTCAAGAAGTGTTAGGATTATTTGATCCTATTGACATAATGCATGAACCATCGACCAATGATCATGATGAAAATGTCTCTACATCACCTTATGAGTTAGAGGACATATCTCAAGAATTCATTCCAAAGCATGATCAACATCTTTCACCAAAGTCTAGTAGTGGTCCTATCCAAAACATGTTGACCTCCTTTGACCTCATGGTTATAGATATCGAAGGAACCCTAAACTCGATACTTGATCCAAGTCCACTCAAATATCAAGAGGATATTGAGCCACTTCCCATGCCTAGTGACGACATTGAAGAACCCTTTCTAAGTGATCCATCCTTTGAAATTGACCCATGTCAAGAACTTGATCCAAAGTGTGTCAAAAGAAATCCCAAAATAAATCAAGATCAAGAATTTGTATCTCAAAGATACTATAATGATCTAATGGACACTCTCCTATCAATACAAGATGTCACAAATGATGATCATATCCCCATAACACATACTCCTCCATCTACCCATGATATGCTTTCTTTGGATGGAAACATAGATGATCGTTATTTAGAACAAGATCCCTTTATTTCTAACATTGTTACACAAAAAGAGCAGATTATTAACTCCTACAGTCAAACTGAGTTATCAACATCAGGATCAAATATATCCCAAACTCAGATTGAGAAAATCATGAATAAAAATATCAAATATTATCCACTCAAGGAAGAAAATCAGACATAATAGTATAATCCAGAGTTGGCAAAGCAGAAAATTGAAATAATGTCATCTACAATGGTCATTTGTCAGAGCATGTTTACTGAACAAGACATCTCAGAACAAGCAAAATCAAAGCATGAAGGTACTACTATCACTATACTAGGGGCAACTTCATCCCAAGTAAACATCAAAATAGGAAGCACGAAGAATCTTTATGAAAAAACCATTGCCAATACTACAACCAGCCATGTCATGAATCTTCATCCACCCATCACCCCATCTATGAATGGGGACCAACATCAAAAGAAAGAATTGAATCAAAGTACGAAGAACGTTATCAAAGAAAAAGTAGTTGGAAAGCATAATGGACAAATCAAATACAAATGGATACCAAAACATACAAAGAAAGATCATCCCTATCAAACTCCATTAGTCAAAGAAACTATGGGGAAAAATCAAAAAGGGAAAAGTATCCATCAAAGATGTCCACAAAAGAAAAAGCAGGCTTTTCAAGTGACATACAAAGTGTATCAAGCAGTTGGTCCTAATTCCACGCACACTTCTGTATCCACCCATCATTGCTCATCTTCCCAAGTTTGGAGAGTCAAAGGTTCCAAACAGTCAACCGATCCATCTTTTATCCCTAAACACACTCCATCGATGCCTCCATGCATGATATCCAATTCTCACATCGACCGTGTATTGGCAACAACCCTTCATCATAAGGATTCAGTAGGCACTTTATCATGATGTACACACAAAGACAAAGTTAACTCTTGTATTGATGAAGTAGATCAAAAATCTCAAAAGTTGCACTCAAGTGCATGTATCTTAGCAAAGCAACTTCTTTAGGCAGGATACAAATGGCACATTATGACAGGGGCATCTACATCAACAACACCTTGTGATTTAGCATGAGCTTAAAATCTTTTAGAAAAATCCAGAAAATCAAAAAAATATGAAAATAAAAAAAAAAATCAAAAAAAGGATTGGAAATAGTAAAGAGAAAAATTTCCCTCTAGTGAAAACCGCATGTGCGGCGCTTTGGGCAAGACCATGATGAAAACCTGGAAAATAGGAATCATGTGTAGAATCAAGCATCTACTTGTGCTAGTTCAAATGAAAGCATCTCATCCCATCTGTAATAAATCGAGCATTCCATCCATCTTATCCATAATAAATCCATGCATCCATGAACCATTGATCCAATCCATTTTCATCCATCTGCATACATGTTCCATGTTATCCTGATCTTGATGAAAGTTTGGGGCACACTTTATGCTTGCTTATGGTAAACATCTTGACATGGGTCATTTTCACTAATCTTATCCTACTCCAACATTATCTGAGCCATGAAGCATTATCCAATGAAGAATTCCTTCGTTCAAACACCTTATCTTATCACAAGATAATCCTTTGCATCCTTAGCATGCTTTCCATATCCATCCATCCATACACCTATCTGAGCATCCATCCATCGCATTCCATATGCTGCTAGACATTGGGGGCAGATATTTACATCTTGCTTCAAGAATAAATCTTGATCTATATCCTCCAACTTATGTGGCGATATGAACATTGGAAAACGTGAAACCAAATTGGTCAAGCATTCATGATTTAAACATCCAAATCACTAGCCCATGGCATATTTTGATGAGAAGACATTTCTTATCAGTCTTCATCCTTTTTCAAACATCAATCCAAATAATCACTATCAGTCGCATCTAAAGTTGCACCTTGAACATCACATCAAATCATTCGAACAACTTTTGTTCCAAACCAAGCTTCATCAATCATGATCAATCAAATCATCATCAATTCATCATCATCTTAGGGATATCTTTCCCAATCACTATGTTGCTTAACACTATTGTTACATTGTTGTGCATCCTCAACAATGTTATCATCATCAATCCTGATCAATCCAATCCTTGCATTGTTGTGCATCCTCAACAATGTTATCATCATCAATCCTGATCAATCAAATCCTTGCATTGTTGTGTGTCTTCAATGTTATCATCATCATCAATCCATTGATTCGATCAATCAACCCTAGCTTCATTTTCAACAAAGTCCTAAATGAGGCATTGATACCATCACACATATCCATATCCAAATCATCAAAATCATGCGAAAAATCCAAAAACATCACAAAATCAGAAAATCCAAAAAAACATCCAAAACATCAAAAAATCCAAACACACTCAAAAAATTAGAAAAATATCAAAAACATGGAATCTGAACTATGTCGTCTTTAAGCTTAAACGTAGGCAAGGCTAATGTTTGATGAGCCCCCAAGACATCAAAATCCAAAACCATTCAAAAAACTTCAAAATCCAAAAACATTCAAAAAACCCAAAATCCAAAAACATCCATTAAATCTCTGAAAATCCCAAAACATTTGAAAAATAAAAAAATCAAAACATTTGTAAAAATTTGAAAACACCAAAAACAGCCTCAAAACATTCCAAAAAATGTCAAAACATCCAAATATTTGAAAATCCATCTGTCTCATCTCGCTTTCACCCGCAATAATCATCCATAATAAATTGATCATCACCTTCATCCTTTGGCAACACAAACAAAAACAATCATAACGGCAACAAAATCAATCTTCAATCCAAAATCAAAATCGAAACAACAAATCTTTAAAACAAAATCAAACTCTTGATCAATGACAAACATGACAATCAACTTTATATCAAAAGCCTATCAATCAATTTATCAAACCATCATCATCCTATACAATGCATGTCCTAGGATATATCGTTCCAACAATCGGCATCATTTTGGATATCACTTGGATTCTTATCCTATCAAAACAAATCCCTTTGGCTAGAGGTATGAAGAACATTGGCTTGTTTGCGTACTTGATCTTTTCTTTTGATTTATCTTATTGCACTCATTCCAAGGACCTCTAGATGATATATGAATGAAGGATTTAGAGAGATAGGAATGCTGCAATGATCATTATCCTTTTGTCTACTATGATTGTTGGACATTCTTGTAAAATAACTTGGTGAATACTTGCTTTGTTATGTACGCCCTAGCAAGGTTTCTATATGTCAAGTGTAAACAAGAGTACTCCTATCTGTTTGTTGAGTCAAAGTCCATTGCACTAGGCACAACGCCATCCTGGTTCTTTATACCTTGATGCATCGTACCTACGTGTGTTATCAAACATAAGGTAAGTAGCCCTTTTAAAATCGCAATCCTTGATAAGAAAATCATCTATCTATCATTTATCATCATCATCATCATCTATAATAAAGTCTCGTCAGATCACGAACTTGTTGGATCCTCTTGTCATCATCTCATTTCCACACTAACATCATCATCACCAATGCATCCATCATGCATCCATCCTGCATCCAGAAAACTGCCAGCATACACATATCATTCATATCATACATAATAGGAAACATCGATCATTTCACATGCATTGCATTTGCATCATCATCATAATATACATCTGTTAGTCCAAGCATCTCATAAATCATCGCATTTGCATAATCACAACATATCACATCATCAATCTCATCCATCTCATATCATATCATCATTTAAATTGTTTAGGATAATATAGATTTTTTATTCTAAGCATCTTGAAATCATCTCATTTGCATCATCATCCATAACCATCCATTTTGAACCTCTTTATCGTGAGATCGACCCAAAAATTGAATCTTTTCGCTCAATCTCTTGAGGGGGCAATGTACCAGTGTACTTCTTTCCGCTAGGGCATCCGAAAAATCATAATTTTTTTGATTTTGATGGTGGCAAGTTTATTCTTTGAAACAACGCAACAAGTACATTACTTCAAAGAGGGGAAAAATGTAGACACACAAAATTAGCATTATGCATAGTCATCCGCTCATTGAATAAATCAAACACAACAAATCCATTCGCTAGGAAAATCAGGTCTTTAGTCCTAAGGTTATGAATTTAAATAAATCAAAGGCTCACATCATACTTTAATTAAATAAATCTAACCTTATTTAATTAAATCTCCAAATCCACATTTCATCCTTTTCTGATTTAAATAAATCAAATATTTAAGTCCTAAAAGTCAAAATCATCTAGGCA
>VDFB02047397.1:6320785-6339004 GCA_007258455.2 Sequoia sempervirens
GAAATTTGAACTTCATGTTGTAAATTTTTGGCGCCAAACTTCCTAAACTCAAATTTGAATGTTTTTTGGCTCCAAACTAAAGAGGAGCTCTATTTATGGGCGGGTTTCTAAATTTTGGGTAACTGTTTGGGGACAAGCTCGTATATTGCGAAAGGGTGATTCTGTAGCTTTCTGTAACTTGGATGTGTTGTAGAACTTGGGGATTTGAGATCCTCTCCGTGTAAGAAGCTCCATTTTTTGCATAATAAAATTATTCTCTTGTTTGTGGCACACAGAACTACAGACATCAAGCTTCCCTCACACGAACACCTATAACATAAACTAGTCTTGCTCTCCCGAAATTCTTTGTGATCAACACTAGCTCTAATACCATTGTTGGAATCATGGGAGAACCAAAAAGACAACCAAAATTGAAACTTATATTAATAAAAAATGAAACATTACACTGATTTATTAAGTTGCAGCTCATACATTAAACACCATTATATTCAGACTAAGTCTCGGGCTGTGCCCTCATCATTTAATTAATTTTCTCAAAAGCACTTGGAAACCAAGTACTAGAGACATCATCTTAGCTAATTACTTCATTTCAACTCTCCTTCATACTCTGCAACAAAAAGAATAGGTCCATGTACTCATAAAACTTCCTTAAGGTCTCGAATTCACATGCACAACCTTTTTTTCACTTTTCCACAATTTTCTCAATATCCTCAACATCTTCATCCCATAGTCAACATCAATGACAATACCAGTCAGTAGACTTCCTACTGACATCAATGACAAAACCTTCATTCTTGCAACATATTTTCACAAATTTTCCTACCATAATTTTTGGCTAAATGCATATTTAGCACCACTTTGAGGCCAATTTACGAAACAATAAAATTATTTAAAAAACTTGATATTTCAATATCTCCTACTTATGCATATAACATTTTTTTAAATATAAAAATACCATTTTGTGGATCCATAAGTTTAGAATTTAAAAATATATATATTTAATAATCTAATTATTATTTATATTTTATTTTATTTTTTAACTAAAACTAGGTTATCAACACAGTATTTTAGGTTGATTACCACGCCAAGGGAAAATACTAAAACTTAGTATTTTTTTTCAATATGATGCACTAGATAAAAAAATCTATATCAGTGTAGTGTAATTTTTTTTCTATTTTAGATAGATATTTAATATGAAAGTTGAGGTCGAATGGAAACCTCTATTTTTTAGTACATGTATATATTAATATTTATTTAAAAATATATACTTATAAAAATTGGAAAAAATATATCCATGCACTATAGTTTCAAGTTATAAATACACAAAAAAAAAAAATTAAAAAAATTACTATAAAATTTTGACATCTCATGTAACTTTTGTTTCAACATTTTATCAACAAATAAATTATAGTGTTAATTTATTGAAAAATATTTTAATATAATATTTTTTTTTTTCAAAAAAAGTACAAAATTAAAATATACTGAAACCACATATTTTACTATTTTACATCTTTTCAAAATTAAAAACATATATGCCACCTTTTCATGATTCAAGTTTGAAAATTGGATCAGTGTTGGATATTTCCTTTAGATATTTCCTTTATAAAAGTGTTACAAGACTTTGTACTTTTACCCCAAAGTTAGAATGTGGTGATAAAATAGGTCCAGGTTAAGGTTCTTGTGGATGCACATGACATCATATTCTTTTGGCAGCTACAAAGTTGATTTAGCACTGAACTTTTACACATTCTATGTAATTTAAATTTAGATCCACCTTATGTCATCTTGGTTAATTGTGGATCCTTGACCAATATGGATTAATGCTAATGTAATTTAATTTATATAATAATCATACATTTTTGTAGATGCATAATTTGAAATTTGAGAATAATTGAACAGAAGGTATTGAGTGAATATACAAGGATGTCAATCTATGTGAGAGAGTGTCATTCAATGTGATGCATCTCAATCATTGTGTACCATCATCTAAATATCTTGAGGAGCGTATTAGAGTGTTTGAATCAAGCTCATACTTTGAGTAAGTTGTTTAGCTATCATCAAAGATTCACAAGCTTTATCATTATATTTTTGTACGACTGGTGTTATACTCATTAAGTTGGTGTTCAAACCATTTTATTAGGGATTAGTGTCTCCAATAGGTCATTTCCTACAAATAAATTTTTGGATTGGTGTCTCTAGTAGGTTGGTTGATGTAGAGAGTCCTCCCCTCTACCCAAACAACAAAATCAAAATACAAAATCACTTTGACAGGCAAAGCTCTGCCCTATTACAACATTTAACAAAACTCAATTGCAAGCAAACTTGATTAAATCAATCCCATTTCTATACATCTGTATTACAAAAAAAATTCTCGTTCATTGGTATCTCATGCCTTTTATCCTACTAGCTATTCTTTCACATCTATGTACCTTCTTTTCTTATCATTTATGTCCTTCAAAATTGCACTCTCCATTGGATAATCAATAGCTTAACCATCATTGCAACATTTCCTTCTATCAACACTTGCACACTCTTTTTATTCACTCGTTGGTATCATTTTGTAAACTCATATTTAAATGGAACTTCCCTTTCATACCAATAGGTATCTAATTGGTAGTCCCTTTTCAAACTATGTGCAACCTCCCACACACCAATTTGTAGTTCTAGATTTCTTTTCTTGTCAATTCATGGGCCCTCTACATTCTTCCTTTCTATTAATCTATTGTTCTTAAATTTTATGATGTATTTTTCCTTATGGCTGATTGAACCATAGATTTTTGGGAATGAGATTTACAGGCTACTCTTGCACTCTTAGGATGTTTCACTTAAAAGGAGAGAGATAAACCTCACTAAAAATCAATGTGGTTCACTCAATCTAATGTATGTATGATGTGATTAAGACTAAATGAGATGATCTAAATGCAACTAGTTAAAGCAATTGACTGATTATGAATGCAAAACTTAAGATATATGTAATGTTTGAAAACACAGTGTGATATGCAATAATGAACTAAAATATGAATGAATGCAAAACAAAATTGTAAGCAGGTTGAACAGAGTGCACCTGGGTAGTGAAAGTTGAATCTGGAGTGATTTTAATGCTGAAAAAAATTAGTGAAAATCACCAGTGGGACTCATTCACCACTGATGGTGAATTAGTCCTACTTCTGGCAAAAACTTCTCAAAAATAGTTTCTAACTGTCGGGATCTGAAATATAAGAAAATCTAGTTTTCTAGCCTTACGGTGGGACTCATTCTCCACTGATGGTGAATCATTCCTCTATAATTTTTTTGTGAAATCACGGACCAATTATGTAGCTCCAGATCTTTACTTGTCTTTTTGTTGGGTTGACGGAGTCAAATCTCTAGAAAATGGACTATAGGTTGTCTCCAAGCTTGAAATAGGATGTAGTTGACTTGAAACACTTTGTTGACTTCTTTTCCACTTTTCAACACCTAATTTCTTGACAAATCTACATACAAAAGTTTGCAAACACACATGCAAAAGGGGAAAGATGGTTAAGGGTTAGGTTATAGAGATTTACCTTGGTCAAATCCCACTTTGGTAATAAAACCCTTAATGAAGAAACAAAACGAAATGAACAAAGAAAGATGAATAAACAACATGCAAATGTCCTAAAATCACCACAACCTTGTTGAAGAAATCTAAAGTTATATCAAAGGCTACCTCAAGATACCTGATTGATGCTTGATTGAATGATGCAAAGTGCTCAAATGATAATTGAATGTTTAGTGAATGAAGAGATTGCTTGAATGAATTAGGAGATGTAAAATTAGTATAAAAATACTTATTTATACACAATTGTGCCTTAGTATCTCGATGAAACCTCACCATAGGCTAACATAAGGTAATTTTGAATAAAAACCTGAAAGAAAATTTGAAATATTTTGAATTTTGAGCCAAGAGAGACTCATTCACCACCCATGGTGAATGGGTCCCACCTTGGACTTAAAAGTGGGTGTCAGGAATTAAGTCATGTGTAATGTTGTTTTTTAGGTTTATATTCAAAAACACACTTAATTAAGCCTTATGAGTGCATAAATGGGTCAAATAAAGCATAACAAAGGTGTAAATAGTGAAATAAAGCCTAGAAAAGCATGAAATCTTATTATAGGAATTTACAACACTTCAAAATAGGACTTGATAAGTGATGAAAAGGTGATTTTTAGGTTAGTTGTAATGAATAGAGTCTAGAAAATGTAGAAATGTTTTACAACACTTCACAAGATGCCATAATTTGAATTTTAAGGACCTAATGTGAATGTTTAAGTTACATTACAACATTAAATCAAAGAAAAATGGACCAAGAATTATGAGAGAAAGACCTAAAAGACCATGAAAATGTCCAAGAGCCATTTTTCTATGGTACATTTAGCCCCAACTTTAGTGAAAGGATGAACTTGCTTCAAACTCATAGTAAAGTAGCCATACATATCGAGAAGGATCCAAATACACGTATGTTAGAAAGATGGAATTACAATGATCAAGAGGGATGATCAAGCCCCTAGGATGAAGATCCCATGGAAACTAAACATAAGAACAAAGGAACACAAGTTTGAAAAGAAAGAAGAAAAGAGGGAATTGGATTGAGCTTCGATCATCTGTCCAACTAGTTGTTGATTAGATCTAGGTCATTTGTGAGAAAAAGAGAATGCATACTCACTCTAGGGTGACATAACTCATGGCGGTCCACTGGGTGAGAATACCCAAAAAATTGAAGTACATACGCTAGTTTGTATGTTCTCACAACACATAAGTGGCTATGGGGAAAGTCATGCCACTGAATGGGCTTCCCTCTCAACTATATCAAATTTTTAACTTCCGATAACTTTAACAAGGCGCCAAAAAGGAAAATGTTAGTTCATGCTTCATGAAACAATAAAAGCATCATGTCCTTAGAACTCATGAACAAAGAGGATAGGTACCACATGCATGTAAGGTGTGTTATGTAAGGTGGCAAAGATGTAAAATGAAAAATACAAAAAAAATGTAAAAGTGTAAAAGAAAGTTCAAAGGAGTCTTGTTAAGTTCATGCAAGGTTTGTCACTTAGGGAACATTGTGTCTAATGTCTCCAAGAGAGGACCAATCAAAGAATATAATTTTCACAACTTATGGGATGTTGTAAGTAGTAGTAGGCCACTAAGAGGAATGTAATATGTTAAGATAGATCACCCTTATGAAGGAAATCACACCTAGTGTCATCCACAAAGTGACAAATGCATCGTATGAAGTGACAAGACTACACTAAGAACCAAGATTGAAAATGGAATTATGCCAATGTATTCCCCCCACTTTAAAGGAATTAATAAACACCATTATGTGAGCAATTAATTTAAAGTAGTGAAGGAAAGAAAATGTAAAAAGAAAACAAAACATGAGAGCCAACTTGGAAAGCCCCTATGCGAAGTCATATGTTTCTTAGTTAGGCTACATCATGTAAATGAAAAATAGAACAAAAGACAAGGAGGGTTGCCTCCCAGAAATGAATGCACCAAATGCATAAGGGATCTATGGATTTGAAGTTAGTATGTTCACTTCTGCAATATTTTTGTGAAAGAGCTCAGAACTGTCATCATTCCCCAAAGCACATAGAACTAGAAGAATGACACAAAGAGAGTGAAAACAAAAGAAAAAAAAAGTATGTTTTTGGTCAACATGGAATAGACATTTTGGTCTCAATGTTTTGCATCATTCCCAAAAGGAAAAACACAAGAAAATATAAAGAAAAAGGGAAAAGGGACCATTTCGGTCAACATGGAAGAGACATAGGGAATCTCAAGGCTTTGCATCATTCCAAAAAGGAAAACACAAAATCAAGAAAAACTAAAAAGGAGAAAGGATATTTTGGGTCAACATGGAAGAGACAGAGGGCATCTCAAGATTTTACGTCATCCCTAAAAGGAAACCACAAAATTAAAAAAAAAAAGGAAATGAAAAATGTATGACATGTAGAAGAATAGAGATACAAATAGAGGTAGTGCACAAAGAGAGAGAATGCCAAACACACATTACGGGGGAATATGATATGCACATAAAATCAATTCAAAGAAAAAGAAAATGTAAAAAGGATAGCAAGGCGAATGCAATTCAACCATATAACAAGTCATTTTCCTCCCAATCATGTTCAATATTGTGATACCCTAAATCTGCATTGGCTCAAAAACAAAAACCCTTAGTATTGTTAGTAAACCAAATAAAATAAAAGATCCCCTATAAGATTCATCTAATCACAAGAATAAAGCCAAAGAAACAAGTAAAACATAGAAAGGCATTATTCTAATAATCAAACTAGCATCTTATAGTGGATTGGTGCTTCTATGGAAAGAAGCCCTTTCCCAATCCTTGATTAAGCTAAGCTAAATGACGAAATTGCTATGAATGTGATATGAAGATGGTGTGATGATGGTAGGGAAGATCATTTCTCAAATGAAGAGAGTGATCTTGAAAGAGATCTAGCTGATTTTGTGGAGATGATAGAGTTGTCAACAAGATTAGTTCTCAAACCAAGAGAGTAACCTTGCATAAAAATTTGTAGATCCATTCATGAGAGATTGGCCAAATGGTTGAATGTGGGATTAAAGATCCACCAATGAGAAGAGGCCACTTGTCCAGTGGTGATAGGTCAATGGATGTGCAAGATTTGGTAAGTGTGCCCATGAGAGGGAGTTTCAAATTCAAATTTTGAAATAAATTTTGAGAGGGGGACAAGAAAATGAGCAATAAATGCAATGTTGGAGGGACAAATCAACTTGTCATGTTTTTCAAACTTGAGGGCCATGTTGAGTGAAAATGAGGGTTTTAATAAATCAATAAATTGATTTATTTGTGCAAGTGGCTAAATTTAGAGAATGAAAGTGGTGAGGATTATCATTTAATCATGGTTAGATTAAATTAATGATGAAATCTTGTGGGTTATAATGGTGCTTAGATGATTTTGACTTTTAGGACTTAAATATTTGATTTATTTAAATCAGAAAAGGATGGAAATGACTTTTGAGATTTTAATTGAATAAAGTTAGATTTATTTAATTAAAGGATGATGTGACCCTTTGATTTATTTAAATGCATAACCTTAGGACTAAAGACCTGACTTTCCTAGCGAATGGATTTGTTGCGTTTGATTTATTCAATGAGTGGATGACTATGCATAATGCTAATTTTGTGTAATTCATATTTTTCCTTCTTTGAAGCAATGTACTTGTTGCATTGTTTCAAAGAATAAACTTTGCCATGATCAAACAAAAATTTATGATTTTTGGATGCCCTAGCTGAAAGTACACCGTACATTGCCCCCTCAAGAGATCAAGCGAAAAGATTCGATTTGAGGGTCGATCTCACGATAAAGAGGTTCAAAATGGATGGTTATGGACGATGATGCAAATGAGATGATTTTAAGATGCTTAGAATAACAAATCTATATTATTTTAAACAACTTAAATGATGATATGATATGAGATGGATGAGATTGATGATGTGATATACTATGATTATGCAAATGTGATGATTTATGAGATGCTTGGACTAACAGATCTATATTATGATGAAGATGCAAATGCAATGCATGTGAAATGATCGATGTTTCCTATTATGTATGATATGAATGATGTGTGGTATGCTGGCAATTTTCTGGATGCAAGATGGATGCATGATGGATGCATTGGTGATGATGATGTTAGTGTGGAAATGAGATGATGACAAGAGGATCCAACAAGTCCATGATCTGACGACACTTTATTAGAGATGATGATGATGATGGTAAATGATAGATAGATGATTTGCTTATCAAGGATTAGGATTTTAAAAGGGCTACTTACCTTATGTTTGATAACACATGTAGGTACGATGCATCAAGGTATAAAGAACCAGGATGGCGTTGTGCCTAGTGAGATGGACTTTGACTGAACAAACAGATAGGAGTATTCTTGTTTACACTTGACATACAGAAACCTTGCTAGGGCATACCTAACAAAGCAAGTATTCGCCAAGTTATTTTACAAGAGTATCCAACAAGCACATCAAACGAAAGATAATGATCGTTGCCCCTTTCCTATCTCTCTAAATCCTTCGTTCGGATATCATCGAGAGGTCCTTGGAATGAGCACAATAAGATAAATCAAAAGAAAAGATCAAGTATGCAAACAAGCCAATGTTCTTCATACCTCTAGCCAAAGGGTTTTGTTTTGATAGGATAAGATCCAAAGTGATATCCAAAATGATGCCCATTGTCAGAATGATATATCCTAGGACATGCATTGTATAGGATGATGATGGTTTTGATAAGTTGATTGATAGGCTTTTGATACAAGGTTGATTAACATGTCTGCGAATGATCAAGAGTTTGATTTTGTTTTTGACGGTTTGTTGTTTCGATTTTGATTTTATGATTAAAGCTTGCTTTTGCTACCTGCTATGATTGTTTCCATTTGTGTTGCCAAAGGATGAAGGTGATGATCAATTTATTATGGATGATTGATTATTGCAGGTGAAAGCGAGATGAGGTGGATGGATTTTTTCAAATATTTGGATGTTTTTGATGTTTTGAAATGTTTTGAGGCTATTTTTGGTATTTTTCGAGATTTTACAAATGTTTTGATTTTTTATTTTTTCTGATGTTTTTGGATTTTGATGTTTTTTTTTAATGTTTTTGGATTTTGATGTTTTTCGAGGATTTTGATGTCTCGGGGGCTGATCAAAGATTAGCCTTGCCTACGTTTAAGCTCAGAGACGACGTAGTTCGGATTCCAATGTTTTTAATGTTTTATGGATGTTTTTGGATTTTTTGATTTTATGATGTTTTTGGATTTTCGCATGATTTTGACAATTTGGATATGGATATGTGTGATGATATCAGCGATCTATTTGGGATTTTGTTGAAAACCAAGCTAAGGTTGATTGATCCGATCGATGGATTGATGATGATGATAACATTGTTGATGATACACAACAATGCAAGGACATGATTGATGATGCACAACAATGCAAGGATAGTGTTAAGCAACACAATGATCAGGAAGGATATCCCAAGATGATAGATTGAATGGATTTGATTGATCAGGATTGATGAAGCTTGGTTTGAAACAAAAGATGTTTTGGATGATTTGATGTCTCGTTTGACGTGCAACTTAGATGCAACTGATAGTGATTGTTTGGACCGATGTTCGATAAAAGATGAAGACTGATAAGGAACATCTTCTTGTCAAAATATGCCATGGGCTAGCGATTATGTGGATTTTTGCTCACAAGTGGTTTGACCGATTTGGTTCCATGTTTGTCAATGTTTGGATTGCCACATAAGTTGGAGGATATATATCAAGATTTATTCTCGAAGCAAGATGTAAATATCTGCCCCTAGTGTCCAACAATGTATGGAATGTTATGGGTGGATGCTCGAATAAATGTATGGATGGATGGATATGGATTATCTTGTCATAAGATAAGGTGTTCAGATAATGAATGCTCATTTGGATAATGCTTCATGGCTCAGATAAGGTAGGATAGGATAGGATCAATGAAAATGACCCATGTCAAGATGTTTTACCATAAGCAAGTGTAAAGTGTACACCAAAATTTGTCAAGATCAAGATAATTTGTATGATGGATGGAGATGGATGAAAATGGATTGGATCAATGGTTTATGGATGAATGGATTTATTATGGATAAGATGGATGGACTGTTGGCTTTATTATGGATGGGATGAGATGCTTCCACCTGAAATAGCGTACGTAGATGCTCAATTCTACACATGACGCCTATTTGCCAGGTTTTCGTCATGGTCTTTCCCAAAGCGCCGCCCACGCGGTTTTCACTAGAGGATGATTTTTATCTTTACTGTTTTCAATCCTTTTTCTGATTTTTTTGGATTTTCATATTTTTTGATTTTTTTGTATTTTTCGAAAGATTCATGCTGACCCACCTAGTGGTGTCGATGTAGATGCTTTTGTCATAATGTGCCATCGATATCCTACCTGAAGAAGTTGCTTTGCTAAGATACATGCACTTGAATGCAGCTTTTGGGATTCCTGATTTGCTTTATTAATTGCAAGGTTAACTCTGTCTCTGTACGCACATCACAATAGAGTACCTTTTGAATCCTTATGATAAAGGGTCATTGTCAATACATGGTCAATGTGAGAATTGGATATCATGCATGGAGGCATGGATGGAGTGTGTTTAGGGATAGGAGATGGATTGGTTGACAGTTTGGAATCTTTGATTCTCCAAACTTGGGAAGATGAACAATGATGGGTGGATACGAAAGTGTGCATGGAATTAGGACCAATTGTTTGATATACATTGTACGTTGCTTGAAAAGCCTGCTTTTGCTTTTGTGGACATATTTGATGGATACATTTCCCTTTTTGATTTTGCCCCATAGTTTCTTTGACTGATGGAGTTTGATAGGGATAATCTTTCTTTGTATGTTTTGGTATCCATGCATATTTGATTTGTCCATTATGATTCTCAGCTTCTCTTGATTTGATAACATTCTTTGTGCTTTAATTCAAATCTTTCTTTCGACGTTGGTCCCAATTCGTGGATGGGGTGATGGGTGGATGAAGATTCATGACATGGTTGGTTGTAGTATTGGCATCGATTTCATCATAAGGATTCTTCGTGCTCCCTATGTTGATGCTTGCACTAGATAAAGTTGCCCCCAGTATAGTGCTAGTGGCACCTTCGTTCCTTGATTCTGCCTGTTCTGAGATGTCTTGTTTAGTAAACATGCTCTGACAAATGAACACCGTAGATGGCATTGTTTCAATTTGTCACTCTGCTAACGCTGGATTATACTGTTCTATCTGACTTGCTTCCTTGAGTGGATAATGTTTGATATCTTTATTCATGATGTCCTTAGTCTGTATTTGGGATATATCTGATACTGTTGTTGACAACTCTATTTGACTGTAGGTATTAGTAACCTACCCTTTTTGTGTAACAGAAATTTGTTTTAGATGAAGATCATCTACGTGTCCATCCATAGAAAGCATCTCATGGGTAGATGGAGGAGTATGTGATATGTGGATATGATCATCTTGCATAGATAGGAGAGTGTCCATTAGATTTTTTTAGTATCTTGAAGATACAAATTCTTGATCTTGAATGATTTCGAAGTTTCTTTCGACATGCTTTGGATCAAGTTCTTGACATGGGTCAGTTTCAAAGGATGGATTGCTTACAAAGGGTTCTTGGATGTCATCATTAGACATGGTAAGTGGTTCAATATCCTCAAGTGTCGAGTTCAAGGTTCCTTCAGTATTTGTAACCATGAGGTCAAAGGGTGTCAATACGTTTTGGAAAGGACCATTGCTAGACCTTAGTGAAAGATGTTGATCATGCTTTGGGATAAATTCTCGAGATATGTCCTCTAACTCATAAGGTGGTGTAGAGACATTTTCAATATGATCATTAGTTGATGGATCGTGCATTATGTCGATAGGATCAAATAATCCGAACACTCCTTGAAATAGATCACTGAAGAGTGGCTCTTGATGTATGGTGAGTTGGTCATTGAATGAGGTGGAAACATCTTCAATGTGCTCATTGATGGAGAGATTTTGATGATTGTTTTCGACAATTGCGGTGGAGAGATTTTGAATGTCTTCGACCATAGAGTCAAGTGATGTTGATATTTCTTGAATTGGCTCATTGTCGAGTATTGTTGATGGATTTTGATCATGATTCAAAAGTGACTCTTGACATATGTCAATTTGATCATTGGATGAAGTAGACATAGCTTCAAAGTGCTCAATGATGGATTGATCTTGATCCTTGTTCTCAATAGTTGTCATTTTTTGTGTTTGTGCTTGTGTTTGTTGAGTAGCTTGAGAGGCTTGGGCAGCTTGAGAGGCTTGTTGCACTTGTCAAGCTTTTCTTGCTTGTTGCGTGGCTAGATATTGTTGGTTGGACTTCTAATATGACTGGTGAGCTTTTAGAGCAATGCCATATTGTCTTGCTGTGTTTGGTTTTGGTGGTAGTGGTGGTGTATTTGGAATCATGTTGGGTGTAGTCACAAGTGTTTGAGATACGCTTGGAATGATCATGGTAGTGAGGGGTTGAGATGTAATGGGTGTGAGAGTGGTTGTTGGAGTGATCGAGGTGATAGGAATGGTTGGAATGATCGAGGTGATAGGTCCTTGGGAGACCATATTTTGATTTGGAATCAATGTTGTTGTTTGATTAGATACCATCCATTGGTTTGATGTCGATGGTATATTCAAAGGTTTTGATGTGATGGTTTGATTGGTGTTAGGTGGATTGATTTGGATGGAGTGATTGGTGCTAGGTAAAGGGGGAAGCCCTAAACCAGGGGATGATGTTGATATGGGTAATGGTGGTGGAGATGTCTCTTGGTGCAATGACTCAACTATCTTGGTAAGTGTCACGATTTGATCTAGCCATTTTTTTTCTTGATTTCGATCTTGACTCCCTTGATATAGTTGGTTTGGCTTGTGTTTAAGCAGATTTGGAGTGTGTACTTGTGTTTGATTTTGGACAATGTTATGATTTGGGATGACACTTAGATTTGGCATGATAGGTTGAAATTGAAGATTGTTGATGTTGGGAATCTTCGTATGATTTTCAAATGTATCCATCCCAAAGTTTTCCGGATTCATGTTTTGAAAACTTGTGCTTAGTACATTCTCATTTGACATGTAAGGATTTGGTGGTATGATGTTGTTCGTTTGAAGGCTCATGCATTGATTGTTTGGTTGACAAATTTGTAGGTTTGGATTAAGATCTACCATTGGGAAGGGTGTCCTAAACTTTGATTTGGGCATACTCACACTTGTTGTGCCATTGATATTTGTAGAAGGTAATGATCCCATGTATGGATTGTATAAGTGTGAGTTTCGATAATTAATCAGCTTTGTAAGGCTTTGAAAGTTAAATTGATTTGGATTACTCATGATGTATGGATCAAGTTTGTATTCCATGTTCTCCTTGTCTTTTGACCTTGTTGAAAAAGTGACATCTAAGGTTCTTAGGACCAATGATGAGATGAAGGATGAAAAGGGGAGATGATATGAGTGATGAACGTTTAGGAACTTTGGATCAATGCTAGACTTAGGGTTTGATTTTGATTGGTTTGATTTGAATAATGAAATTGTAAACCCTAAGATGTTAGATGTGATCTTAGGATGAATTTGTTGAAAGGATTTTTGATTCAATTAAATGTATGAGAAAGGATGCATTCCCATACACCTAACTAAACAAGGTGGTTTATATTTTGATGATTTACCTAAGTCTAGAATGATGTTTCTAAAGCTCTAAAGTTGTTTGGTGGGATGGATTTTGATAAATGTTTGGGATTTGGATGAAGTGTTTGATTTGATCCTAAATAAACCTAGGAAGGACTTGTTTACTAGGCCAAGATAGTGAAGAACATGCCTTTCTCTAAGAGTATTTCAAAATCAAAGGACCAATGTTTGCATGAAAACCATATGACCAAAAGATGCCAAGCACATATGTGGGGTCCAATTGATTTAATCTTTGCTTAATGGATTTTTTTACCACAAACACACTCTTGATTAGATGTTGAATCTAGATGTCTAATGTCTCAACTTTCCCCTTATCCCACAAAGTGTATTATGTGGAAACCAAGGAAATTTGAGGCAAGAGTTACCTAAAGTTGACTTTAGTAGAAGCAAATTGAGATGAAATCCAAATGTTTAGATGCCTCTAAGGACATAAATCCCAAGGGAAAGCAATAAAATGTGAATTTGTTCAAGGATATTTGCCTCTCCTAAAGGGTTTGCAATTTTGATGATTTGTTGAATGTTGGTTTTCCAATGTTTTTGATTAAAGCACTGTGTTTTCAAACCACAAGCAATATGACATCCTAGCTCAATTGGTACGTTTTTCTTGGTAGACTTGCCTCATGCCCTTCATAGAAGAGATGATTTTACATGCAACCAAGGATAAAATATAAAGGTATGTTAAGAATGAAGTCTTAACCTCTATATTTCACCCAAGATTAGACATGGCAAGTAACTTCTTTGAATCTAAGTTCCAATGCACCACTTTGATAAACTCACTCAATGGATCAATTGGTCACTACAAAACAAGGCTTCTATTTCAGAGTTTTCGTTCGTAGGAGTTGACCCAACGTGGCAAGAGTCCCCTTTCAGATCCATCTTGTCGGAGTCAACCGCGTGATATTGACATTTCTTCCAATATCCACATTTATATCCCGGCTGGAAATACTCTCGGGTTCAGAGCATTACCGGTTGAGTCGTTCCATTGGATGATTACTTTTTCCCACAAGGCAGGCCCTCTAGGATAAACAAAAGCAAATGAAGGACAAAATCTATAACTCGATCAATCTTTGATAGCAACAAAGAGAGAGAATGTACGCGAAAATGCCCCCACTCACACTCACACAATAGTTTGTTCAATTTTAAGCCCAAATCAAAGTGTGGAGGTGATTGCTTTATCTCAACCCAAAGTCATGGAAAAGACCTTTTGATTCTCAAGATCACTATAAAGCGCGAGAGAAGTGCATACGTCCTTTTCCAATGGCTTTAGTCTAAGTAAGCCCTCACGAAAATACAACTACACTTGTTCTTTTTAAACCCTCAAAGCAAAATGTGAGTACATTTTAAAGCATCAAATGAAGTGTGAGAAATTGCTTTGTTCAATTGTTAATCCAAAAACATAATCTAGTAAGTTGTTGATCCTAAGGTTCTTTTTAATCCTTTTGCAAGAAATAAACAAGAAGGATCCATTTTAAACCCAAATGAAAGCTAGTGTTCTAAAGAAAGAAAAGGATGACAAATTCTTGAAGAAGTGTTAAACAAACACTTAAGTGTTAAAAAACACTTTGATTAGACCCCATATCATCTCCATGCTTCTCCTTCTTTTGATCTTGGCTTCCAACCTACAAAATAGAAAATAATCAGATTCTGGAAAAAATAAAGAAGTTAGAAAACCAGAAAATAGTAGATAAATAAGTCATGAATCAAAGCACGTGCTAAAAAACTAAATTCTCCCCTTTTTTGTTTTCTAGTGTCGCAATTCGTGAAGGCGTTGCTATTTTTTTCCTTCCAGCGGCGCTCTTACAGCACTGCTTACCAGTCAGCGGCGCTCTGTGTCGGGGCAGAGAGCACGATTGCGTTGCTCTTTTCGTCTAGCGGTGCGGTTCTTGAAAGTGTCAGAGTTTTAAAATTTTTGAAACTAGGGGAGATCGGCGAGTCTAGCGGCGCAGTTTAGAATTTGAATTTTTTGGCGGGATGAGCTTAGTGGCGCTAAAATAGCGACGCTAACGAGCCTACAGTGCTGACAAGCTCACGGCGTGAAAATAGCGACGTTGACGAGCTCGCGTTGGAATTTCTTATGTCAATAAAAAATGCAGAATTTTCACAAAAAAGTTAGAATTAATGGAATGTAGCTCTCCTTCTAGCGCCAAATGTGCGAACCCAAGCCTAAGTACCTGCAAAAAAACATGATTAAACAAGTTAAACAAGGAAATGCAAGCCTAAACATGGATTCCCCATGAGATTCATTAACATAGCTCAAATTAGAAAGAAAATGATGAAAAACACAATGAAATAGCAAAAACAAGATTGAATCCTAATTAAGCAAGCAAACTCTTAATCCCATGGGGGAATTGGTGCCAATTTGATGTGGAAATTTGGCCCTTTCCCAATTCCTATGATTGCAAGCTTGATGATTGTTGAAGAGTGTTGATCCACTTTTGATGATGAAGGTGAGAGTTCCAAGCCAAAAATCTGCAATAACCTAGCTAAGAACTCAAATGATGAATGAAAATGGCTAAGTATTTTAGCATGGTAACTTTGTTTGGAATGTGGATGATGAGATGAGGAGATTAACCTCTTATTTATAGATTGATAAGATGAAAGCATGCCCAAAATAGAGCAATGTGGGACTAAGAATGAGCCAATGATAAAATGCCACTTGTCAACTTGTGAATGGATGGAGGATGTGCAAGTTTTGAAGAATGTGCAAAGAGGGGGGAGATTCAAATTCAAAATATGGCTTGAAAGATGAGGTGAAAGGTGAAGTTAATGTCACATGGCTCAAGAAAAGGACTTGTAAGAGATGTTAAATGCCACGTTGGAAGGGACAAGTCCTTTTGGGGGGAGATTTCAAATTTGAGGAATATTCCCACTTGGATGCCTTTTTTGAATGAAAATAGGTGATTTATAAAACAATTAAATTGATTTTCATGTGCAAGTTGCAAAATCTAGAGGATTTGAGTGATTAGGATTAAATTAATTAGGATTTGATTAATTTAAAGGGAGATTTAGCTAATTTGACTATTTGATTTAGATTTTAGGATTGAAATAAATCAAAAAGAGAAAAGAATGATTTAGACTTAGTTAAATAAATATTTTTGATTTATTTAACCAAAGGGGGTGATGTTAGACTAAATTAGATAAATGTTTGATTTATTTAATTTAATGAGATGAACTTTAGAGATTTAATCAAATAATATGGATTATTTAATTAAATCAAAGATAGAAAGATGAAGTGACCTAGCCAATTACACAGAGAGGATGGTTTAATTAAATCAATGGATTTATTTAATTAAAAGGGGAATTATGACGAATTTAATCAAATAAGGCTATTCGATTAAATGGTTAGATAGAGGGATGATTCAGGATGAGGCGTTGTTACTAGACCAGGATCGAGTGTGCGATATCAATTTGTATATTTTCGATGTCTACAAAAATCACTTGATCATGATCATGGTTTATTTGTGTCTATCATTATTATAAAGGTGGGGCACCCTAGGGCACATGATATGGATTATCACAACCCAAAGAATGTGGTTTTGCAAGTGGATGAACATGGAGCTATGAATATCGAAGATGAAGTTAACGATCCTATGTAAGAAGATGATCATGTGCTAGAAAACACAATAGAAGATGATGGTACAGATACATTGATCCATGACACATTTAGTGGAAGAGTTGATCATGATGATCAAGATGACTTTGATGATGTTCATGATTTACCTGTACTTGACAAGACATACAAGCCCCTTTATGAAGGCTCTGAAACAACTCTTCTCTCTGCTGTATTGTTGCTGTTGAACTTGAAGGTTATGAATGGTTTATCAAACATAACAATGTTACGAATGTTAAGGTATTTCATATATGTCATCTTTTTTCATCTATTTTAAATTTTGTTAGCTCATCACTAGTAAATAAAGGATGAAATATGTACCATTAATATTCTTTATATTAACAAATTATTTTTTGTTATAGATTGATTGGAAAATTTTTGTTACCACCATCAAATATTGTACCTCGCTCATACAGAGATTTATCTGGCATTATGAAAGATATCAAAATGGAGTATCAAGCAATAGATGCATGTCCCAATGATCATATTATATATCATAAACAACATGAATTTGCAACAAAATGCTCAGAATGCCATATCAGTAGATATCAAACATATCAACTAACAAAAAAGGTGCCTCACAAGGTTCTTTGTTATATTCCCATTTTTCCACGTATGCAACAATTATTTAGGTGCGAAAGCTTAGCACAATTTATGGATTACCATGCACAAAATAGAAGTGGAGATGACATTCTTTGAATGCTTGTGGATGGTTCTGCATTTAGGGACATGGAGGAAAAATGGCCACACTTTAAAGAAGAACCTCGTAATCTTAGGCTCATTGGGAGCCGGTGATTGTCAATCCATTTGGAAGGCGATATCTATTTTCGATGTGGCCCTATTTTTGTTATCAAAAATAACATTTCTCCATGGATGTCAATAAGAGGGAGCACATAATGTTGTCAATGATTGTTCCAGGTATTTTTTTACATCAATTTTCTTTAACGTAGTAGCATCTCATTTGTCTTATTTATTGCATAATGACTTATATTTTTTTCATTCAATAGTCATGTACATTAATTTATATATATTGCAGTAAAATGGTTATAATAATTATGTAATGTTTATGTTCATTCAACTAAGTACCAAGTTAAAGATATGAATTTATATATCGAGCCTCTTATCGACGAGTTACTAAAGTTATGGAATGGCGTCACTATGTATGGCGTCTCTAGACCAATAGGACAAAGACAATTTCAATTCCATGCAATGCTTGTATGGACAATTCATGATGCCCCAGGGCTAACACATTTTTGTGGTATGTTATAACGTTCGACTGCACTTTAACAATATTTAATTTTATGTAGTAGATATCATGCATGTTTT
>VDFB02047397.1:6367673-6420507 GCA_007258455.2 Sequoia sempervirens
ATGACTTTCCTCATAGCCACTTATGTGTTTGTGAGCGCATACCAACTAGCTTATGTACTTCACCTTTTTGGGTCTTCTCATCTGGTGGACCACCACGAGTTATGTCACCCTAGAGTGAGTATGTATTATATTTTTCTCACAAACTACCTAGATCTAATCAACAACTAGTTGGATAGATGATCGAAGCTCAATCCAATTCCCTTTTTTCTTCTTTCATTTCAGACTTGTGTTCCTTTTTTCTTATGTTTAGTTTCCATGGGATCTTCATCCTAGGGGCTTGATCATCCCTCTTGATCATTGTCATTCAATCTTTCTAACATAAGTGTATTTGGATCCTTCTCGATATGTATGGCTACTTTACTATGAGTTTGAGGCAAGTTCATCCTTTCACTAAAGTGGGGGCTAAATGTACCATAGAAAAATGGATCTTGGACATTTTCATAGTCTTTTAGGTCTTTCTCTCATAATTATTGGTCCATTTTGTTTTGACTTAATGTTGTAATGCAACTTAAATATTCACATTAGGTCCTTAAAATTCAAATTATAGCATCTTGTGAAGGTGTTGTGAAGTGTTGTAAAACATTTCTACATTTTCTATACTCTATTCATTACAATTAACCTAAAAATCACCTTTTCATCACTTATCAAGTCGTATTTTGAAGTGTTGTAAATTCTTGTAATAAGATTTCATGCTTTTCTAGGCTTTATTTCACTATTTACACCTTTCTTATGATTTATTTGACCCCTTTATGCACTCATAAGGCTTAATTAAGTGTGTTTTTGAATATAAACCTGAAAAAAAACATTACATGTGACTTAATTCCCAACACCCAATTTTAAGTCCAAGGTGGGACCCATTCGCCATGGGTGGCAAATGAGTCCCTCTTGGCTCAAAATTCAAAATATTTCAAATTTTCTTCCGAGTTTTATTCAAAATTACCTTATGTCGGCCTGTGATGAGGTATCATTGGGTTACTAAGGCACAAGTGTGTATAAATAAGTATTTTTCTACTCATTTTACATCTCCTAATTCATTCAAGCAATCTCTTCATTCGCTAAACATTAAATTAGTATTTGAGCACTTTGCATCAATCAAGTATCTTGAGGTGGCCATTGATATAACTTCAAATTTCTTCAATAAGGTTGTGGTGAGTTTAAGACATTTACATGTTGTTTATTCATCTTTTCTTGTTCATTTCATTTCATTTCTTCATTAAGGGTTTGATTACCAAAGTGGGATTTGACCAAGGCAAATCCCTATAACCTAACCCTTAACCATCTTTCCCCTTTTGCATGTGTGTTTGTAATCTTTTGTATTTAGATTTTTCAAGCAATTAGGTGTTGAAAAGTGGAAAGGAAGTAAAAAAGGTGTCTCAAGTCATCTACATCCTATCTCAAGCTTGGAGACAACCTATAGTCCATTTTCTAGAGATTTGACTCTATCAACCCAACAAAAAGACAAGTAAAGATCTGGAGCTACATAATTGGTTCGTGATTTCAAAAAAAATTTGGAGAGCACTTATTTGGCATCAGTCACGACTGAGTCCCACCTTAGGGCTAGAAAACTATATTTTCTTATATTCTGGATCCTGACAGTTAGAAACCAGTTTTGAGATGTTTTTGCCAGAAGTAGGACTAATTCGCCATCAGTGGTGAATGAGTCCCACTAGTGATTTTCACTGATTTTTGTTAGCATTCAAATCACTCCATATTCAACTTTCACTAAATAGGTGCACTCTATTTAGCTTTCTTTCAATTTCATTTTGCATTCATTCATGTTTTAGTTCATTCTTGCATATCACACTATGTTTTCAAACATTGCTTATATCTTAAGTTTTGCATTCATAATCAATCAATTGCTTTACCTAGTTGCATTTAGATCATCTCATTTAGTCTTAATCACATCATACATACATTAGATTGAGTGAACCACATTGATTTTTAGTGAGGTTTATCTCTCTCCTTTTAAGTGAAACATCTTGAGAGTGCAAGAGTAGCCTATAAACCTCATTCCCAAAAATATATGGTTCAATCAGCCATAAGTAAAAATAAATCATAAAATTTAAGAAAAATAGATTAATATAAAGGCAGAAGGTAGAGGGAAAATGATTTGAAAAGAAAAGAAATCTAGGACTGCAAATTGGTGTGTGGGAGGTTGCACATAGTTTGAAAAGGGGCTGCCAATTAGATACCTATTGGTATGAAAGGGAAGCGCCATTTAAATATGAGTTTACAAAATGATACCAATGAGTGAATAAAAAGAGTGTGCAAGTGTTTTTAGAAGGTAGTGTTGAGATGATGGTTAAGCTATTGATTATCCAATGGAGAGTGCAATTTTGAAGGACATAAATGATAAGATAAGAAGGTACATAGATGTGAAAGAATAAATAGTAGGATAAAAGGAATGAGATACCAATGAATGAATTTTTTTTTTGTAATACAGATGTGTAGAAATGGGATTGATTTAATCAAGTTTGCTCACAATTGAGTTTTGTTAAATGTTGTAATAGGGAAGAGATTTGCCTGTCAAAGTGATTTTGTGTTTTGAGTTTGTTGTTTGCGTAGAGGGGAGGACTCTCTACATAAACCAACCTACTAGAGACACCAATCCAAAAATTTATTTATAGGAAACAACCTATTGGAGACACTAATCCCCAATAAAATGGTTTGAGCATCAACTTAATGAGTATAACACCAGTCCTACAAAAATATAATGATAAAGCTTGTGAATCTTTCATGATAGCTAAGCAACTTACTCTAAGCATGAGCTTGATTCAAACACTCTAATACACTCCTCAAGATATTTAGATGATGGAACACAATGACTGTGATGCATCACATTGAATGACACTCTCTCACATAGATTGACATCCTTGTATATTCACTCAATACCTTCTCTTCAATTATTCTCAAACTTCACATTATGCATCTACACAAATGTATGATTATTATATAAATTAAATTACATTAACATTAATCCATATTGGTCAGGGATCCACAATTAACCAAGATGACATAAGGTGGATCTAAATTTAAATTACATAGAACGTGTAAAAGGTCAGTGATAAATCAACTTTGTAGCTGCCAAAATAATATGATGTCATGTACATCCACAAGAACCTTAACCTAGACCTATGTTATCACCACATTCTAACTTTGGGGTAAAATTACAAAGTTGTGTCACACTTTTATAAAGGAAATATCCAACACTGATCCAATTTTCAAACTTGAATCAAGAAAAGGTGGCATATATGTTTTTAATTTTGAAAAGATGTAAAATAGTAAAATGTGTGGTTTCAGTTTATTTTAATTTTGTACTTTTTTTGAAAAAATAAAATATTATATTAAAATATTTTTCAATAAATTAACACTATAATTTATTTGTTGATAAAATGTTGAAACAAAAGTTACATGAGATGTCAAAATTTTATAGTAATTTTTTAAATTAATTTTTTTTGTGTATTTATAACTTGAAACTATAGTGCATGGATATATTTTTTCCAATTTTTATAAGTATATATTTTTAAATAAATATTAATATATACATGTACTAAAAAATAGAGGTTTCCATTCGACATCAACTTTCATATTAAATATTTATCTAAAATAGAAAAAAAATTACACTACGTTGATATATATTTTTTTATCTAGTGCATCATATTGAAAAAAAATACTAAGTTTTAGTATTTTCCCTTGGCGTGGTAATCAACCTAAAATATTGTGTTGATAACCTAGTTTTAGTTAAAAAATAAAATATAAATATAAATAATAATTAGACTATTAAATATATATATTTTTAAAAACTAAACTTGTGGATCCACAAAATGGTATTTTTATATTTAAAAAAATGTTATATGCATAAGTAGGAGATATTGAAATATCAAGTTTTTTAAATAATTTTATTGTTTCGTAAATTGGCCTCAAAGTGGTGCTAAATATGCATTTAACCAAAAAATATGGTAGGAAAATTTGTGAAAATATGTTGCAAGAATGAAGGTTTTGTCATTAATGTCAGTAGGAAGTCTACTGACTGGTATTTTCATTGATGTTGACTATGGGATGAAGATGTTGAGGATATTGAGAAAATTGTGGAAAAGTGAAAAAAAAGTTGTGCATGTGAATTCGAGACCTTACGGAAGTTTTATGAGTACATGGACCTATTCTTTTTGTTACAGAGTATGAAGGAGAGTTGAAATGAAGTAATTAGCTAAGATGATGTCTCTAGTACTTGGTTTCCAAGTGCTTTTGAGAAAATTAATTAAATGATGAGGGTGCAGCCCGAGACTTAGAAAATAACCCACAAACAAGAGAATAATTTTATTATTCCGAAAATAGAGCTTCTTACATGGAGAAGATATTAAATCCCCAAGTTCTACAACACATGCAAGTTACAGAAAGCTACAAAATCACCCTTTCGCAATATACGAGCTTGTCCCCAAACAGTTACCCAAAAATTAGAAACCCGCCCATAAATAGAGCTCCTCTTTAGTT
This sequence comes from Sequoia sempervirens, assembly GCA_007258455.2. Lineage (NCBI taxonomy): Eukaryota > Viridiplantae > Streptophyta > Pinopsida > Cupressales > Cupressaceae > Sequoia > Sequoia sempervirens. The sequence goes on from VDFB02047397.1 coordinate 6,372,165, forward strand.
TGGAGCCAAAACAACATTCAATTTTGAGTTTAGGCAGTTTGGCGCCAAAAAATTACAACTTGAAGTTCAAATTTCAAAAGAACATTTGCAATTGTATCTTCTAGAAAGTGCGTCAACTTCCTGGGGCCATAACTTTTGATCTGGGGCTCTGATTCGCTAACCGTTTGAACCGTTGGAAAGGTCTCAAAGTTAAAAGCGCGCTCGTAATTGGCTATGCCAATTTTGACAAGTTTCAGGGCTGATCTGCGAACTCTAAGTGCCTCAAATCTAACTTAGAAGTTTTTAGGTGCAAATCTGGGAAACTAAGACTGCAATATCTTTCCACACGGGAATAGAAAATAAAAATCATAAATTGGAAATTTCATTATGAAGAAAAGGGTATCCAAAAATGTAAAAACATCTAAAAACCAAGAAACTTGAAATTTAACTATTTTTGGGTGATGCAAGATTGCCCTTACACCACTAGATGCTCCTGCATCAGACACCCAGGGTAATTTGAGAAGTGACCCTGTCACGTCTCAGATTGTGGAGGAAAAACCTAAATGGTCAGCCTCCGCCTTAGGCAACCAGGATGAATCTTCAACAGGCCTTCCTTCCCATTTCACCAGATATTCTTCATACTAATTGCTCCCCGTACTCTTCCCCACACGACTATTTAGAATTTCTTCAATCTCTCCATTTCAAGTAGGGGCTGGAATTCACACTTGCTCACACTTTCCTCTACGCCCACCTTTCATGATACTCACAAATCAAATGTTGAATACAAGGTAAAATGTTGAATCCATCTAGCAACTCTACCTCATATGCATTCCCTGAATCATGTCTTTTCAAAATTTTACAGGGACCGAACTTCATCATCTTTAATTTGTTATATGTTCCCACTGGAAACCTTTCTTTCCTCAAGTGGACCATCACTTCATCACCAATCTGAAACTCCTTATACCTCCTATTTTGATCTGCCTTAGCCTTATACTACATATTCATCTTGTTAATATGTTCTCTTACCTTCACATGTATATCCCGCGATGTGTTCTACAAAATCTTTGGCTTCAAAGACTTATTTTCTTCTCTTAGTCCATCTTCCTCAATTCTAGACTTGTTTTGGGGCTACCTCCATACACAATCTGGAACGATGATCTACCAGTGCTTCTGATGATAGAATTGTTGTAAGAAAATTCTACCTGGGGTAAGATCAAGTCCCATCCCTTGGTTTTATCTCCTACCAAACATCTCAGTAGGTTACCTAGACTCCTGTTAACAACCTCTGTCTACCCATCTATTTGAGGATGGTGTGCAGAACTGAACTTCAACTCTATCTTCAAATTTTCTTCAACAAGGTCCTCCAAAAGTACTCCTACAAATTTGGTGTCACGACATGAAACAGTCATCTCCTTTAAGGCACTCATGTAGCCTCACCAATTCTTTGAAGAACAAGTTAGCAATGTGGACTGCATCATGGGTCTTCTGACATGGAATGAAATGTGCCATCTTTGAAAACCTATCAACCACCAAAAAGACTGAATCATTCCCTCGTTGTGTCCTTGGCAAACCAAGAACAAAGTCCATACTTATATCCTCCCATGGCCTCTCTGGTATAGGTAAGGGCTGATATAAGCCTATATTTTGGCTCACTCCTTTAGCCATCTGACATACCCTGTAGCTTTGTACAAACTTCTTCACATCCTGTGACAACTGAGGCCAACAATAATTCTCACTGATAATGACAATGGTCTTATCTTGACCAAAATGTCCTGCCATTCCTCCACTATGCTTTTATCGTGCTCCTCTCATGGAACTCCTCGATACACAATTGACTTCCCTTAAATAACATGCCATCCTGGGATTATGAAATCTAGCCACCTTTGTCCCGCTCCACTGCATTAGGTTCCTGTAAGTTTCCAAACCTCTCAAGAAATCAAGATCTTCACAGATAAAGGTCTTAAGTTCATTGAACCCAACCACTAATCAAGATTCTTTGTCATCAATGTATGCCTCCTACTTAAGGCATCTACAACTCTATTTGACTTCCCACTCCTATAAGCTTCTCAAAACAAAGGTATAACTCTACATAAACTCTACCCATTTCATATGCCTCTGATTGAATTTTTGCTAACTATTTAGGTACTACAAGGCCTGATGATCAGTATATAGAACAAATTCCTTTGGCAACAAATAATGTCTCCATTTCTTTAATGTTTGAACTATTGCATAAAATTCTTGATCATATACAAAATACTTTCTCTTGGCATCATTTAATTTTTCACTGAAATAGGCAATGGGCTTACCTTCTTGGCTCAACACTGCTCCAATTGCACAACCGCTAGCATGACAATCCACCTCAAACACCTTGTTGAAATCTGGGAGGGCTAGAACAGGTTGCTTTATTACCTTATGCTTCAACAGTTCAAAACTCTTTGCCACTCTAATGCTCCACTTGAATTATTTTCTACCCCCTCTCATTGTTTCAGTCAAGGGTCCACAAATACTACTAAAGTTTCTAATGAACTTTCTATAAAAACTAGCCAAACCATGGAAAGATCTCACCTTGGTAGCAGTTCTTGGGGTAGGCCATCTGCACAGTCACCTCTCTAGGTCCATCTTGAGACCTTCACAGACAAACAAAACACCAAGTACACTAATCCCCTTCACAAACTGCACCCTTAGATTAATCAATGCTTCTCTAATCTCTCAAAGGCTCTCCAAATATGCACTGATGCTCATCCAACGATACTAAAAATCAAAATATCATCTAAATAAACAATAACAAAACTTCCCAAAAATTCTTTTAGTACCTCGTTCATGAGCCACATGAATGTGCTCGGTGCATTGGTTAGCCCAAAAGGCTTGACTAACCACTTGTACAGGCCCTCTTTGGTCTTGAAGGCAGTCTTCCATTCATCTCCCTCTCAAATCCAGATCTGGTGATATCCACTCTTCAGATCAATCTTTGTGAAGTACTGAGCTCCACTCAAACAGTCCATCAGGTCATCCATCTTTGGCAGGGGAAATCTGTACTTGATTGTTATCTTGTTTATGGCTCGGGAATCGACACATCCTCCACTTCATCCTTTCTTGGTGCTAGTACTAAAAGTACGCCATGGACCTCCAAATCCTCCTATATCAACTCCTTTCTCAACAACCCCCTTTGAACTTGTTCCTGTTTCAACTTCCTCATTTTCATCGAGTCATTCTATGAGCTTTATTTTGGCAACCTGCTCTAGGAATAAAACTCCAACTGAAGGATCATCTTCCTTATTGGGTGATAAACCCTCGTACATTATCGTAAACAATATCCCTAAAAACTCATCCAAATATCCTACAAACTTCTTTTCCTCGAACCTTCTCACTATCCTCCTTACTCACTTCTAGGAATCAAATGCATAACACACATGCTCATGCTTCATACCTTCTAAAATTTGTCTTCCATCTTACATAACAAATTATAGCACCAATGAAATACCTTTCTCGGCCCTCCTTCTGGGTTTCTTAACCTCTAGATAAACCCTATCCTTGTCATCAAGGAATAAGTGTTTGCAATTTCGGCTATCATGTATAGCTCGCCATCGAATCGCCATGCCTCTAACAACATGTGACATGCATCCATGGGGATGATATCCTGAAGTACCTCATCATGGTAGCTCCCGATCTTGAACTTTACTAGGCACTGCTCATTGACAAAACTTTGTGGTCTTTCTACAACCGGGCAATCTGATATGTGTGGGTGCCTTTTCCCTCTTCAGCCTTCAACTTTGTGACCATCTCTTCTGACACCAGATTATCAGTGCTCCCACCGTCAATAATGACATCACAACATTTTCCTTCACACTTGCACCTTGTGCGAAACAGATTCTTCCTCTGTTCTGGTTCCCTTTCCTCAGTCACCAGGGCTCTCCTAATCACTAGGGCTTCAACCCTTTCAGCATCATCTGAATATTCAGATTGGGTCTCCTCATCTGCATGCGCAACCCTTCCACGACCTTCTGGCCTTTTGTCTGCCCTTCCTTGGTGTTGTGGACATTCATAGGCTCAATGCCCTTCTTCACCACACTGGAAACACGTTCCTTTGAAACTACCCCTTCTAGATCCTTTTCCATATCTCCCTCGTCCTCTACCTCTTTGATCACCACTGTTTTAATCACGAGGGCAGTAGAAGTTGTCATTCCTTTGGCTTTGGCTGGTACCCACATCTTCACTTTTCTTTTCATCATCATTTCAGCTTCCTGAAGGTCTTCCACTACCCCTTCCACTTTGACCTCCTCGTCCTTTTTTCTTTCCATCAAATCTTTTGTTCAGCTTCTCTTTCACCTTCAGAGCAAATTGATACACATCCTCAATAGTGGTCATTTTGACTAGACTTAACTCCTCCTGAATGCTCGGTCGTAACCCATTAAGATATCGGGCTACCTTCTCCTTATTGGCCTCTATGTGGCCCGTTTTGATGATTATCTTATGAAATTCTTCAATATATTCTTTCAAAGATCTGCTTCCTTGCTTCAACCCTTGCAATTTCTTTAACAGATCTAACTCGTATTCCACTGGTATGAACTGCTTCTTCAGTTTCTCTACCATGCGATCCCATCTGGTGATATTTCCTTTTCCTCTTTGATTTCTTTCCAACTGGACCTCTTTCCACCAAATACTAGCATGGCCCTTCAACTTCATTTTCACAAACTTAATCCGATCTGGGTCCTCTATTTCCTCATACTCAAAATATTCTTCTAGCTCGTTAATCTAGTTGATCAACTCTTCTGGGTTCAAACTTCCAGAATAACTGGGGACTTTTGCTCTGGGTCTTTTCCTGATCTTTGAAATGGCCCTTATTATCTGCATTTGGTCTTGATCAATTGCTTCTTCTTCCTCTCCTTCATCCTCACTTTCCTCCCTCGGGTTTAACCCTCTTCTCAACTGCTCTTGTAACGCATCAATCTATCTCTAGAGGGCTGCCAGTGCATCTCTTCCACTAGCATTTCTGCTACCTCAACCACCTCTGGCACCACCACACCTACCAGGCATCACTTTTGGATGCATCTTTCTTGACCTCGACCCACAACCACAGTCCTTGTGTGAACTGCCTCACGATCGGCATCTATCCACACACTCAAGAAAACCTCGCTCTGATACCACTTGATGAGGGTGCAGCTCGAGACTTAGAAAATAACCCACAAACAAGAGAATAATTTTATTATTCAGAAAATGGAGCTTCTTACATGCAAAGGATCTCAAATTTCCAAGTTCTACAACACATGCAAGTTACAGAAAGCTACAGAATCACCCTTTCGCAATATGCGAGCTTGTCCCCAAACAGTTACCCAAAAATTAGAAACCTGCCCATAAATAGAGCTCCTCTTTAGTTTGGAGCCAAAACAACATTCAATTTTGAGTTTAGGCAGTTTGGTGCCAAAAAATTACAACTTGAAGTTCAAATTTCAAAAGAACATTTGCAATTGTATCTTCTAGAAAGTGCGTCAACTTTCCGGGGCCATAACTTTTGATCCTTTCGGAAAGGTCTCGAAGTCAAGAACATGCACAAAAAATTTTATGCCAATTTTGCAAGTTTTAGGGCCGATCTAGGAAATCTAAGTGCCTCAAATCTAACTCGGAAGGTTTTTAGGTGCAAATCTGGGAAACTAAGACTGCAATATCTTTCCACCCAGGAATAAAAAATAAAAATAGTAAATTGAAATTTCATTATGACGAAAAGGGTATCCAAAAATGTAAAAACATCTAAAATTTGAGAAACTTGAAATTTAACTATTTTTGGGTGATGCAAGATTGCCCTTACACCACTGGATGATTCTGCATCATTAAACAAAGTAAAATATGTTGTGAAAGCATTCATAATGTGCTCCAACATTTTGTTCTATGTTCTATCTGTGTTAATACTATACCAGCGTAGATCTTATAGGTTATTCAAGGTTGTCAGGGGCTGCTATATTCAACATTTAGGTTTCTCGATTGTTTTAAAGTGTGAGATATTTTAACTAGTGTGTGAAGAGGTTGTTTAGTAATATTTTTTATGGCCTGGGAGAAATGTATTTTCTCCATGTTTCTCTATTGTTTTGCTCTAGGTTTTGCAGATTTAGGAAGATGATTATGATGCTTTTATCTTTCTTTATTCAAGCTTTTACTTGATTTTGTGCAGTACAAGGTGAGTTTCATTTATCAATATGTAAATAAGGATTACCAATTGTTTTAAGTTGAATATTTTATCATGCTCTCCACATATTTACATATTGATTTCTACCCAATGAAATTTTTATATAAGCCCCTTCTGTCTATTATATTAACTCTCATATTTACCATTAGCATTTTCTCTAGCTTATATAAATAATAAATAAGATTATTTGAAGATGCTTTTTTTCTTAAGATCCTAAATGTAATTCTCATTTTTTTATTTGAGTTATTATAAAAATTAAAACAAAACTATTCACTCTTGAATGTTTCTTGTGCTATAATTAATTACTTTAAGAACTTTATTTTCACTCTTATATCCCACTTTAAACTATATTTGCTTATAGATGGTGTTTCCCTTAAAATATTAAGGTAGAATATTTTTTATTCTTTTCAAAATTAAATTAAAGTTGTTTTTATTTAATAATTTAACCTCTTCCTAAGATTCCAAATCTAAATTTGATACTTCATATAATTTTATATTTTAAACCCTATTCATTAGAAACTACAAAACAAAAGGAAATAAACAAAACCTATTATTTAATAATCTATTCCAATGAAAAGGTTATATATAATTTACAAAAACTTGACTTTAAGACTCTATGGAGCTATCATAGAAATCTACAATTTCATATCTTTCCTCCTCTCTAATTTCATAAGACGTCTCTAGAAACACACTAGGTCCCTTAGGAGTTGTAAATTCTCTTTACCTAGCTTGTCCCTAACCAAAGTCAATTTAACATATATATTTATTTTCCTTTTCTAGAATAGTAAAAATCTATTTATACTTTTGATTTCCCTTTACACCTAACCCATTCACATAAAATATGGTTTGCATTGAGTAATCTACCATGATTTACACCTAGTTCAAATGAATTTGATATTTTTTTGTGCATAATAATTATTTCAATTATGGAATATAATAGAAATAATGTCATTTTCAATTATAAGTCTATAAATAGTTTTTTTCCCTATGGCTAATATAATATATGTTGTCTAATATTATTTATCTCTTAAAGCTTAAGTTGAGAAGGTGTAATATGTGATGGAATAACTTTAAACCCTTGAGGCAATGGAAAAATGACCTTTGTGTGGTAATTTTAATTCTTCTAGGTTTTCCTTATTGTGGTTCAACTATTTATGGAAGTGGATTTGTGCTAGATGATGAAGGAATCAGTTGATGAGTTATTGTGTTCACCACTTGTTTTCAACATTGATTGCCATACTATAATGTTGTTATATGGGCCCCTTTTGACCATTACATTAAGCTTTCTTTATTCTCTAGTATTTAGACATGACAAATGAGACCAAAAAATGACGATGTTTCATTTTGTTAAGATCCTGTACATACTTAAAAAAAATTGTATTTTAATAATTATAATAAGTTAAACCAAACTAACTATGGCCATTAAGAAAAAAGTTTTGTGAAACTTTTAAAATATGGCCATTAAGAAATAAGTTTTGTGAAACTTTTAAAATATCAATTTATTTTCTTTTGAAAGCGTTGGAAGTGGATGTATACAACGAATCTACTCCATTAACTAATTTAAGGTCGACATATAAGGCATATGACCAAACACAATTTCTCCATAAATGGTATTCTGCGACGGCGATAATGAGTACGCTAACACCCGACGAAGTTCGTTCTCTGAATGCAATTGCCCACTTTTTACTAGGGGATGAATTCTCGGACGAGACCACAAATTTCCCTTTACCAACACCTACTGTTGTTTCTGGGAAGGATCGAAAAAGGCATTACAGGGGAGTGAGGTTTGTTAAGGCACGCCGGAAATATGCTGCAGAGATTCGAAACCCTAAGAAGGGTTCCAGACATTGGCTCGGCACCTTCAATACAGCCGAAGAAGCTGCAGCGGCATATGACTGTTCGGCTTTCCAACTGCGCGGTTCGAAGGCTATTCTCAACTTCCCTAACAACGTTGAGTCCGGACTGTATGTGAATCCCTTTTCTCAATCCTTCTCTTCACACAGAAAACCGGAGGAGAAGAGAAAGGAAATATCCCACTAGAATAGGATGGAATGATTCATAACTCTATGAAATTGTGCACAGCTCTATGATTTAGAATTTTATTTTTTTATACTTTCTGATTTAATAGTAATGAACAATTAGAACTTCACAGGTTGAATGTGTGTCAGTTAGGATTTGTAGATGTCTCATGATCTGTAAGTTTGATGTCAAACGAGTTTCAGTTAGGTGTCCATTTACTTAGCAGGTTTGTAAGAAGTTGTTGATCTTTGGTTTTAAAGCTACAAAGGATCTGATCTTTATTGGGTTGCTGTTAAACAGTGTATGAAAGGAAACTGCAGGGTTGTTTTATTTCTTTGATCTCGTCAGCGCAGATTGTGTGTTGCAGATTGTCTGCAAATAATTGCCAGTAATATATTTTCATTGTAAAATCACAAGGGGGTTTGATATTGTCTCAATTTTGCAATTGTCTGTTAAGCATGGCAAATCTAACGGATTCACATCTACCGGAATCGAAAATTTCGATGGCGCAAACTATGTTAGTTAACAATGTAAGATTTAGCCTCTAGCTTGAACACTACGAAGACTTGGCCTCAATCCGCCGTTCAGATTGGCAGAGAAGGCTCGTGTATGTCTGTCAAGGATTCGATGAACCCCGTAAATGGACATCAATACACCATCGATATCTGGACAACAATGAAAGGTTTGTATAAATTTACAAATATTAATTGATTTTTCGTTTTTTCCCAAAGAAAATTACTTTCAATCATGAATGTTTTAGTCATTATAAAAAGTAGAACCAAACTATTCACTGTTGAATGTTTTTTTTTGCTATAATAAATTACTTTAAGAACTTCATTTTCACTCTTATATCCTACTTTAAACTATATTTGCTAATTGATGACGTTTGCCTTAAAATATTAAGCTAGACATTTTTTTATTCTTTTCAAAATTAAAGCATAGTTGTCTTTCTTTAAAAATTTAACCTCTTTCTAAGATTCCAAATCTAAATCTAGTACTTTGAATGATTTTATATATTATAACCTATTCATTAAAAACTATAAAATAAATTGAAATAAACAAAAACAGTATTTTAATAATCTATTCCAATGAAAAGGCTATATATAATTTACAAAAACTTGACTTTAAGACTCTATGGAGCTATCATATAAATCTACAATTTCATACATTTCCTTCTCTCTAATTTCATAAGATGTCTCTAGAAACACACTAGGTCCCTTACGAGTTGCAAACTCTCCTTACCTAGCTTGTCACTAACCAAAGTCATTTTAACATATATTTATTTTCCATTTCAAACACAATAAAAAAGTATTTATACTTTTATTTTCCCTTTACACCTAACCTATTCACATGCAATATGGTTTGCATTGAGTAATCTACCATGATTTATGCCTAGTTCAAATGGATTTGATTTTTTTTACACATAACAATTATTTCAATTATGGAATATGATAGAAATGTTGTCATTTTCAACTAAAGTCTATAAATAGTTTTTTCCCTATTGCTAATATAATATATGTTGTCTACTAGTATTTATGTCTTAAAGTTTAAGTTGAGAAGGTGTAATATGTGAGGGAGTAACTTTAAACCCTTGAGGCAATGGAAAAATGACCTTTCTATGGTAATTTTGATTCCTCTAGGTTGTCCCTATTGTTGGTCAACTATTTATGGAAGTGGCTTTGTGCTAGATGATGAAGGAATGAATTGAAGAGTTATCATGTTCACCACTTATTTTCAACATTGATTTCCATACTATAATATCATTATATGGGCCCCTTTTGACCATCACATTAAGATTTCCTATATATTATTAGCTTGTTCTCTAGTGTTTAGACATAACAAATAAGACAAAAAATTGACGATGTTTCATTTTGTTAAGATCCTATGTGTACTTCAAGAAATTTACATTTTAATAATTATAATAAGTTAAGCCAAACTATTGACTCATAAAATTTTGTTGTTCTATAATAAATTTTCTCCCATAACTTCATTTTCATATATATTTCTTACTTTAGACTTTATTATTTTATAGATAACTATTCCCTTAAAACAATATATGTAAAGAATTTTAAATATTTCTTTTTATTAAAATATATTGAATTCGCTTTTATAATTTTACCTCCCTTTCTAAGTTTTTCAAAAACCTACCTCAGAAAAAAAAAGAAAAAGAAGATTGTATTTTAATATGTCATAGGCATGAATAAATTATGTATAATTTACAAAATTATTCACTTTAGATCTAACTATGACCATTACATTCATTTTGTAAAGAAATAAATTTTGTTAAACTTTTAAAATACAAATTTATTTCCTTTGAAAGCGTTGAAAGTGGATGAATACAATGAATCAACTCTATTAGCTAATTTAAGGTCGACTTATAAGGCATGTTTCCAAACACAATTTCTCCACAAATGGTATTGTGCGACAGAGATAATGAGTACACTAACAACCCAGGAAGCTTCTTCTCTTAATGCAATTGACCACTTTTTGCTAGGGGATGAATTCTTCAACAAGATAACAAATTCCCCTTGTGGGAAGCATTGAAAAAGGAATTACAAGGGAGGGAGGTTTGCTAGGGCACACTAGAAATATGCTGCAGGGATTTAAAACCCTAAGAAGAAGTGTGAGGTTCGAAGACTATTCTCAACAAATCCAAATTCAACACCAAAACCACCATCACACAACACACCAACCCAACAATAATCCAACCATCAATAATCTCAATGACCAAAGGGCACCACCCCAATGCAATAGTTATCCAAAATGAAAATACACCATTTTGGGGGAACCACTAGAGGACATAATGAAAAAGTTGATCGACAAAAAACTCATCAAGCCTCCTACATTCGAGAATTACCAAGAACCCAATGTCAAACCTCCTTGGTATAACGAGAATCAACTTTGCGAATTTCATAAAATCAAAGGTCACACCACCAACAGTTGCATGAGACTCATAAACATCATCCAAGATCTCATTGATAAGAAAATCATAAACATGGAACAACCTATAGGAAATCAGGATCTTAAAAGATACACGAATTTGATGCTGAATCATGGCGACAAAGGGAATAAAAATGATAAAGGGAAGGGAAATGTAAATCATGTGTATGAAACAATCGTTGCCTCCTTAAATGAAGACTGCATGGTCATCACCATCAAGGGCGCCCATGCCAAAGATTGTGGAGTCACCACAAGAGGCGGCAAAGTCACCATTACAGGATCATCCTAGCCAAATAGAGTCCCTTCATCTAGATTCGTTCCTAATGGCTACAATGTCCTAGATCAACTCAAGTGAACAACTCAAGTGAACACCAGCACACATCTCCATCATGGTGTTGTTAAAAATATCATCAGCACATAAAAAGATCCTTGAGGAAGCATTAGCCTCATCCACTATCCCCGCAAATCTCGATGCAGAGAAATTCCAAGCTATGGTCAGAAATATCATAACGCCTAATCTCCTTACATTTTTTGACCAAGATTTCCCCGTCCAACCATCTCACAATCGTGCACTTAACTTGGAAGCCATTGTACACAAGAGCGAAATCAAAAGGGTCTTGGTGGATGGAGGTGCGGGCTTGAACATATGTTCCCTAAGCCTTATCAAGCAGTTGAAAATATTAGAAGATTCCATCGACAAAGGAAAGGGCATCACGATAAGAGCATATGATGACCAAGAAAGAGTGTCTCAAGGCATGATTAAACTCCCTATTCAAGTAGGGCCAACTCTCATGCAAACCACTTGTCAAGTCTTGGACTTGGACTTGCCATATAATATCCTCCTAGGATGCCCATGGATACACGTGATGAAAGTCGTAGCATCAACCTTCCACCAATGTGTGAAATTTTCACATAATGGACAAGAGGTTACCATCCATGGAGATCCTGAACCTTTCTCATATTGCAAAAATCTTGAAGTAAAGTATTACAAAATCCCCTAGGTGCAAAAAAATGATGAGGGCCCACTCACACAATACATCGACCCCACCACTCTCGCGTCCACCTCTGTGATAGAGACACCCGCCACTCCCACCATTCCCACCATTTTTGACATCAAGCTTATCATCCAGGAGGACGGTTGTGGAAGCTACAAGCTGCCTAACAATGCTTTTATGGTAGGAGAGTTACCAAAATCTCCTAGATCACAAGGACATCCACAAGAACATCAAGCTTCCACATCACAAATGTCTCCTGAAGACTATCTTGAATTCACAAGCTGGGGAGACCTTGGCCAGGAGGTTATTGAGGAAGATCCATCACACATGCTCTATCAAGATGAAAGACCGGTACCAAATTTACCAATGGATAAAGGAAGCAAGGGTTTGCAAATGATGCTTGCAATGGGCTACGATAGAAATCAAAGACTGGGACAAAATGACAATGGCTCATAATACCTATTATGCCAGAGAGGTGACCCATAACAAATCTTGGCCTTGGATGTACCCCTCCGAGTATAACCATACGTGGCCGAAGTCCTCTGGTTAGAACAGTTAATATTTCTCCTCAGCCAATAGTAGCAGAAGTATGCTCACCAATATCCATAGGTAGAGACATACATAACTTTATAACTAAGGCCTATATTAGTAGCAATGATGAGGATACCATGACCAATCTACCTAGGTTATTTGAGGACACTACCCTATGTATGATTAGCACCATCTCCTTTGAAATAGACCATCAAAATCATGAGATCAATTTAGTATACCCCTAACTGATTGACTATGACCAACGAGGACCATCGGTTCTTGATACATTTGAAAATGATGAGGCAATCTCAGAATTCATGGGATTGTGGGACAACATTCCAGATGGGGATCACAAGGCAGGGTTTATAATGGAGTTGGACACACATGCCTATTATGGCAAAATGATTGAATCTTTCAGTCGCAAAAGTGAGAAACTAAGAATCATATCTATGTCCTTAAGTGAAAACCACACTGTGGCACTCTTTGACAAGAAAAAAGTAAAAAGAAAGGACGTATCTAGTGGTGAAAACCTCTCTGAGGCACCTAAAGATGCAGGATTCAATCTTCCTTTAAGAGCTATTCATCAGGAGAAGTCAGCAGTCTTGCCTGAAAAATGCAATTCAGTGAACCTAGGAATAGAGGAAGCCCTGCATATTACATTCTATGCGAAATCACTATTATCAGAAGAGCAAGAACTCTTAGCAACATTCCTAAGGAAAAGGAAAATAAACTTCGCATGGAGTTATGCTAACATGCCAGGGCTTGATCCAAAGATAGTGGTTCATCACTTAGCAGTGTATCCAGAAGCAAAACTGGTCAAACAAAAGCTTCAAAAAATGCATCCTCAAATTGCCTTATTGGTCAAAATGGAGCTCAAAAATTTGTTAGATGCGGGATTCATCCGACCAATCGATTATCTAGAATGGGTGTCAAATTTCGTACCTATTTCAAAACCTGACGAAGCCATCAGAATCTATATGGACTTTAGAGATTTGAAAAAAGCATGTATGAAAGATCATTTCCCACTTCCCGACATCGACATGATAGTAGACATGACAACAGGACATGAGATGCTATCACAAATGGATGGATTTTTCAGGATACAACCAGATCATGATAGCAAAAGATGATCAACATAAGACAGCTTTCACTTGTCCATGGGGGACCTACTGTTGGAACATGATGCAATTCGGCCTAAAGAATGCAAGAGCAACCTATCAAAGGGCCATGACATTGATATTCCATGACATGATTCATAAAATAGTTGAAGACTATGTTGACAACATTCTAGCTAAGTCAAGAAAAAAATAAGATCATATAGCAACCCTAAGTGCTATCTTTGACATATTGGAGTACAAAGTCAGACTAAACCCTAAGAAGTGTGTCTTCAGCGTACAATCAGGTAAATTGCTACAATACATAGTGTCCATGAGGGGCATCGAGGTTGATCCAGCAAAGGTGAAAGGAATCCTCGAGATGGAAGCATAAAAGAGATTAAAACAACTGAGAGGTCTCCAAGGCAGACTTCAATCCACCTGACGATTCATAGCACAAATGGCAGAAAAGCATAATCCATATTCTCACCTACTCCACAAGGGAGTAGCGTACAAATGGGATACCAAGTGTGAAGAAGAATTCAACAAAATCAAGGAATACCTACTGACACCACCAGTCTTAATGCCACCCATCCCAAGAAAGCCATTGATCTTATATGTATCAACAATAGCAGTAGGGTATGTACAGGATCATCATGGAAAAAATAGGCCCTTAACTGGCAAAAAATTAAAAAAAATCAGAGTTAGGAAACTTGACATAAAATTTTGAATAAGCTATCTATATTATTTCCAAAATATGTAATAATATAATTTGTATGAAATTGAATGTAGTTTCTAAACTACTAGGTTTATTTTAAAAAAAACAAAAATATATTTGGTGAAAATTTAAAATTTCAATGCAACAGATTAAATTTTAGGGAAAAAATAAGAAGTAGGTGTCTGTCTGACCACCCTAACCACAATAAAATGATAATATATTTTTAGAATATTTTATATATAAGTAGAGGACTTATATCCTGATGTGATGCATTTTTTATTTTTTCCAAGTAAATAATTAATTATGAATTTTTTATTACAACTTTTCAAAAATATAAAAACTCATATATCTGACCACCTTAACTTGGTCAAAACTTTATGAAATTCAATTTTTTATTTTAAACCTATAGTATACAAAGCATAGAATGTGACACATGTTTCAAATTCAAAAAATGTGATACTATTTGAGAGCTATATATGTTTTTTAATCAGCTTATCAATCAAGACTTTAGTCATAATTCAAATAGAAAATGAATAATAATTATTTATTAAATTCAAAGTAAAGAATAATTTATATTGGTGGAAATATGAGAATCTCCTTTAAAAACCCTTTTCGTTTCACCAATTTTGGGTAAAAAAAAGTTGCCAGACACATACCCTACACATTCCCATCATATCGCCACTTTTTGGCCCATCATGATCCTGCACATACCCAATAGCCCTTGGAGCTCTCCTAGCTCAGCATGATGAAAATGGAATAGAAAGGGCTATCTACTATATTAGTAGAACAATGGTCGGTCATGAGCTAAACTACTCATTCATCGAAAAAGCATGCCTCACAGTAGTGTTTGCATCACAAAAATTTAGACATTACATGTTGGCACACAAGATAAAGCTCATTGCCAAAATTGACCCCCTCAAGTATCTCTTATCAATGGCAATGCTCACAGGAAGAATGGAAAAATGAGTGATGATACTGTCAGAGTATGACATTGAGTATGTAGAGCGAAAATCAATTAAGGGCCAAGTTATTACATATAAACTAGTAGAAGCACCTATTTATTCTGAGAATCCTCTTGTCTCAGAGTTTCTAGATGAATCCATTTTTAACCTCAAGGTAGTTGACCACTGGAAACTATACTTTGATGGCTCATATACACAGCACAGATTAGGAGCTGGTGTCTTCTTCATCACCCCACAAGGGGATTGCATACCAAGGACATACAAACTAGCATTTCCTTGCACCAACAACATCGCAGAATATGAGGCTTTGACTATAGGTCTCAAGATAGTAGTGCAATGGAACGTCATAACTCTTAAATTCTATGGAGACTCTTAGTTGATCATAAATCAATTCAATAATGAATATCAGACCAAGGATGATAAGCTCACTCCATCCAAGAAATTGGTGGAGACTCTAGAAGAATATTTCATTGAAATAACATTTGAGCAGATTCCTAGAACCAATAACAAAGCAGCAGATGCACTGGCAACAATTGGGTCCCTACTGGACATCCCCATCAATGTTCCAAAATATGAATTCTTGATTGAGCAACTTCTTGTTTTCGCATTCGAGGTACCAAAATCAGAATTTGTGTGCGAAATCATTGGTCTAGGTGATCCTTGGTACCATGACATTTACACATATCTTTGCATAGGAGTCATACCCGCTGATCTACCAACAGACCTTGTGGATGTCAAAATCTACAAATGGTTAGCATTTTAAAACCAAACTAAATCTTAAACATCCATATGAGATATTGCAACATGATTTTTAAAATGCAATACAATGACAAGTTAACTAAAACATCTATAAAGAAACATGAAACATATCTATCTCATATTGGATTGGTGCTATTGTAGAAAATAGCCCTTTCCCAACCCTTTCTTAAGCTTGATGTTAAGATGCTATGAAGATGATGATAAGATGGGAAAAATCAGTTCTCAAGGAGAGTGACTTTGCAAGAGATTGTGGAGGATTTGCTCAAGGATGAAGCCTCTATTTGTAGATTCTCAAATGCTAAGAGTGCCAAACATGGAGGATGTGGGACTAAAGATTTGGCCAATAGGAAGAGACCACTTGTCAAGTTGTGATAGGCTTGAGGATGTGCAAGATTTGGGAAATGTGCCCATGAGAGGGAGATTTCAAATTTGAAAATGAGAGTTAATGCTTAGTTTGACCTTTGCAAGGGACATGTAAGAGACATATAAGACCTATTAAATGCCCTGTTGGATGTACATTTCAACTTGCTTTTGAATTCAAACTTGATGGAATATTCCTCATGGATGCCATGTTGAGTGAAAATGAGGGTTTTAATAAATCAATAAATTGATTTATTTGTGCAAGTGGCATTATCTAGAGAATCCAAGTGATTAGGATTAGCATTTAATCATGGTTAGACTAGCTTAATGATGATTAGGTGAGTTTGACCTCTTTGACTTAGATATTTCATTTATTTAAATTAGAAAAGGAGAAATATGAATTGGATTTATTAAATAAATGTTTGATTTATTTAATTAAAGGGATGATGATAGGATCAAGTTTGATTTCTTTGATTTAAGCTGATGACTTTAAACTTGATTTATTTGTTGAATGGAATATGATTATGCATGATGCTAATTTTGTATGTCTACATTTTTCCCCTCTTTGAAGCAATGTACTTGTTGCGTTGGTTCAAATAATAATCTTACCGTGATGAAAATTTAAAAAAATTCTAATTTTTCAGATGCCCCAGTGGAAAGAAGTACACTAGTACATTGCCCGCTCGAGAGATCGATCGAAAAGATTCGATTTGAGGGTTTATCTCATGATAAAGAGGTTCAAAATGGATGATTATGGATGATGATGCAAATGAGATGATTTATGAGATGCTTAGACTAACAAAGCTATATTATGATGATGATGCAAATGCAATGTATGTGAAATGATCGATGTTTCCTATTATGTATGATGTGAATGATATGTGGTATGCTGACAGTTTGTTGATGCAAGATGTATGCATGATGGATGCATTGGTGATGATGATGTTAGTATGGAAATGAGATGATGACAAGAGGATCCAACAAGTCCATGATCTAATGAGACTTTATTAGAGATGATGATGATGAGAAATGATGATGATAGATGGATGATGATTTCCTTATCAAGGATTGGGATTTTAAAAGGGCTACTTACCTTATGTTTGATAACACATGTAGGTACGATGCATCAAGGTATAAATAACCAGGATGGCATTGTACCTAGTGCGATGGAATTTGACTCGACAAATAGATAGGAGTATTCTTGTTCACACTTGACATACGAAAACCTTGCTAGGACATACCTAACAAAGAAAGTATTCACCAAGTTATTTTACAAGAATGTTATCTAACAAGCACATCAAACAAAAGATAATGATCATTGCCCCATTCCTATCACTCTAAATCCTTCATTTGGATATCATCAAGAGGTCCTTGGAGTGAGCGCAATAAGATAAATCAAAAGAAAAGATCAAGTATGCAAACAAGCCAATGTTCTTCATATCTTTAGCCAAAGGGATTTGTTTTGATAGGATAAGAATCCAAGTGATATCCAAAATGATGTCCATTGTCGGAAGGATATATCCTAGGACATGCATTGTATAGGATGATGATTTCATAAGTTGATTGATAGGCTGTTGATATAAGGTTGACTGACATGTTTGAAAATGATCAAGAGTTTGATTGTGTTTTAACGGTTTGTTGTTTGCTATTGATTTTACAATTGAAGCTTGTTTTTGTTGATTGTTGTGCTTGTTTCTATTTGTTTTGCCAAAAGGATGAAGGTGGCAATTATTTTATTATGGATGATTGATTATCGTGGGTGAAAGTGAAATGGGACGGATGGATTTTTTTCAAATATTTGGATGTTTTTGATGTTTTGAAATGTTTTGAGGCTATTTTTGGTGTTTTTGAGATTTTACAAATGTTTTGATTTTTGAATTTTTTTTGGAATGTTTTGGGGTTTTCTGAGATTTTATGGATGTTTTTGGATTTTTTGTTTCTTGAATGTTTTTGGATTTTGTGTTTTTTGAATTTTTTTTGGATTTTGATGTCTCGGGGGCTGATCAAAGATTAGCCTTGCCTACGTTTAAGCTCAGGGATGACGTAGTTCAGATTCCAATGTTTTTGATGTTTTTATGATTTTATGTGTGTTTTTGGATTTTTTCGATATGTTTTGGATGTTTTTGAATTTTTTGCATGATTTTGACAATTTGGATATGGATATGCCTAATGATATCATTGCTCTGTTTGGGATTTTGTTGAAGACCAATCTAAGGTTGATTGATTGGATTGATGGATTGATGATGATGATAACATTATTGAGGATACACAACAATGCAAGGACTGGATTGATTATGATTGATTAGGATTGATGATGATAACATTGTTGAGGATGTTTTACCATAAGCAAGTGTAAAGTGTGCCCCAAACTTCATCAAGATCAAGATAACTAAGATGATGAATGCAAATATATGTGAATGGATTGGATCAATGGTTTATGGATGGATGGATTTATTATGGATAAGATGGATGGAATGTTTGCTTTATGAGGGATGGGATGAGATGCTTTCATTTGAAGTGGCACACGTAGATGATCGATTCTACACATGACGCCTGTTTTCCAGGTTTTCATCATGGTCTTGGCCAAAGCGCTGCCCATGCAGTTTTCACTAGAGGAAGATTTTTATCTTTATTGTTTTCAATCCATTTTCTTTTTTTTTTGGATTTTCATATATTCTAATTTTTTTGTACTTTTCTAAAAGATTTTAAGCTCATATTGAATCACAAGTGTTGCTGATGTAGATTCTTTTGTCATAATGTGCCATTGGTATCCTTCCCGAAGAAGTTGCTTTGTTAAAATACATGCACTTAAATGCAACATTTGGGATTCTTGATCTGCTTTATTGATACTAGGGTTAACTTTGTCTCTATGCATACATCGCGATAGAGTGTCTTCAAAATCCTTATGATGAAGGGTCGTTGCCAATACATGGTCAATGTGAGAATTGGATATCATGCGTGGAGGTGGGGATGGAGTGTATTTAGGGATAGGAGATGGATTCGCTGATAGTTTGGAACCTTTGACTTTCCAAACTTGGGAAGATGAGCAATGATGGGTGGATACAAAAGTGTGCATGAAATTAGGACTAACTACTTGATACACTTTGTACGTCGCTTGGAAATCCTACTTTTGCTTTTGTGGACATCTTTGATGGATACTTTTCCCTTTTTACCTTGCCCCATAGTTTCTTTGACTAATGGAGTTTGATAGGGATAATCTTTCTTTCTATGTTTTGGTATCCATGTGTATTTGATTTGTCCATTATTCTTCTTTGCTTCTTTTTCATTGATAACATTCTTTGTGCTTTGATTCAAATCTTTCCTTTGAAGTTGGTCCCAATTTGTGGATGGGGTGATGGGTGGATGAAGATTCATGACATGGCTAGTTATAGTATTGGCAATGGTTCCACCATAAAGATTCTTCATGCTCCTTATGTTGATGTTTGCTTGAGACGAAGTTGCTCCTAGTATTGTGGAAGTAGTACCTTCATGCTTTGATTTTTCCTGTTCTGAGATGTCTTCTTCAGTAAACATGCTCTGACAAATGACCACTATAGATGATGTTTCAATTCAATGTTCTGCTAACTCTGGATTACACTGTTATGTCTGACTTGTTTCTTTAAGTGGATAATGTTAGACATCCGCATACCTAATATCCTCAGTATGAATTCAGGATATATTTGATCTTGATGTTGATAACTTAGTTTGACTGTAGGAGTTGATAATCTGCTCTTTGTGTGTAATAGAATTTTGTTTTAGATGAAGATCATCTACATGTCCATCCATAGAAAGCATCTCATGGGTAGATGGAGGAGTATGTTTTACATAGATATGATCATCTTGCATAGATAGGAGATTGTCCATTAGATTATTGTAGTATCTTGAAGATACAAATTCTTGATCTTGAATGATTTTGGAGTTGCTTTCGACATGCTTTGGATAAGGTTCTTGACATGGATTAGTTTCAAAGGATGGATTGCTTACAAAGGGTTCTTGGATGTCATCATTAGACATGGTAATTGGTTCAATATCCTCAAGTGTCGACTTCAGGGTTGCTTCAGTATCTGCAACCATGAGGTCAAAGGGGGTCAACATGTCTTGGAAAGGACCATTGCTAGACCTTAGTGGAAGATTGTGATCTTGCTTTGGAATAAATTCTTGATATATGTCCTCTAACTCATAAGGCGATGTAGAGACATTTTCAACATGATCATAGGTCAATGGATCGTGCATTATGTCAATAGGATCAAATAATCCTAACACTTCTCGAAATAGATCACTAAAAAGTGGCTCTTCATGTATGGTGAGTTGATCATCAAATGGGGTGGAAACATCCTCAATGTGCTCCTTAATTGAGAGATTTTGAACATTGTTTTCAAAAATTATGGTGGAGTGATTGTGAATGTTTTCAACCATACAGTCAAGTGATGTTGATATTTCTTGAATTAGATCATTGTCAAGTATTGTTGGTGGATTTTGATCATGATTGAAAAGTGACTCTTGACATATGTTGATTTGATCATTGGATGAAGTAGACATAGCTTCAATGTGCTAAGTGATGGATTGATCTTGATCCTTGTTCTCAACAATTGTCATTTTTTCTGTTTGTGCTTGTGTTTGTTGGGTAGCTTGAGAGGCTTGGGCAGCTTGAGAGGCTTGTTTCACTTGTTGATCTTGTCTTGCTTGTTGCCTGGTGAGATATTGTTGGATGGCCATTTGGTAGGCCTGGAGAGCTTTTAGTGCAATGTTATATTGTCTTGTTGCGTTTGGTTTTTGTGGTAGTGGTGGTGGATTTGGAATTGTGTTGGATGTAGTGACAAGTGGTTGGGATACGTTCAGAGTGATCTTGAGGGTTTGAGATGTGATGGGCATGATAGTGGTGGTTGGAATAATTGAAGTGATTGGGATGGTTGGAATGACCGAGTTGATAGGCCCTTGGGAGACCATGTTTTGATTTTTCAGGATTGATGTTGTCATTTGATTAGATACCATTTGTTGGTGCGATATCGATGGTATATTCAAAGGATTTGATGCGATGACTTGATTGATGTTAGGTGGATTGATTTGGACAGAGTGATTGGTGCTAGGTAAAGGGGGAAGCCCTAAACCAAGGAATGATATAGGTAATGGTGGTGGAGATTTCCCTTGGTGTAATGACTCAACTATTTTGGTAAGTGTAGCAATTTAATCTCACCAAATTTGTTCTTGATTTCGATCTTGACTCCCTTGATATAGTTGATTTGGTTTTTGTTTAGGAAGATTTGGAGTGTGTACTTGTGTTTGATTTTGGACAATGTTTTGATTTGGGATGATGTTCAAATTTGGCATGATGGGTTGAACATTGTTGATGTTAGGAATCACATTGCCTTGTTTTAGGTAACTCTGATCTTCATGGTGTTACCTTGACTTGGAGTTGTTATCATCTTATTTGGATTTTGAAGAATATTCATATGATTTGTAACCATATTTGTCCCAAATTTTTTTGGATTCATGTTTCAAAAACTTGTACTTGATACATTCTTGTTGTTTGTTTGAAGGCTCATGCATTGATTGTTCGGATGGCAAATTTATAGGTTTGGACTTAGATCTACCATCGGGAAATGTGTTCCAATCTTTGATTTGGGCATAATCATACTTGTTGTGCCATTGACATTTGTAGGAGCTAATGATCCCATGTACAAATGATAATCAATCAGAATTGTAAGGCTTTGAAAGTTCAGTTGACTTGGATTACTCATGATGTATGGATCAAGTTTGTATTCCATGTTCTCCTTGTGTTTTGACCTTGTTTGCCAAAGTGACCTCTAAGGTTCTTAGGACCAATGATGAGATGATGGATGGGTGAATGATATGAGTGTTGAATGTTTAGGGATTTTGGATCAATGCTAGACTTAGGGCTTGATTTAGATTGTTTGAGTTGGATAATGATAATGGACTTGTAAACCCTAAGATGTTGGATGTGATCTTAGGATAAACTTGTTCAAAGGATTGCTGATTTAACTAGAGGTATGAGAAAGGATGCATTCCCATACTCCTAATTAAACAAGGTGATTTTGATTTTGATGAATTAGCCAAGTCTAGAATAACGTTTCCAAAGCTCTAAAGTTGTTTTGGGGGATGGGATGATAAGTGTTTGGAATTTGGATGTGGCATTTGATTTGATCCTAAGTGAACCTAAGAAGGACTTGTTCACTAGGCCAAGATAGTGAAGAACATGCCTTTCTCTAAGAGTAAATCAAAATTCAAAAGACCAATGTTTACATGAAAACCATATGATCAAAAGATATCAAGCACATATGTGGGGTCCAATTGATTCAATCTTCGCTTAATGGATTATTTTTACCAAAAACACACTCTTGATTAGATTTTGAATCTAGATTTCTAATGTCTCAACTTTCCCCTTATTCCACAAAGTGTATTATGTAGAAACCAAGGAAATTTGAGGCAAGAGTTACCTAAAGTTCACTTTAGTAGAAGAAAATCGGGATGAAATCCATATGTTTAGATGCCTCTAAGGATACAAATCCCAAGGGCAAGCAATAACATGTGAATTTGTTCAAGGATATTTGCCTCTCCTAAAGGGTTTGCAATTTTGATGATTCATTGAATGTTGGTTTCCCAATGTTTTAAATTAAAGCACTATGTTTTCAAACTGACTCACAAGCAATGCAACATCCTAGCTCAATTGGTATGTTTTTCTTCGTGGGCTTACCTCATGCCCTTCATAGAAGAGATGATTTTACATGCAACCAAGGAAAAAATATAAAGGTATGTTAAGAATGAAGTCTTAACCTCTATATTTCAACCAAGATCGGACAAGGCAAGTAACTTCTTGGAATCTAAGTTCCAATGCACCACTTCAATAAACTCGGTGAATGAGTCAATAGGCCACTACAAACAAGGGTTCTATTTTGGACTTTCCATTCATGGAGATTGACCCATACGGCGAGAGTCCCCTTTCAGATCCACTCATCTGAGCCAACCATGTGATACTATTGTTTACTCCAATACCCACATTTATATCCCAGTTGGAAATACTCTTACCTTTAGACTGTTACCGGTTGAGTCATTCCCTTGGGTGAGTACTTTTTCCCCAAGGCAGGCCCTCTAGGATAAAAAAAAGTGAATAAACTTATTCATATTTTGATCGACCCTTGTTGAGAAACAAGGGGAGAACACATGCAGTAAGCTCACTCACACTCACACAAGATTTTGTTCAATTTTAAGCCCAAATTGAAATGTGGAGGCAATATTTTATGCAACTTAATGTCATTAAAAAGACTCTTGATTCTCAAGATCGTTGTGAAGCAGGAGAGAAGTGCATATGCATTTTTAGATGAGATTATTTTGCATAAGAGATTACAAAACATAAAGGAAACATGTTCGTTTTAAGCCTCAAAGCAATGATGAAGTGTGAAATTTTCCTTGTTCAATTTTAGCCCGAATTGAAATCTAGTAGGTGTCTAAGTTTCAATTTTAACCCTTTGCAACGAAAAATTGAAGTGTCCTTTCTTTAGAGCCTCAAAAGTGTAAGTTGATTTAAAATAGAAAACTAAGGTGTATAATGTAAGCTTAAGCATTAAAAAATGCTTTGTGTATTTTCAAGTTTCAACGCCTAATTTTCTTTGACTCCAATTGATAGGGTAGGGTTGGATGAGACACTCACTATCCCATGCTCTAGGTCTCACCTTGGAAAACCCTTTGGTGTCACTCTCCACCTTCTCAACCTATAGGCCCTAATGCTTGTTAGGCACCCCTGGTTCTCTTGGCCAACCCTACTATCATCTTCATTTCCCTAACCAAGCCAATCTGGGTGCTCTCTCTGTCAATCTCTCCTTAGCCCTTAATATTCCTAAAGGCTAACTAAAACTCCAAGCTCCACTAACTTGATGTAGGGGTGTGTGATGAATTTCATGGCTTCAAAACCATCTCTCTAGGGTTCTTGAACATTCCCCAATCACCAATTCTCCATCGCTCACTCCAAACCCTATTCTAGGGTTTAAAAAGGGCTACTAGCCTTGAGCCCCAATTAGGCCTCTTAACCCGAGAAAATAGGCTCAAACACCAATCCTTCTAAATAATAACTCAAAATTCCTCTAGGGACCCTCGTTCATTTTCCTACCTCTCCAATACTTTTGAGGTTATAGGCCTTCATAGGCCGTACATAGGCGTAACCCTCTTTTTGTAGGATTTAGGGCTTTTTAGGCCATTTCCTGACCTCACAGTGATTTGTCTGCTTCTTTCAACCACCAAATGGAGTGGTGTAGCCTATTCCTTCTTTCCAAACCTTTGCAAGGCCTCCTGTATCCACCACACTCCTTGGGTTGTCAAGGAATTGACACCCCTGCAACGTTAATGCTTGGTTTTCACTGTCTTTCATAACCGGGCATAGACAAGCTCGCCTAGGAAAAGACTTTCACCATGCTTCTTAGAATCCTACAGACTCCTAATCATAAGCTATGTATAGACATGGGGTCTAGCCACATTTCCCAAAAGGTCGTACTCTAAATACAGTGGGAATGTAAACTAAAACCCCATCTTTTCCATAGTTTACTAGTCAAAACAACAAATTGAAGAAAGAACAAAGTATTTACAAAAGAACTTGGAAACGGATAACCTGCTATCTACTACCCAAAAACAATTATTCAAAGACAATTTAACCACATTCTAAACTGTACAAAATCCTTGATCAATCCATTAATCTACTAAATTAGAAACAAGAACAAAAACAAAAAATGCACACTAAAATATCACTGTCTTCTCAATTTCAAACTGATTACAAACTTCAATGTCTTCTCCAACCTCAATTCTACTTTGAGGCCCACCTTTTAAATGTTCAAAAGTGGTTACATCTCCCCTTGGTCGGACATAACCACCACATTAGGCCAAAATTACACAAATGCAACATTTTGGGCTTTATTTCAAAATCCTAGTGATTCCTAATGAAACAAGTTGAGAAACTCATTCATTCTACCATAAGCTACTGATCAACCTTCATCCTAACATGTTCTAACACCTCTAACACAAAATTAAATGGTCAACGTGACCTTAAAGTATTAAAACACAAAATTTCATCCTAGGCTCACAAATTTTCCTAGTGCAACCTCATGCTTCCTAGGTGCTCCTGCACCATTCTCCCCCTCTCTAACCAAACACTAATGAATGGAAGGAGAGACCGATACCAGGTCAATACCAAACTTCTTGAATTGATCTTCTTGTACCCATGTGGGTTCTGATTTATGCATGTTCTTCCACTTGATAAGGTGCTCCATGTACACCTTATTTCTTGTAGCTTTCTTCACTCTTGATTCCAAGATCTTCTCTACCTGAGGCTTATCTTGATTAGGTAAGGATACATTGTTGATGTCTTTGAAGATATCCTTACTGTTCTAATCCACATCAATGGGTATCCCCTTATACTTGATCAAATCAGCTACATTGAACACTAGAGAGATGCCAAGATCAGTAGGTAACTCCACTTTGTAGGCATTCTTGCCATACTTGGCCAATACCTTACATGGACCTACTCTCTTTATCTGCAACTTGGTTGACATTCCCTTCTGCAACCTTGACTTGTTAAGGTGGACCATGACAAAGTCTCCTACTAAAAATTGCACATCTTTCCTTGACATATCTTCCTTCTCCTTCAATTTTTGTGTAGCCTCAGTGACTGTCCTCTTCACTTGCTCCTAAATCTCCTTCATGGTCTGACTGAAGTCTTTTGCATGTCCACTTCTTTGTCCCATAGCTCCAAGATCTCTGAGCTCACATATGCCTCTTGGGTGCATCCCATACACAACTTCAAAAGGACTCTTCCCTGTGGTCCAATTCACACTATCATTGTATGGATATTCAGCTTGTGAGATAACCATATCCCATTTCTATCCATACTCCTTAGTTAGGAACCTTAAAAATGTTACCTAGCACCCTGTTAACCACCTCTATTTGACCATCGGTTTGAGGATGGTAAGTTGATCCAAATGAAAGCTTGGTACCTAATCTTCTCCATAGAGTCTTCCAAAAGTGACTCATGAACTTCACATCTCTGTCTGAAACAATAATCAAAGGCAACCCATGGATCCTTACAACTTCCTTGAAGAAGAGATGAGCTATGTAACTAGCATCATGAGTAGTTTTGCAGGGAATAAAATGACTCATTTTGCTAAATTTGTCTACCACTACATAAACACTGTCAAAACCAGTCTTGGTCTTAGGAAGGCCTACCACAAAATCCATGCTCACACACTCCCATGGTCTATTAGGAATGGGTAGGGGTTGATATAGACTAGCATTACTAGCTCCTCCCTTAGCTTTCATACACAGAACACAGTGTTCCACATACTTTCTAACATCTCTTGCCAACTTAGGTAGTAATAGAATCTTTGCACTAGTTATAAAGTCTTGTTGATGCCAAAATGTCCACTAAGACTGCCATTATGCTTTTCCTGAATCAGATTTTCCCTCATTGACCCTCTTGGAACACATAACTGATTTCCCTTAAACAATAACCCACTTTGCAATGTATATTCAGAGTATTGGCTATGGAAATGGTTCTCAAAGTTAGAAAATACCTTATAGACCTCTGAAAAGTCTTCATCTTCCCCATAGAGATCCTTGAAACTCTCTATGCCAATGCTCTTCATATGTATCTCTTGCACTGTCAACAATCTCCTGCCCAATGCATCTGCTACTTTGTTTAGCTATCCCTTCTTGTCCTTGATGGTGAAGGTAAAATCTTGGATGTATTCCATCCATTTCAAATGCCTATTACTTAGCTTCTCTTGAGTGTTGATAAAGCTAAGTGCCTCATTGTCAGTAAAGACTACAAACTCCTTGGGTAGAAGGTAATGCCTCCATTTCCTAAATGACTGAACCAAAGCATAAAGTTCTAAGTCATAGGTTGAATAATTCTTCTTTGCTTCATTGAGCTTCTCACTAAAGAAAGCTATAGGCCTACCCTCTTGACTTAGCACTCCTCCTATTGCCACTCCACTAGCATCACATTCAATAGTGAACAACTTGTCAAATCTAGGTAATAAGAGAATTAGTTGAGTTGCCACCTCTTGTTTCAGTTTCTCAAATTCTTTCTCAGGTTCTTGAGTCCATCTAAACTTAGTTTTTAAACCTCCTTTGATTGTATCTAGGACTGGTGCACATATGCCACTAAATTTCCTTATGAATTTCCTATAAAATTGAGCCAATCCATGACAACTTCTTACCTTTGTCCCTATGGTTGGAGTAGGCCAGTTTAGGATGGCTTCCACCTTGCTTGGATCCATCTTCAATGATCCTTTGGACACTACAAAACCCAAGTAGACAAGCTCTTGCTTAAAGAACTCACACTTCTCTAGATTGATTGCCAACTTCTCCTCTTGCAACCTTTTAAGGACCAACTCCACATGTTTTAAATGCTCTTCTGCTGTCTTGTTGTATATGAGGATGTCATCAAGATACACTACCACAAATATCCTTGTAAAGTATTTAAGCACTTCATTCATGAGCCTCATGAATGTGCTATGGGCATTAGAGAGGCCAAATGGCATAACTCTCCACTCATACAACCCATCATTTGTCTTAAAAGTTGTCTTCCACTCATCTCCATCCTTGGTTCTGATCTAATGGTATCCACTCTTGAGATCCAACTTGGTGAAGTACTGAGCTCCTCCAGGACAATCCATCAAGTCTTCAATCCTAGGGATTTGGAATCTATATCTGATTGTGATTCTATTTATTGCTCTAGAATCAATGCATAGTCTTTGCTTACCACCTTTCTTTATTGCTAAGACCACTAGTACTGCACATGGGATGATGCTCTTTTGAATCAATCCTTGATCCAACAACTCCTACAGTTGCCTAGCTACTTCTAGGTTCTAATTTGGTGTAAGCTTGTATGCTGCTTTGTTTGCTAATGAAGCTCCAGGTATGAAGTCAATTTGGTGACTAATGTCTCTCTTTAGAGGTAAAGTTGCAGGTGTACCATCACTGACAATGTCCTTGAACTGATCCAACAATTTTAGGATTGCTCTGAGTATGACTATCTTATCAGCCTTGTCTTCTTTTTTAGGTTGTAACACAACCACATATCCTTCACCCCCTTTATGTAGGTTGTTAAGGAACTCCTTCCCACTACTCAACAAGATGCTTGGTGTCTTTGACTGTCCTTCTTCTTCTAACAGTGACTGCAACTTGAAAGTCTTCCCATCCTTCTTGAATGAGATGGTGTTCTCTTTCCCATCATATATGACACCTCTTTCATATTGCCATGGTCTGCCCAATAGTAGATGGCATGCATCCATGGGTAAAACATCACAAAATAATTTTTCCTTGTACCCTCCAATGGAAAACTCCACCATTACTTGCTCATTCACTAGAACACTCTGCCCTTTGTTTAGCCATGTGACCTTGTAGGGGTTAGTGTGGGGTATCTTCTCCAATTTCAGTTTCATTACTACCTCCTCTGAGATAATATTATTTGTTGAACCTGAATCTACTATAACCTTGCATACTTTACCAAGTATCTTGCACCTTACTCTAAATAGATCTCTACTTTGTTTTGGTTCTACCTTGACTGGTTGTCTGATCAAAACTCTATTGAACATCAGATTCTCTCCTACCTCAGATTCAATATGACTGATCTCAGATGACTTAGGACTCATGGTGTCCTCTTGTGCATAAGCCACTCTCTTCTCATTGCTTGATGAAGATGCTTTCTCTGGGCACCTATAAGCAAGATGACCTACTTGACTACAATGGTAGCATTTCATGTTTGCAAAGTATGAATTGCTCCTACCTGCTCCTCTTCCTCTGTTTGAACCACCTTGAGGTCCTCTACCTCTATTATACCCTCCTCTAGAAGGTGTTTCATTGCCATGATCTGTGGATTTAAACTCTCCTTGGTTTCTTTGGTCATTCCCTCTACCTTGGTAGCCACCTCGCTGCCCTCTTTGATCTCTTTGATCTCTGCCTTTTCCTTTGTCTTTAGAAGCCTGGTCTTGCTTCCTATTGCTTCTTTCCTCAATCTTTATGGCCAATTGATAGCATTGGTGTACTGTCTTGGGACTTAGAAGAGTCATTTCCTCTTGAATGTTCCACTTCAAATTGTTAAGGTATCTAGCCACCTTGAGACTCTCATCCTCTGTCACATTAGACCTCATATAGAGTTTTTGAAACTCTTTAGTAAAATGTTCACATTTTGGTCCCTTTGCCTCAAGCTTTGTCTTTTCTTGTGCAAGTGAATCTCATAATCATATGGAATGTATGCTTCTCTTCCTTTGGCAACCATTCCTTTCCAAGTTGAAATAGGTTGCTTGCCTTCCTTTTCCCTCTCTGTTTAAATGAATTTCAACCATGTCAAGGCACAACCTCTTAGTCTTGATTTGGCCACCTTTACCTTTTATGCTTCAATGACTCCATCACATTCAAAATGGTTTTCCATTCCCTCTATCCAATCAATAACTAAATCAGCTTCCATTTTTCCACTAAATAGTGGTATGCCTTCAAGTGCTTTTCCACTCAAAGCTTTCAATGCCTTCAAGAAAGGCTCTTCTTTCAAAATAGGGTCAGGTTCAGGGGTCTTGTATTCCTCTTCAACATCTTCTTCCTTTGGTATCCTTCCTTCAAATTACACACTCCTCACTGCTTGCTCCTGTTGGGCTATTCTTTCCCTCAATTGTTTATTGTATTCCTCCTACTCTTCAACCATCTTGGCAAACTCTACATTTGTCACCATGTTGGAAGAATCACTAGACTGAACCTCTAACATATAAGATTCTTCCCAAATCTTTTACTTGCTCTAATACCAATCTGATAGGGTAGGGTTGGACGAGACACTCACTGTCCCATGCTCTGGGTCTCACCTTGGAAAACCCTTTGGTGTCACTCTCCACCTTCTCAACCTATAGGCCCTAATTCTTGTTAGGCACCCCTGGTTCTCCTAGCCAACCCTACTATCATCTTCATTGCCCTAACCAAGCCAATCTTGGTGCTCTCTCTGCCAATCTCTCCTTAGCCCTTAATATTCCTAAAGGCTAACTAAAACTCCAAGCTCCACTAACTTGATGCAGGGATGTGTGATGACTTTCATGGCTTCAAAACCATATCTCTAGGGTTCTTGAACATTCCCCAATCACCAATTCTCCATTGCTCACTCCAAACCCTATTCTAAGGTTTAAAAAGGGCTACTAGCCTTGAGCCCTAATTAGGCCTCTTAACCCAACAAAATAGGGCTAAACACCAATCCTTCTAAAGAACAACACATGCTTCATCTAGGGACCCTAGTTCATTTTCCTACCTCTCCAAGATTTTTGAGGTTATAGGCCTTCAAAGGCTGTACACAGGCATAACCCTCTTTTTGTAGGATTTAGGGATTTTTAGGCCATTTCCTAACCTCACAGTGATTTGTCTGCTTCTTTCAACCACCAAATGGGCTGGTGGAGCCTCTTCCTTCCTGCCAAACCTTTGTAAGGCCTCCTACATCCACCACACTCATTGGGCTGTCAGGGAATTGACACCCCTACAACATTAGTGCTTGGTTTTCACTATCTTTCCTAACCGAGCATAGAAAAGCTCGCCTAGGAAAAGACTTTCACCATGATTCTTGGACTCCTATAGACCCCTAAGCCTAAGGTATGTACAAAAATGGGGCCTATCCACATTTCCCAAAAGGCCGTACTCTAAATACATTGGGAATGTAAACTAAAACCCCATCTTTTCCACAGTTTACTAGTCAAAACAACAAATTGAAGAAAGAACAAAGTAATTACAAAAGAACTTGGAAACATATAACCTACTATCTACTACCCCAAAACAATGATTCAAAGACAATTTCACCATATTCTAAACTGTAGAAAATCCTTGATCAATCCATTAATCTGCTAAATCAAAAACAAGAACAAAAACATAAAATGCACACTAAACTATCACTGTCTTCTCAATTTCAAACTGATTACAAACTTCAATGTCTTTTCAAACCTCAATTCTAGTTCAAGGCCCACCTTTTAAAGGTTCAAAAGTGGTTACATCTCCCCTTGGTTGGACATAACCACCACATTAGGCCAAAATTGCACAAATGCAAGATTTTGGGCTTTATTTCCAAATCCTAGTGATTCCTAATGAAACAAGTTGAGAAACTCATTCATTCTACCATAAGCTACTGATCAACCTTCACCCTAACATGTTCTAACACCTCTAACACAAAATTAAATGGTCAACATGACCTTAAAGTATTAAAACACAAAATTTCATCCTAGGCTTACAAATTTTCCTAGTGCAACCTCATGCTTCCTAGGTGCTCCTGCACCACCAATCTTGCTTGCTTTCATTCCACTCCAATGCTTAATTCTAATGTCAACCTTAAATGAAAAGTATAACCAATAGATTCATATTTCCTTAAGCCAACAAGATCACAGGTTCTCATATAGAAAACAACATGCTACTCAATTAAATTTGATGCCTGCATAAAAATTGAAATTAGTATTTTTAGCATAAAAAACAAAAAATAATGACTTCAAAAAAAAAAAAGACAGTAGATAGAGAAGATAACAAACAATCCATCTTTTTCTTGTTGGCATGAGCTTGAAGTTATTTGAGCAAGGACAAACATTTCTCACTCCTGCATAAATTTGTTCTTGACCTGCACTTGGAGAAACTTGCCCAATACGCATTGAAAAAACACTTAGGGATTCCCCAAAATAAAAAAATGTAGTTAGCAGAATAATAGGTCTAGAAAGAAACTTGACAGTGATTTAGTGCAAAAATATGGATGTGTTGGACTTCAACATGCTATCTCCAAGCATTGATTCCTTCATAAATGCTTCATGCCCACTTTCTAACATGACTTTTTGATTGGCAGACTTTTTGGTTTGAAGAATTATAGAATAAAAGACAACGCAAATCTCCAAATCATTAACTAATTCCTCAAATAAGCATTTATCATAGATAAAAAAAAAGAACCTGATCTAAATTAAGAAAAGCTTCAGTCCATTGCATTCATGAAGTCTGCGCAAAACAAATTTTGAAAAGGCCTACAAAGATTGCAAGTAAATGCTATCAATAGGTGTATAGGCATGCCTAAGTCCTTTGTGTTAGATTTCCAAAAATCTGTTGCTAGACTAAAATGCTTCCACACAAGAGAGATAATGGCGAGAATGCTTGCTATATCAAATATGCAAGATTGATTCACGATTAATTGATACAAATGTACAAGATGAGGCTTGCTTATAAAAGGCAAGCATGCAACAACCAAATCTTATCTTGAGCAACAAGATAGCTCGATAAGATAAGGATAAGATCCTATAACTTAGGAATTAAAGATTACCTAAGTAAACTTATGAAGATGTAATTAAATAGTTAATTACACCAACACCCCCCCATAAGTGCAACTTAGGGAGAAGATTATAATGCAAACTACTATGGGTCCCGGCAACTAGGCCATGTTAGGTACCCATTTACAGATGCAAATGAAATGCAATCTCTCATAAAGCAGAGAAAAGGGGAAAACCCAGTGGGAAGAAAACCCCTCTCCAAAAGAGAGAAAACAAGAAAAAAAGCATGACAAATGTAAATATGATGTATGGAGGACTCAATGATACCCCCCAAGGACTACATCCATCATGAATATACAATAAATTACCCCCCCATAAGAGGGAAGTAATGAGATAAGATATCCCCTGCATGCTGAAGAAGCTCCAAAGCCAATGAAGAATGCCTGAAAACAAAAGATGACCCAATGTCTACAAGCAACACATCTCCCCTTAGGAAGAAACAAATCCATAAGCTGATGAAGAAGCCACTCCATATCCAACTGAAAAGAGGAAGAATGAACGCTCAACATGTATGCCTCTGAAAACTGAGTAGGAGCCTCCAAGCTTGAATGAGCCACAAC
Organism: Sequoia sempervirens; assembly: GCA_007258455.2. Taxonomy (NCBI): domain Eukaryota; kingdom Viridiplantae; phylum Streptophyta; class Pinopsida; order Cupressales; family Cupressaceae; genus Sequoia; species Sequoia sempervirens. The sequence goes on from VDFB02047397.1 coordinate 6,405,582, forward strand.
ATAATCATGGTCAGACTCAACCAAGAAACATGACAAATCAAGTGATGGAGGAGACTCGTAAATATCAATCTCCAAAGACAAAGAAGATGGAATAACAGTTGTGCTAAAACTGTCATCAAAGAGGAGAGAAATCCCCTCAAGTGTGTCCTCCAAATCTGTAATATGAGACTCTAGGAACAAGGTAGAAATCCCTGTCAAATAATCATCCCACAAAACAAGATCTGAAAAACTATGATTATCCTGCTGAACAGAAGCAACAATGGCTGAAGAAGCAGGAGGTGGAGGTGTAGGAAGCTCAGCACTGGTCTCTAAAATACCAAGGTGTAGATGACCAAACTTTTCCTCACTAATATGGGTCACACTCAATGGAGTGTGTGATGCAGTCAAAGGAACATTATCAGGTTCTGAAGCAAAATGTGAAAAAGAATATACTCGAGATGAATGATCAACCATCCCGATTGCAACAATATCCCTAGTCTCCAAGTCCCTTATATACACCCTATCAGGAGTGAACTCAACTGTTTTACCTTGACCCCCATGAGTAATTTGATAAATAGAAAGAAGATTAGTGGTCAAAGAAGGAACACAAAGAACATCATTGAAAGTCCCTTCCCCAATACCAATAGAACCCTTCCCACTTACCTTCATGAATGTATTGTTACCCATCAGAATGTGAGGTGAATTACAAGGCTCAAAAGAAGAGAACATTTCCTGTGAAGATGCCATATGATGAGATGCCCCTGAATCAAGAAGCCATCCTTGAGAATTAGGACCTGTAGAGGCCAAGAGTGCATGCCCTTTCATATGTAGCCCAGAAGTGGATGTTGTGTTCTCTGACTGTGATGATGATGGAGCTGCCGAATGTGATGGTGAAGAAGAAGTAGAAGACACTGATGAGGGCAGCTGAATGTTATTCTTTTGAAGAAGGTGGGTGAGTTCATCAATCTTCTTATTATAACATCTATGCTCATCATGTCCTAACCTTTTGCAATATGCACATTTGGACTTCTTCTTTTTTGATGATTCCTCTTTTGAAGAGGATGAGGACTCAGGAGTGCCATGTGAAGGAGAATCTTTACCTTGCTCATTTGACTTGGTTTCCTTTTTGTGCTTCTTTCCTTTGCCACTTGAAGCCTTTGTATCATTTGCAATAAGAGCTTGAGATGTTGAAGACTTCAATGTACCCATGTGCATCAACTTTGCTTGTTCCCTTGTGAGTTGTGCAGAAAATTCATCAAGAGAAGGCATTTTATATGTATCGCCAAGAGCATCCATTGTAGCATAGAAAGTAGAGACAAACACAGAATATGAAGAACCAAGCTTAGCAAGAATAGAAAGTATCATTTGTTCATCCTCTTTAGTTACCCCACAATTAGATAATTGTAATCTAAGAGAATTGAGCTTAGAGAAAAAGTCTTGGACATTGTCAAAATCTGAAGGATTAAGACCCATGAGTTCATTCTCCAACTTAAATTTCCTCATCTTATCTGGCTTACCAAAGAGACTCTCTAAAGTATTCCAAGCTTCATTAGGATGAGTACAAGATGCAACATGATATCTAAGATCTGGAGAAATGGACAACTTTAAAGTACCAAGAGCTTCATCTCTTCTATCAAGCCATTTTCTTTTCTCTTTTGCTCCCTGTGGTTCTGGATCTTGACCAAATGTGATTCGTTGCAACTTTGATTTTAACAATAACAACTCCATTTGAGATTTCCACTCATGATAGTTATATGGAGTTAGAAGTACAATTTTTGGAAAATCCATGATACAAAGAGATATTACAAGAGGATAACAACAAATTTCCCTCACAATACAAGAAATCAACCCCTTTGTCCCAACAAGATTTGCACTTTTTTTGCAAATTTACAACAAGAAATCCCAAACTATCAAATCAGTTACAAACTGAAAATATGAAAATCTAGAAACAAATATGCAAAAAGTGCATGATTAGATCTGAAGTGCTCTCGAATACCTTCCAAATGCCGCAAATTTGGAGAAAAACGAAGATCAGAGCACAAAGATATGAGCTCAGAAGCAAAAAATGATGATCGGGCTTCAACCTAGAAAAAGAGGCACAAAACTACAAAATCTCTGCAAAATATCTGCACCACTGAAAAAATCAGATCTCCACCTTTTCGATGATATTTCGTTTGAAAAATTTTGCCTCCGTATGTGAAAGTTATGAAAAAATGAAAAAAAGCCTATAAATAGGCACTTGGGGCAATTACAAAGTCTAAAAAGACTAAATAGGTGCAAAACTCGAGCACCCGGGGGCAGAATTACGGTCGCTCATATGACCGTGGGCATAAATGTTTGAAAAAAAATATCCGCTGCTAATACAAAGCCCCAACCATAGGCTAAGAAATCACATCGGCCAGAGAATAAAGTGTCGGCCTTTTTGTTTTACAAAGCTTTAATAAATACAAAAACTTTCAAACATATAAGACCTGCGAAAAGAAGTATACATTGACGAAATATCTCAGACAAAGGACGGCCTAGCAGTGGCTAGGAAACGGTACCAGCGATGGTGGATTTGATAGGTCTGCATATGCCGGCGACAATGAGATTTGATAGCCGTTTGACAAGACCTGACGCCAATAACCCACTGTCAGATTTGATGTCCTTCGCCAAAGATACCAATGATTTGACTGCCGATGGAGGGTTGCCAATGGATCGTACTCGCTGATGGATGCTAGCTACGGATATGACTGGTGCAGGCTCTTACAAACATATGTACGCCAAGAGGACACAATGATAGCCGATGGCAGTGGATCTAACCGCCGATGAACTGTGATCGGCGATGTCAATGGATATGACCCGGGCAACAATAAAGGATCCACATGATTTGACCCTGCATGTGGAGCAAAAGGAATGGAGATGGCCAATCGACTTTAAAAGGCCGATAACCAGTACAGGTCAAATCTATGTACACTGAGCACAGTATGCCTCTGATGGTGAGATCGATCTGCAAATATTTTAAATAAAATCTTGACAAAAATATTGTCTGATATAATATGCCAAATATGCCGACAAATAATAGTTGCCCAATACAATATTTTGCCCCAAAATATAAATCAAATAGCGCAGAAAATATTTTACAAAATATTTTTTTGAAAAAATATGAAAAACTCATTTAGACTTCATTTATGCATATCATATCACTAAAAAACTAGAAATTTGTATTTGCATCCTTATTTTGCATTCGGAAAGCATTAAAATCACTTTTAATTTTTTGAAAAACACAAAAAAATCTCATAGCTAGACTCATTCGCCACCCTAGGTGAATCAATCCACCTGGACATTTCAAGCAACATTTTTAGGCATTTTTGTGGGAATTTACTGCATTTGTTTTATGTTGTTATTTCTCTATTTTAGTTTGTGGAATTCCTATTATTTGCATTTTTCACTCCTAGATTACATTGCATTTTCATTCATCATATCTTTTGTGGTACTTCTATGAGTTTTTGATGCCCCATTAATAATATTTTAGTGAGAGAAATTTCTAGACTCATCACTTCCTGTGATAGCACTCTTGTTGTGGACCTTGGGATCTCAAGAGGTCCTACTCCTAGTATGGACAATGGTGCATTAGCATGGATACTACCACTACTATGCCTTCACCTTTCCATCCAATGAATGTTGACACACAAAAAAATTCCATCCTGTAAGAAAAAGTCATTAGTATTCATGAAGATTTTGCACATTTACAACAAGATTTATCTCTTGAAAACATTTCCACCATTGCCATACTTGCAATAGAAAACCTTCATCATTTGATTGAAAGTGATGATGGCTTACAATTTATGAAAAGAATAGCTGAGATATACAAAAAACATGTTCCTTCTACTTTCGAGTTAGCCAACATTGTTGTAAGACAAAGAGGACCTCACAATCCTCCTCCTTCAATCATAACATCCATACCAACTTATACAACTCCTCAAGTTACAACAACAATGCAACAAGTTATTCAAGTGACTCCTTTCGCTATTCCAACTAGCATTCCTAGTTATTTTGTGGCATCACATATTCCTTCTTCCAAATTCACCCCTCTTAATGTCCCTTTCACTTCCCCTAACATTACATACACTCCATCAACATTTTCCATTGCACCTCACACCACTTACACCGATCCAATCGTTACACAACTCTTTAACACCATTTCATCCATGGAACAAAAAATATCCACCATTAGCCAAAGTCAAAGTGGTCCACCCACATATCATGTACATAATAGCCCGTTATCCTTAGAAATCTTATGCACATAGATGCCACAAAGAATTGAAATGTCTAGGTTTGAGAAATAAGGAGGTAAAGGAGACCCTACTAATCATGTCAATGCTTACATAGCCTTGTGCAATGATTTTTTCCTTAATGAAAAGCTATTAGCCAAACTTTTTCCTAGGACCTTGAAGGACACTGCATTGGAGTGGTTTTCAAACTTACCCAATCATTCAATCCGATCTTTCAATGAACTTGTGGATGCCTTCATAATTCATTTCCAAGTCCATATGACTCATAAAAAGAAAATGGTTGATTTAATGTGATGTAAAAAAAATGAAGATGAAAAAGTAATTGATTTCATTTCATCATATTAGTGATTGTATGCTCAAATTGATGTTAAGATTCCTAATTCACATTTGCAAAAGATGTTTATCAAAAACTTGCACTCACATTCAGGATAAGTTAACTATGATGAAATTTTCTTCATTTATTCATTTATGCACAACCCTTTGTGACTATCATAACTTGGTTTCTAGTCCTGATTCAAAGTTCACTTCTAACCGAGTTGAGAAGTCTGAGCAAAACAACCAAAACAATGGGAAAAAATTTTGAAAACCAAATAGAGGATTTTTACAGTTCAATCTGCCTTCTCTGCAACCAACCCAACCTATTCAGAGTCAAGTCGCAGTTGTTAAAGCAGTAGTGCCCTTTACCTATGGGGACCTAAAGAGACAATTTAATCCCTTACCTAAAGCTCTCCATAATACAATAAACCAATTTCTCTAGCAGCAAATGATCACTTTGCCTAAAGTTAAACAACTTGATACCACCAAGCCTTTACCATCCACATTTAAACCTAATGCTTATTGTCATTTTCATCACCAAAATGGCCATGACACCAAACAATGTAAGTGTCTCAAACACTTAGTTCAAGACCTCATTGATTCTAGTTGTTTGTCCATTGCAGGTGTCAATGATCAGGGCACTAAGTTCGTTGCACCCCCTAACCAGAATTTACAAAAAATTTCCAACCCTATGCCTAAACACAATGTTTCATTTGTCAAGGCTAGTGAACCTTCAAACACTCATGTGATGAACATTGATACAAATAATGAAAAACTTGATATCACTCCAAATGTTACGTAAGTTAATCCTATGGATGAACTCATGGTTATGATAAACATTGTCCCTTGTAAGGGCCCAACCAACAAATCTCTTGATATCTCTTTTTCTTCTCATGATATACTTAAAAAGCTTCCCGATGGTCCTCTTTACATAGCTAGTATAATATATGATAAGCCCACCAATGGGATATTAATAGATCTTTCCCATGGCGAGAATGTGATCATGGAAGAGTTTTTAGTATTACATGAGCTTTATCAAGAAGATTATAATAAACCAATTGCATGGAGTAAAAAAAATACTGGTTTTTCATGCCTTATGATTGGATCGATCATAATCCCATTACAGATAGCACCTAAAACTTTGAATGTAACATTTTCCATCATTCCACAATCAGATCAATTTCATATGTGGCTAGGGAACCCTTGGATTTTCTTGATTAAAGTGGTCCCCTCAGTTGTTCACAATTTTTTTAAGTTTCCACTTGGCAATGCAATATTTACCATACAACATAGTGGTTTTCATCCATTATCTTCTAAAGGTAATTTTTCTTAGAAGCCTTTTGGCCTAAGCCTATTGAGCCCATCACCCCCCATAGAGATTTCTTTTACATAGCCTATCAAAATTTCAAATCCAAATTCTAGATGAGACCATGCTTTAGCCCGCATCTTAAACTAAACAAACAACACCACCCCATGAGCAACCCACCATAAACATTTCCCCTTCTTCGATTAAACGTCCAAGATAAATTGAAACAAATCTCGTCATGCCTCCTTGCATTAAACAAGTGTATAAAGCTAAAGAGAAAATGATTGACCCACCATCTTTGGTTTCTTCCATTCTTCCTCCTTCAAAAGAAAAGGAACCTATGATGGATCAACCCACTCTTACACCTCAACAACTTCAAAATAAAATAAAACGAAATCATGGTGCTAGGGAGCATAGGCGTCATCATCGTCTCCTTGCTCATCAGTATCAAATGGAAGAAAACAAAGAAAACCAACCACTACCTTTGACAAAAGCAATAGATGATCACCCTCTTCCTCCTGACCCACCACAAGATAATATAGTCTAGCATTCACATCAAGATGAACCGATCCAACAACCACAAATTTTGATACATCCTTCCTTGGAAATAACCCTTCATCCTCCTATCATAACCAATCTTGATGATGACGATGACAAGGAGATCAAAAAATAGATGAAGAAGTGCATAACAATGTAAACTCTTTATTTTCATCTACCATGAGATTAAAGGATCAATCTTCTATACCAAGTGAAGAACCTAGTACATATCCTAATTCAACACTTCCAATAGTCAACCGCCCTGACATTATACTGAAAATGATTGGGAGGCAGATGACTTGTTATATGGTTGAATTACATTCACCTTGCTAGCCTTTTTACATTTTCTTTTTCTTTGAATTTATTTTATGTGCATATCGTAATCCCACATAATGTGTGTTTGGTGTTCTCTCTCTTTGTGCACTACCTCTATTTGTATCTCTATTCTTCTATATGTCGTACATTTTGCATTTCCTTTTTCATTTTTTTTTTGTGTTTTCCTTTTGGGGATGACACAAAATCTTGAGATGCCCTATGTCTACTCCATGTTGACCCAAAAGATCCTTTCTCCTTTTTCATTTTTCTTGATTTTTTGTTTTCCTTTTGGGAATGACGCAAAGCGTTGAGATGCCCTATGTCTCTTCCATGTTGACCCAAAGGGTCCCTTTTCCCTCTTTTTTTTATCTTTTCTTGTGTTTTTCCTTTTGGGGATGATGAAAAGCGTTGAGACCAAAATTTCTCTTCCATGTTGACCAAAAATGAACTTTTTTATTTATTTTGTTCACTTTGTTTGTGTCATTCTTCTAGTTCTATGTGCTTTGGGGAATGATGATAGTTCTGAGCTCTTTAACAAAAATATTTCAGCAGTGAACATACTGATTCCAAATTCATAGATCCCTTATGTGTTTGGTGTGTTCCTTTCTGGGAGGAAACCCTCCTTTTCTTTTGTTCTCTTTTTAATTTACATGATGTAGCCTAACTAAGAAACATATGACTTGGCATAGGGTCTTTCCTAGTTGGCTATCATGTCTTGTTTTCTTTTTACATTTTCTTTCCTTTGCTACTTTAAATTAATTGCTCACAAAACGGTGTGTAGAAATTCCTTTAAAGTGGGGGGAATTCATTGGAATAATTCCATTTGCAATATTGGTTCTTAGTGCAGTATTGTCATTTCATACAATGCATTTGTCACTTTGTGGATGACACTGGGTGTGATTTCCTTCATAAGTGTGATCTATCTTAACATATTACATTCCTCTTAGTCACCTACTACTACTTACACCATCCCATAAGTTGTGAAAATTATATTCTTTGATTGTTCCTCTCTTGGAGACATTAGACACAATGTTCCCTAAGTGACAAACCTTGCATGAACTTAACAAGACTCCTTTGAACTTTCTTTTACACTTTTACATTTTTTTTGCATTTTTCATTTTACATCTTTGCCACCTTACATAGCACAACTTGCATGCCCATGGTACCTATCCTCTTTGTTCATGAGTTCTAAGGACACGAAGCTTTGATTGTTTCATGAAGCATGAACTAACATTTTCCTTTTTGGCGCCTTGTTAAAGTTATCAGAAGTTATAACTTTGATATGGTTGAGCGGCAAGCCCATTCAGTGGCATGACTTTCCTCATAGCCACTTATGTGTTTGTGAGCACATACCAACTAGCGTATGTACTTCACCTTTTTGGGTCTTCTCATCCAGTGGACCACCATGAGTTATGTCACCCTAGAGTGGGTATGCATTATCTTTTTCTCATGAACTACCTAGATCTAATCAACAACTAGTTGGATAGATGATCGAAGCTCAATCCAATTCCCTCTTTTCTTCTTTCATTTCAGACTTGTGTTCCTTTTTTCTTATGTTTAGTTTCCATGGGATCTTCATCCTAGGGGTTTGATCATCCCTCTTGATCATTGTCATTCAATCTTTCTAACATAAGTGTATTTAGATCCTTCTCGATATGTATGGCTACTTTACTATGAGTTTGAGGCAAGTTCATCCTTTCACTAAAGTGGGGGATAAATGTACCATAGAAAAATTAATCTTGGACATTTTCATGGTCTTTTAGGTCTTTCTCTCATAATTATTGGTCCATTTTGTTTTGATTTAATGTTGTAATGTAACTTAAATATTCACATTAGGTCCTTAAAATTCAAATTATAGCATCTTGTGAAGGTGTTGTGAAGTGTTGTAAAACATTTCTACATTTTCTATACTGTATTCATTACAATTCACCTAAAAATCATCTTTTCATCACTTATCAAGTCGTATTTTGAAGTGTTGTAAATTCTTGTGATAAGATTTCATGCTTTTCTAGGCTTTATTTCACTATTTACACCTTTCTTATGCTTTATTTGACCCCTTTATGCACTCATAAGGCTTAATTAAGTGTGTTTTTGAATATAAACCCAAAAAACAACATTACATGTGACTTAATTCTCGACACCCACTTTTAAGTCCAAGGTGGGACCCATTCGCCATGGGTGGAAAATGAGTCCCTCTTGGCTCAAAATTCAAAATATTTCAAATTTTCTTCCGGGTTTTATTCAAAATTACCTTATGTCGGCCTGTGATGAGGTATCATTGGGTTACTAAGGCACAAGTGTGTATAAATTAGTATTTTTCTACTCATTTGACATCTCCTAATTCATTCAAGCAATCTCTTCATTCACTAAACATTAAATTAGTATTTGAGCACTTTGCATCAATCAAGTATCTTGAGGTAGCCATTGATATAACTTCAAATTTCTTCAATAAGGTTGTGGTGAGTTTAAGAAATTTGCATGTTGTTTATTCATCTTTTCTTGTTCATTTCATTTCATTTCTTCATTAAGGGTTTGATTACCAAAGTGGGATTTGACCAAGGCAAATCCCTATAACCTAACCCTTAACCATCTTTCCCCTTTTGCATGTGTGTTTGTAATCTATTGTATTTAGATTTTTCAAGCAATTAGGTGTTGAAAAGTGGAAAGGAAGTAAAAAAGGTGTCTCAAGTCATCTACATCCTATCTCAAGCTTGGAGACAACCTATAGTCCATTTTCTAGAGATTTGACTCTGTCAACCCAACAAAAAGACAAGTAAAGATCTGGAGCTACATAATTGGTTCGTGATTTCAAAAAAAATTGGAGAGCCCTGATTTGGCATCAGTCACGACTGAGTCCCACCTTAGGGCTAGAAAACTATATTTTCTTATATTCTGGATCCTGACAGTTAGAAACCAGTTTTGAGATGTTTTTGCCAGAAGTAGGACTAATTCGCCATCAGTGGTGAATGAGTCCCACTAGTGATTTTCACTGATTTTTGTTAGCATTCAAATCACTCCATATTCAACTTTCACTACCTAGGTGCACTCTGTTTAGCCTGCTTTCAATTTCGTTTTGCATTCATTCATGTTTTAGTTCATTCTTGCATATCACACTGTGTTTTCAAACATTGCATATATCTTAAGTTTTGCATTCATAATCAATCAATTTCTTTACCTAGTTGCATTTAGATAATCTCATTTAGTATTAATCACATCATACATACATTAGATTGAGTGAACCACATTGATTTTTAGTGAGGTTTATCTCTCTCCTTTTAAGTGAAACATCGTGAGAGTGCAAGAGTAGCCTATAAACCTCATTCCCAAAAATCTATGGTTCAATCAGCCATCAGTAAAAATACATCATAAAATTTAAGAAAAATAGATGAATATAAAGGCAGAAGGTAGAGGGAAAATGAGTTGAAAAGAAAAGAAATCTAGGACTGCAAATTGGTGTGTGGGAGGTTGCACATAGTTTGAAAAGGGGCTGCCAATTAGATACCTATTGGTATGAAAGGGAAGCTCCATTTAAATATGAGTTTAAAAAATGATACCAATGAGTGAATAAAAAGAGTGTGCAAGTTTTTTTAGAAGGTAGTATTGAGATGATGGTTAAGCTATTGATTATCCAATGGAGAGTGCAATTTTGAAGGACATAAATGATAAGATAAGAAGGTACATAGATGTGAAAGAATAAATAGTAGGATAAAAGGAATGAGATACCAATGAATGAATTTGTTTTTTGTAATACAGATGTGTAGAAATGGGATTGATTTAATCAAGTTTTCTCGCAATTGAGTTTTGTTAAATGTTGTAATAGGGAAGAGATTTGCCTGTCAAAGTGATTTTGTGTTTTGAGTTTGTTGTTTGGGTAGAGGGGGGGACTCTCTACATAAAACAACCTACTAGAGACACCAATCCAAAAATTTATTTATAGGAAACAACCTATTGGAGACACTAATCCCCAATAAAATGGTTTGAGCACCAACTTAATGAGTATAACACCAGTCCTACAAAAATATAATGATAAAGCTTGTGAATCTTTCATGATAGCTAAACAACTTACTCAAAGTATGAGCTTAATTCAAACACTCTAATACGCTCCTCAAGATATTTAGATGATGGAACACAATGATTGTGATGCATCACATTGAATGACACTCTCTCACATAGATTGACATCCTTGTATATTCACTCAATACCTTCTCTTCAATTATTCTCAAACTTCACATTATGCATCTACACAAATGTATGATTATTATATAAATTAAATTACATTAACATTAATCCATATTGGTCAGGGATCCACAATTAACCAAGATGACATAAGGTGGATCAAAATTTAAATTACATAGAACATGTAAAAGGTCAGTGATAAATCAACTTTGTAGCTGCCAAAATAATATGATGTCATGTGCATCCACAAGAAGCTTAACCTAGACCTATGTTATCACCACATTCTAACTTTGGGGTAAAATTACAAAGTTGTGTCACACTTTTATAAAGGAAATATCCAACACTGATGAAATTTTCAAACTTGAATCATGAAAAGGTGGCATATATGTTTTTAATTTTGAAAAGATGTAAAATAGTAAAATATGTGGTTTTAGTATATTTTAATTTTTTACTTTTTTTGAAAAAAATAAAATATTATATTAGAATATTTTTCAATAAATTAACACTATAATTTATTTGTTGATAAAATGTTGAAACAAAAGTTACATGAGATGTCAAAATTTTATAGTAATTTTTTAAATTATTTTTTTTTGTGTATTTATAACTTGAAACTATAGTGCATGGATATATTTTTTCCAATTTTTATAAGTCTATATTTTTAAATAAATATTAATATATACATGTACTAAAAAATAGAGGTTTCCATTCGACATCAACTTTCATATTAAATATTTATCTAAAATAGAAAAAAAATTACACTATGTTGATATAGATTTTTTTATCTAGTGCATCATATTGAAAAAAAATACTAAGTTTTAGTGTTTTCCCTTGGCGTGGTAATCAACCTAAAATATTGTGTTGATAACCTAGTTTTAGTTAAAAAATAAAATAAAATATAAATAATAATTAGACTATTAAATACATATATTTTTAAAAAATAAACTTATGGATCCACAAAATGGTATTTTTATATTTAAAAAATGTTATATGCATAAGTAGGAGATATTGAAATATCAAGTTTTTTAAATAATTTTATTGTTTCGTAAATTGGCCTCAAAGTGGTGCTAAATATGCATTTAGCCAAAAATTATGGTAGGAAAATTTGTGAAAATATGTTGCAAGAATGAAGGTTTTGTCATTGATGTCAGTAGGAAGTCTACTGACTGGTATTGTCATTGATGTTGACTATGGGATGAAGATGTTGAGGATATTGAGAAAATTGTGGAAAAGTGAAAAAAAGGTTGTGCATGTGAATTTGAGACCTTAAGGAAGTTTTATGAGTACATGGACCTATTCTTTTTGTTGCAGAGTATGAAGGAGAGTTGAAATGAAGTAATTAGCTAAGATGATGTCTCTAGTACTTGGTTTCCAAGTGCTTTTGAGAAAATTAATTAAATGATGAGGGCACAACCCGAGACTTAGTATGAATATAATGGTGTTTAATGTATGAGCTGTAACTCAGTAAATCAGTGTAATGTTTCATTTTTTATTAATATAAGTTTCAATTTTGGTTATCTTTTTGGTTCTTCCATGATTCCAACAGTGGTATTAGAGCTAGTGTTGATCACGAAGAATTTCAGGAGAGCAAGACTGGTTTATGTTATAGGTGTTCGTGTGAGGGAAGCTTGATGTCTGTAGTTATGTGTGCCACAAACAAGAGAATAATTTTATTATTCAGAAAATGGAGCTTCTTACATGGAGAGGATCTCAAATCCCCAAGTTCTACAACACATGCAAGTTACAGAAAGCTACAGAATCACCCTTTCACAATATACGAGCTTGTCCCCAAATAGTTACCCAAAAATTAGAAACCCGCCCATAAATAGAGCTCCTCTTTAGTTTGGAGCCAAAACAACATTCAATTTTTAGTTTAGGTGGTTTGGCGCCAAAAAATTACAACTTGAAGTTCAAATTTCAAAAGAACATTTGCAATTGTATCTTCTAGAAAGTGCGTCAACTTCCTGTGGCCATAACTTTTGATCCGGGGCTCTGATTCATGAACCGTTTGAACCGTTGGAAAGGTCTCAAAGTCAAAAGCATGCTCAAAATTTGCTCTGCCAATTTTAGCAAGTTTCACGGCCGATCTAGGAACTCTAAGTGCCTCAAATCTAACTCGGAAGGTTTTTAGGTGCAAATCTAAGAAACTAAGAATGCAATATCTTTCCACACAGGAATAGAAAATAAAAATCATAAATTGGAAATTTCATTATGAAGAAAAGGGTATCCAAAAATGTAAAAATATCTAAAAAATTGAGAAACTTGAAATTTAACTATTTTTGGGTGATGCAAGATTGCCCTTACACCACTAGATGCTCCTGCATCAGACACCCTAGGTAATTTGAGAAGTGACCCTGTCATGTCTCAGATGGTGGAGGAAAAACCTAAATGGTCAGCCTCTGCCTTAGGCAACTAGGATGAATCTTCAACAGGCCTTCCTTTCCATTTCACCAGATATTCTTCATACTACCTGTTCCTGGTACTCCTTCCCACACGACTATCTAGGATTTCTTCAATCTCCTCCTTTTCTAAAGTAGGGGCTGGAATTCCACACTATTCCATCATTGGTACTTCCTCTATGCCACCTTCATGATAATCTGTCAAATCTGAAATGTTGAACATAAGGGAAATGTTGAATCCATCCAGTAACTCTACCTCATATGCATTCCTTGAATCATGCCTCTTCAAAATTTTACAGGGACCGAACTTCTTCATCTTCAATTTGTTATATGTTCCCACTGGAAACCTTTCTTTCCTCAAGTGGACCATCACTTCATCACCAATCTGAAACTCCTTATACCTCCTCTTTTGATTTGCCTTAGCCTTATACTGCATATTCATCTTGTTAATATGTTCTCTTACCTTCTCATGTATATCCTTGATGTGTTCTGCAAAATCTTTGGCTTCAACACTTATTTTCTTCTCTTAGTCCATCTTCCTCAATTCTGGAGATGTTCTGGGGCTACCTCCATACACAATCACGGAATGAATGATCTACCAGTGCTTACGTGAGTGTTGTAAAAATTCTGGGGTAAGATCAAGTCCCATCCCTTTGGGTTTATCTCCTACCAAACATCTCAGTAGGTTACCCAGACTCCTGTTAACAACCTCTATCTGCCCATCTATTTGTGGATGGTGTGTAGAACTAAACTTCAACTCTATCTTCAGCTTCTTCCACAAGGTCCTCCAAAAGTACCCCACAAATTTGGTGTCACGATCTTAAACAATACTCTTTGGCAGACCATGTAGCCTCACCACCTCTTTGAAGAACAAGTCAGCAGTGTGCACTACATCATGGGTCTTCTAACATGGAATGAAATGTACCATCTTCAAAAACCTACCAACCACCACAAATACTGAATCATTCCCTCATTGTGTCCTTGGAAAACCAAGAAAAAAGTCCATACTTATATCCTCTCATGGCCTCTCTGGTATAGGTAAGGGCTTATATAAGCCTGTATGCTGGCTCACTCCTTTAGCCATCTGACATACCCTATAGCTTTGTACAAACTTTTTTACATCTTGTGACAACTGAGGCCAATAATAACGCTCACTAATAATGACAATGGTCTTATCTCGACCAAAATGTCCTGCCATTCCTCCACTATGCTTCTCCTTTATCAGGTTCTCCCTCATGGAACTCCTTGGAATACACAATTGACTTCCCTTAAATAACATGCCATCCTGGATTATGAAATCTAGCCACCTTGTCCTATCCACTGTAATAGGTTCCTTGCAAGCTTTCCAAGCCTCTATGAAATCAAGATCTTTTGCGTACAGTGTCGTAAGTTCATTGAACCCAACCACTTCAATCTGCATCTTTGTCATCAATGTATGCCTCCTACTTAAGGCATCTACAACCCTATTTGACTTCCCACTCCTATGTTTCAAAACAAAGGTATAACTCTGCAAAAACTCTACCCATTTCATATGCCTCTAATTTAATTTTTTCTGACTATTTAGGTATTGCAAGGCCTGATGATCAGTATATAGAACAAATTCCTTCGGCAACAAATAATGTCTCCAT
>VDFB02047397.1:6420607-6494598 GCA_007258455.2 Sequoia sempervirens
GAGGTAAGAGAACATATATTAATAAGATGAATATGTAGTATAAGGATAAGGTAGATCAAAAGAGGAGGAATAAGGAGTTTTAGGTAGGTGATGAAGTGATGGTACACTTGAGGAAAGAAAGGTTTCCAGTGGGAACATATAACAAATTGAAGATGAAGAAGTTCGGTCCCTATAAAATTTTGAAGAGGCATGATTCAAGGAATGCATATGAGGTAGAGTTGTTGGATGGATTCAACATTTCCCTTGTGTTCAACATTTCAGATTTGACAGAGTATCATGAAGGTGGCGTAGAGGAAGTACCAACGATGGAACAGTGTGGAATTCTAGCCCCTACTTCCAAAAAGGAGGAGGTTGAAGAAATCCTAGATAGTCGTGTGGGAAGGAGTACCAGGAACATGTAGTATGAAGAATATCTGGTGAAATGGAAAGGAATGCCTGTTGAAGAGTTATCTTGGTTGCCTAAGGCAGAGGCTGACCATTTAGGTTTTTCCTCCACCATCTGAGATGTGATAGGGTCACTTCTCAAATTACCCTGGGTGTCTGATGCAGGAGCATCTAGTGGTGTAAGGGCAATCTTGCATCACCCAAAAATAGTTAAATTTCATGTTTCTCAATTTTTAGATGTTTTTACATTTTTGGATACACTTTTCTTCATAATGAAATCTCCAATTTATGATTTTTATTTTCTATTCCTGTGTGGAAAGATATTGCACTCTTAGTTTCCTAGATTTGCACCTAAAAACCTTCCAAGTTAGATTTGAGGCACTTAGAGTTCCTAGATCGGCCCTGAAACTTGCTGAAATCAGCATAGCCAATTTCAAGCGCGCTTTTGACTTTGAGACCTTTCCAACGGTTCAAACGGTTCACGAATTGGAGCCCCGGATCAAAAATTATGGCCCCGGGAAGTTGACGCACTTTCTAGAAGATACAATTGCAAATGTTCTTTTGAAATTTGAACTTCAAGTTGTAATTTTTTGGTGCCAAACCACCTAAACTAAAAATTGAATGTTGTTTTGGCTCCAAACTAAAGAGGAGCTCTATTTATGGGTGGGTTTCTAATTTTTGGGTAACTATTTGGGTATAAGCTCGTATAGTGCGAAAGGGTGATTCTGTAGCTTTTTGTAACTTGCATGTGTTGTAGAACTTGGGGATTTGAGATCCTCTCCATGTAAGAAGCTCCATTTTTTGAATAATAAAATTATTCTCTTGTTTGTGGCACACACAACTACAGACATCAAGCTTCCCTCACACGAACACCTATAACATAAACCAGTCTTGCTCTCCCAGAATTCTTCGTTATCAACACTAGCTCTAATACCACTGTTGGAATCATGGGAGAACCAAAAAGACAACCAAAATTGAAACTTATATTAATAAAAAATGAAACATTACACTGATTTATTGAGTTACAGCTCATACATTAAACACCATTATATTCAGACTAAGTCTCGGGCTGCGCCCTCATCATTTAATTAATTTTCTCAAAAGCACTTGGAAACCAAGTACTAGAGACATCATTTTAGCTAATTACTTCATTTCAACTCTCCTTCATACTCTGCAACAAAAAGAATAGGTCCATGTACTCATAAAACTTCCTTAAGGTCTCGAATTCACATGCACAACCTTTTTTTCACTTTTCCACAATTTTCTCAATATCCTAAACATCTTCATCCCATAGTCAACATCAATGACAATACCAGTTAGTAGACTTCCTAGTGACATCAATGACAAAACCTTCATTCTTGCAACATATTTTCACAAATTTTCCTACCATAATTTTTGGCTAAATGCATATTTAGCACCACTTTGAGGCCAATTTACGAAACAATAAAATTATTTAAAAAACTTGATATTTCAATATCTCCTACTTATGCATATAACATTTTTTTAAATATAAAAAATACCATTTTGTGGATCCATAAGTTTAGTTTTTAAAAATATATATATTTAATAGTCTAATTATTATTTATATTTTATTTTATTTTTTAACTAAAACTAGGTTATCAACACAGTATTTTAGGTTGATTACCACGCCAAGGGAAAATACTAAAACTTAGTATTTTTTTTCAATATGATGCACTAGATAAAAAAATCTATATCAACGTAGTGTAATTTTTTTTCTATTTTAGATAAATATTTAATATGAAAGTTGATGTTGAATGGAAACCTCTATTTTTTAGTACATGTATATATTAATATTTATTTAAAAATATATACTTATAAAAATTGGAAAAAATATATCCATGCACTATAGTTTCAAGTTATAAATACACAAAAAAAATAAAAAATAAAAAATTACTATAAAATTTTGACATCTCATGTAACTTTTGTTTCAACATTTTATCAACAAATAAATTATAGTGTTAATTTATTGAAAAATATTTTAATATAATATTTTTTTTTTCAAAAAAAGTACAAAATTAAAATATACTGAAACCACATATTTTACTATTTTACATCTTTTCAAAATTAAAAACATATATGCCACCTTTTCATGATTCAAGTTTGAAAATTGGATCAGTGTTGGATATTTCCTTTATAAAAGTGTGACACAACTTTGTAATTTTACCCCAAAGTTAGAATGTGGTGATAACATAGGTCTAGGTTAAGGTTCTTGTGGATGCACATGACATCATATTATTTTGGCAGCTACAAAGTTGATTTATCACTGACCTTTTACATGTTCTATGTAATTTAAATTTAGATCCACCTTATGTCGTCTTGGTTAATTGTGGATCCCTGAACAATATGGATTAATGTTAATGTAATTTAATTTATATAATAATCATACATTTGTGTAGATGCATAATGTGAAGTTTGAGAATAATTGAAGAGAAGGTATTGAGTGAATATACAAGGATGTCAATCTATGTGAGAGAGTGTCATTCAATGTGATGCATCACAATCATTGTGTTCCATCATCTAAATATCTTGAGGAGTGTATTAGAGTGTTTGAATCAAGCTCATACTTTGAGTAAGTTGTTTAGCTATCATGAAAGATTCACAAGCTTTATCATTATATTTTTGTAGGACTGGTGTTATACTCATTAAGTTGGTGCTCAAACCATTTTATTGGGGATTAGTGTCTCCAATAGGTTGTTTCCTATAAATAAATTTTTGGATTGGTGTCTCTAGTAGGTTGGTTTATGTAGAGAGTCCCCCCCTCTACCCAAACAACAAACTCAAAACACAAAATCACTTTGACAGGCAAATCTCTTCCCTATTACAACATTTAACAAAACTCAATTGTGAGCAAACTTGATTAAATCAATCCCATTTCTACACATCTGTATTACAAAAAAAAGAATTCATTCATTGGTATCTCATTCCTTTTATCCTACTATTTATTCTTTCACATCTATGTACCTTCTTATCTTATCATTTATGTCCTTCAAAAATTGCACTCTCCATTGGATAATCAATAGCTTAACCATAATCTCAATACTACCTTCTAAAAACACTTGCACACTCTTTTTATTCACTCGTTGGTATCATTTTGTAAACTCATATTTAAATGGTGCTTCCCTTTCATACCAATAGGTATCTAATTGGCAGCCCCTTTTCAAACTATGTGCAACCTCCCACACACCAATTTGCAGTCCTAGATTTCTTTTCTTTTCAACTCATTTTCCCTCTACCTTCTACCTTTATATTAATCTATTTTTCTTAAATTTTATGATGTATTTTTACTTATGTCTGATTGAACCATAGATTTTTGGGAATGAGGTTTATAGGCTACTCTTGCACTCTAACAATGTTTCACTTAAAAGGAGATAGATAAACCTCACTAAAAATCAATGTGGTTCACTCAATCTAATGTATGTATGATGTGATTAAGACTAAATGAGATGATCTAAATGCAACTAGGTAAAGCAATTGATTGATGATGAATGCAAAACTTAAGATATATGCAATGTTTGAAAACACAGTGTGATATGCAAGAATGAACTAAAACATGAATGAATGCAAAATGAAATTGAAATCAAGCTAAACAGAGTGCACCTGGGTAGTGAAAGTTGAATATGGAGTGATTTGAATACTAACAAAAATTATTGAAAATCACTAGTGGGACTCATTCACCATTGATGGCCAATTAGTCCTACTTCTGGCAAAAACATCTCAAAACTGGTTTCTAACTGTCAGGATCTAGAATATAAGAAAAAATAGTTTTCTAGCCCTAAGGTGGGACTCAGTCGTGACTGATGCCAAATCAGTGCTCTCTAATTTTTTTTTGAAATCACGAACCAATTATGTAGCTCCAGATCTTTACTTGTCTTTTTGTTGGGTTGACAGCGTCAAATCTCTAGAAAATGGACTATAGGTTGTCTCCAAACTTGAGATAGGATGTAGATGACTTGAGACACCTTTTTTACTTCCTTTCCACTTTTCAACACCTAATTGCTTGACAAATCTAAATACAATAGATTACAAACACACATGCAAAAGGGGAAAGATGGTTAAGGAATAGGTTATAGGGATTTGCCTTGGTCAAATCCCACTTTGGTAATCAAACCCTTAATGAAGAAATAAAATGAAATGAACAAGAAAAGATGATTAAACAACATGAAAATGTCTTAAACTCACTAGAACCTTATTGAAGAAATTTGAAGTTATATCAATGGCTACCTCAAGATACTTGATTGATGCAAAGTGCTCAAATACTAATTTAATGTTTAGTGAATGAAGAGATTGCTTGAATGAATTAGGAGATGTAAAATGAGTAGAAAAATACTTATTTATACACACTTGTGCCTTAGTAACCCAATTATACCTCATCATAGACCGACATAAGGTAATTTTGAATAAAACCCGGAAGAAAATTTGAAATATTTTGAATTTTGAGCCAAGAGGGACTCATTTGCCACCCATGGCGAATGGGTCCCACCTTGGACTTAAAAGTGGGTGTTGGGAATTAAGTCACATGTAATGTTGTTTTTTGGGTTTATATTCAAAAACACACTTAATTAAGCCTTATGAGTGCATAAAGGGGTCAAATAAAGCCTAGAAAAGCATGAAATCTTATTACAAGAATTTACAACACTTCAAAATACGACTTGATAAGTGATGAAAAGGTGATTTTTAGGGGAATTGTAATGAATAGAGTATAGAAAATGTAGAAATGTTTTACAACACTTCACAACACCTTCACAAGATGCTATAATTTGAATTTTAAGGACCTAATGTGAATATTTAAGTTACATTACAACATTAAATCAAAACAAAATGGACCAATAATTATGAGAGAAAGACCTAAAAGACCATGAAAATGTCCAAGATCCATTTTTCTATGGTACATTTAGCCCCCACTTTAGTGAAAGGATGAACTTGCCTCAAACTCATAGTAAAGTAGCCATACATATTGAGAAGGATCCAAATACACTTATGTTAGAAAGATTGAATGACAATGATCAAGAGGGATGATCAAGCCCCTAGGATGAAGATCCCATGGAAACTAAACATAAGAAAAAAGGAACACAAGTCTGAAATGAAAGAAGAAAAGAGGGAATTGGATTGAGCTTCGATCATCTATCCAACTAGTTGTTGATTAGATCTAGGTAGTTCATGAGAAAAAGATAATGCATACTCACTCTAGGGTGACATAACTCATGGTGGTCCACCGGATGAGAAGACCCAAAAAGGTGAAGTACATACGCTAGTTGGTATGTGCTCACAAACACATAAGTGGCTATGAGGAAAGTCATGCCACTGAATGGGCTTCCCGCTCAACCATATCAAAGTTATAACTTCTGATAACTTTAACAAGGCGCCAAAAAGGAAAATGTTAGTTCATGCTTCATGAAACAATCAAAGCTTCGTGTCCGTAGAACTCATGAACAAAGAGGATAGGTACCATGGGCATGTAAGTTGTGCTATGTAAGGTGGCAAAGATGTAAAATGAAAAATGCAAAAAAAATGTAAAAGTGTAAAAGAAAGTTCAAAGGAGTCTTGTTAAGTTCATGCAAGGTTTGTCACTTAGGGAACATTGTGTCTAATGTCTCCAAGAGAGGAACAATCAAAGAATATAATTTTCACAACTTATGGGATGGTGTAAGTAGTAGTAGGTGACTAAGAGGAATGTAATATGTTAAGATAGATCACACTTATGAAGGAAATCACACCCAGTGTCATCCAAAAAGTGACAAATGCATTGTATGAAATGACAATACTGCACTAAGAACCAAGATTGCAAATGGAATTATTCCAATGAATGCCCCCCACTTTAAATGAATTTCTACACACTGTTTTGTGAGCAATTAATTTAAAGTAGCAAAGGAAAGAAAATGTAAAAAGAAAACAAGACATGAGAGCCAACTAGGAAAGCCCCTATGCCAAGTCATATGTTTCTTAGTTAGGCTACATCATATGTTTCTTAGTTAGGCTACATCATGTAAATTAAAAAGAGAACACAAGAGAAAGAGGGTTTCCTCCCAGAAAGGAACACACCAAACACATAAGGGATCTATGAATTTGGAATCAGTATGTTCACTACTGCAATATTTTTGTTAAAGAGCTCAGAACTATCATCATTCCCCAAAGCACATAGAACTAGAAGAATGACACAAACAAAGTGAAAACAAAATAAATAAAAAAGTTCATTTTTGGTCAACATGGAAGAGAAATTTTGGTCTCAACGCTTTTCATCATCCCCAAAAGGAAAAATACAAGAAAAGATTAAAAAAAAGGGAAAAGGGACCATTTGGGTCAACATGGAAGAGACATAGGGCATCTCAACGCTTTGCGTCATTCCCAAAAGGAAAACAAAAAATCAAGAAAAATGAAAAAGGAGAAAGGATCTTTTGGGTCAACATGGAGTAGACATAAGGCATCTCAAGATTTTGTGTCATCCCCAAAAGGAAAACACAAAAAAAAAATGAAAAAGGAAATGCAAAATGTACGACATATAGAAGAATAGAGATACAAATAGAGGTAGTGCACAAAGAGAGAGAACACCAAACACACATTATGTGGGATTACAATATGCACATAAAATAAATTCAAAGAAAAAGAAAATGTAAAAAGGCTAGCAAGGTGAATGCAATTCAACCATATAACAAGTCATCTGCCTCCCAATCATTTTCAGTATAATGTTAGGGCAGTTGACTATTGCAAGTGTTGAATTAGGATATGTACTAGGTTCTTCACTTGGTATAGAAGATTTATCCTTTAATCTCATGGTAGATGAAAATAAAGAGTTTACATTGTTATGCACTTCTTCATCTATTTTTTGATCTCCTTGTCATTATCATCATCAAGATTGGTTACGATAGGAGGATGAAGGGTTATTTCAAAGGAAGGATGTATCAAAATTTGTGGTTGTTGGATCGGTTCATCTTGATGTGAATGCTAGACTATATTATCTTGTGGTGGGTCAGGAGGAAGAGGGTGATCATTTATTGCTTTTGTCAAAGGTAGTGGTTGGTTTTCTTTGTTTTCTTCCATTTGATACTGACGAGCAAGGAGACGACGATGACGCCTATGCTCCCTAGCACCGTGATTTCATTTTATTTTATTTTGAAGTTGTTGAGGTGTAAGAGTGGGTTGATCCATCATAGGTTCCTTCTCTTTTGAAGGAGGAATAATGCAAGAAACCAAAGATGGTGGGTCAATCACTTTCTCTTTAGATTTATACACTTGTTTAATGCAAGGAGGCATGACGAGATTTGTTTCAATTTATCTTGGACGTTTAATTGAAGAAGGGGAAATGTTTATGGTGGGTTGCTCATGGGGTGGTGTTGTTTGTTTAGTTTAAGATGCGAGCTAAAGCATGGTCTCATCTAGAATATTGATTTGAACTTTTGATAGGCTATGTAAAAGAAATATTTATGGGGGGTGATGGGCTCAATAGGCTCAGGCCAAAAGGCTTCTAAGAAAAATTACCTTTAGAAGATAATGGATGAAAACCACTATGTTGTATGGTCAATATTCCATTGCCAAGTGGAAACTTAAAAAATTTTGTGAACAACTGAGGGGACCACTTTAATCAAGCAAATCTGAGGGTTCCCTAGCCACATATGAAATTGATCTGATTGTGAAATGATGGAAAATGTTACATCCAAAGTTTTAGGTGCTATCTGTAATGGGATTATGATCAATCCAATCATAGGGCATGAAAAACCAGTTTTTTTTACTCCATGCAATTGGTTTATTATAATCTTCTTGATAAAGCTCATGTAATACTAAAAAATCTTCAATGATCACATTATCGCCATGGGAAAGATCTATTAATATCCCATTGGTGGGCTTATCATATATTATACTAGCTATGTAAAGAGGACCATCGGGAAGCTTTTTAAGTATATCATGAGAAGAAAAAGAGATATCAAGAGATTTGTTGGTTGGGCCCTTACAAGGGACAATGTTTATCATACCCATGAGTTCATCCATAGGATTAACTTACGCAACATTTGGAGTGATATCAAGTTTTTCATTATTTGTATCAATGTTCATCACATGAGTGTTTGAAGGTTCACTAGCCTTGACAAATGAAACATTGTGTTTAGGCATAGGGTTGGAAATTTTTTGTAAATTCTGGTTAGGGGGTGCAATGAACTTAGTGCCCAGATCATTGACACCTAGAATGGACAAACAACTAGAATCAATGAGGTCTTGAACTAAGTGTTTGAGACACTTACATTGTTTGGTGTCATGGCCATTTTGGTGATGAAAATGACAATAAGCATTAGGTTTAAATGTGGATGGTAAAGGCTTGGTGGTATCAAGTGGTTTAGCTATAGGAAAAGTGATCATTTGCTGCTAGAGAAATTGGTTTATTGTATTATGGAGAGCTTTAGGTAAGGGATTAAATTGTCTCTTTAGGTCACCATATGTAAAGGGAACTGTTGCTTTAACAACTGTGACTTGACTCTGAATAGGTTGGGTTGGTTGCGGAGAAGGCAGATTGAACTGTAAAAAGCCTCTATTTGGTTTTCAAAAATTTTTCCCATTGTTTTGGTTGTTTTGCTCAGACTTCTCAACTCGGTTAGAAGTGAACTTTGAATCACGACTAGAAACCAAGTTATGATAGTCACAAAGGGTTGTGCATAAATGAATAAATGAAGAAAATTTCATCATAGTTAACTTATCCTGAATGTGAGTGCAAGTTTTTGATAAACATCTTTTGCAAATGAGAATTAGGAATCTTAACGTCAATTTGAGCATACAATCACTAATATGATGAAATGAAATCAAATACTTTTTCATCTTCATTTTTTCTACATCACATTAAATCAACCATTTTCTTTTTATGAGTCATATGGACTTGGAAATGAATTATGAAGGCATCCACAAGTTCATTGAAAGATCGGATTGAATGATTGGGTAAGTTTGAAAACCACTCCAATGCAGTGTCCTTCAAGGTCCTAGGAAAAAGTTTGGCTAATAGCTTATCATTGAGGAAAAAATCATTGCACAAGGCTATGTAAGCATTGACATGATTAGTAGGGTCTCCTTTACCTCCTTATTTCTCAAACCTAGACATTTCAATTCTTTGTGGCATCTATGTGCATAAGATTTCTAAGGATAACGGGCTACTATGTACATGATATGTGGGTGGACCACTTTGACTTTGGCTAATGGTGGATATTTTTTGTTCCATGGATGAAATGGTGTTAAAGAGTTGTGTAATGATTGGATCGGTGTAAGTGGTGTGAGGTGCAATGGAAAATGTTGATGGAGTGTATGTAATGTTAGGGGAAGTGAAAGGGACATTAAGAGGGGTGAATTTGGAAGAAGGAATATGTGATGCCACAAAAGAACTAGGAATGCTAGTTGGAATAGCGAAAGGAGTCACTTGAATAACCTGTTGCATGGTTGTTGTAACTTGAGGAGTTGTATAGGTTGGTATGGATGCTACGATTGAAGGAGGAGGATTGTGAGGTCCTCTTTGTCTTACAACAATGTTGGCTAACTCGAAAGTAGAAGGAACGTGTTTTTTGTATATCTCAGCTATTCTTTTCATAAATTGTAAGCCATCATCACTTTCAATCAAACGATGAAGGTTTTCTATTGCAAGTATGGCAATGATGGAAATGTTTTCAAGAGATAAATCTTATTGTAAATGTGCAAAATCTTCATGAATACTAATGACTTTTTCTTACAGGATGGAATTTTTTTGTGTGTCAACATTCATTGGATGGAAAGGTGAAGGCATAGTAGTGGTAGTAACCATGCTAATGCACCATTGTCCATACTAGGAGTAGGACCTCTTGAGATCCCAAGGTCCACAACAAAAGTGTTGTCACAGGAAGCGATGAGTCTAGAAATTTCTCTCACTAAAGTATTATTAATGGGGCATCAAAAACTCATAGAAGTACCACAAAAGATAGGATGAATGAAAATGCAATGTAATCTAGGAGTGAAAAATGAAAATAATAGGAATTCCACAAACTAAAACAGAGAAATAACAAAATAAAACAAAAATGCAGTAAATGCCCACAAAAATGCCTAAAAATGTTGTTTGAAATGTCCAGGTGGACTGATTCACCCAGGGTGGCGAATGAGTCTAGCTATGAGATTTTTTTGTGTTTTTCAAAAAATTAAAAGTGATTTTAATGCTTTCCGGATGCAAACTAAGGATGCAAATAAATTTTTTTAGTTTTTCAGTGATATGATATGCATAAATGAAGTCTAAACGAGTCTTTCACTAATGGAATTTGAGAAACCCTAAGAGGAAAAAATAAAACAAAACCTAATTGAATGCTAATGCAAATGAAGTATAGGATACAAGATGCAATTGAAATCAAAAAGATAAAGTGCTCAATATGCATGTTCACAAAAATGAAGCATAGATTTTTGGGAATGAGGTTTATAGGCTACTCTTGCACTCTCAGGATGTTTCACCTAAAAGGAGAGAGATAAACCTCACTAAAAATCAATGTGGTTCACTCAATATAATGTATGTATGATGTGATTATGACTAAATGAGATCATCTAAATACAACTAGGTAAAGTAATTGATTGATTATGAATGCAAAACTTAAGATATATGCAATGTTTGAAAACACAATGTTATATGCAACCATGAAGTAAAACATGAATGAATGTAAAACATAATTGAAAGTAGGCTGAAAAAAGTGCACGTGGGAATGAATATTGAATCAAGAGTGATCTAAATGCTGACAAAAAGTAGTGAAAATCACTAGTGGGACTCATTCACCACTGATGGCGAATCAGTCCTACTTTTGGAAGAAACTTCTAAAAAACTAGTTTTTGACTGTTGGGATCTGGAATCTGACAAAATCTAGTTTTCCAGCCTTAAGGTGGAACTCATTTTCCACTGATGGAGAATTAGTCCTCTCCAAAAATTTTGTGAAATCAAGGAAAAATTTTGTAGCTCCAGAGCTGTACTTGTCTTTTTGTTAGGTTGACAGAGTCAAATTTGCAAAAAAATGGATTGTAGGTTGTCTCCAAGATTGAAATAGGATGTAGTTGACTTGAAACATTTTGTTGAATTCTTTTTGACTTTTTAACACCTAATTGCTTGAAAAATATGCATACAAAATTCTGCAAACACACATGCAAAAGAGGAAAAATGGTTAAGGGTTAGGTTATAGCGATTTGCTTTGGTCAAATCCCACTTTGGTAATCAAACCCTTAATGATGAAATGGAATGAAATGAACAAGGAAAGATGAATAAACAACATGAAAATTCCCTAAACTCACCACAACCTTGTTGAATAAATCTGAAGTTATATCAATGGTTGCCCCAAGATACTTGATTGAATGATGCAAATTGCTCAAATGCTAATTGAATGCTTAGTGAATGAAGAGATTTCTTGAATGAATTAGGAGATGTAAAATGAGGAGAAAAACACTTATTTATAAACACGTGTGCCCTAGTAACCTGATGATACCTCATCACAGGCCAATATAAGGTAATTTTGAATAAAACCATGAAAGAAAATTTGAAATATTTTGAATTTTGAGCCAAGAGGGACTGATTCACTACCCATGGAAAATGGGTCCCATGCTGGACTTAAAAGTGGGTGTCAGGAATTAATTCACATTTAATGTTGTTTGTCTATTTTACATTCAAAAACACACTTAATTAAGCCCTATGAGTTTATAAAGGGGTCAAATAAAGCATAAGAAAGGTGTAAATAGTGATATCAAGCCTAGAAAAGAATGGAATCTTGTTACAAGACTTTACAACACTTTAAAATATGACTTGATAAGTGATGAAAAGGTGATTTTTAGGTGAATTATAATGAATAGAGTCTAGAAAAGTGTAGAAATGTTTTACAAGACTTCACAAAACCTTCACAAGACACCATAATTTTAATTTTAAGGACCTAATGTAAATTTTTAAGTTACGTTACAACATTAAATCAAACCAAAATGGACAAAGCATCATGAGAGTAAGACCTAAAAGACCATAAAAATGTCCAAGAGTCATTTTTCTATGGTACACTGATGCTCTCCCCTACCTATCGACCTTCTATATGTCGTAGCCAATTCACTATTGTGCAACTTGTTCAATTGTCAAATCTATCAATATCAAACTCTTTATGTTTCCTTTTCCTTCCTCATTTTGGTGCAACCTCTCTTTCCCCAATGAGTTTCTACTTTTTCATCAATTGACATGAGATTTTATTTTCTATTTTGATTCACCTTCTATTCTTTCCTGATACCTTTCAAGTAAATACTACCGCATAATTATTATTTTTATTCAATTTCTTGAAGTTGAAAAGATAAATATACATTGAACATTCAAATTAAAAGATAATTGACCTTCCCAAGATTTTATCATCCTTTCTTTTCATCTGATTTTTAAATTATTTTTCCTAGTTGAGATGGTGCAACCCCTCCAACTGTCCATCTTCCTTTTCTATGGCTATGTGTGGCGTTATTTTCTCTTCATTTAAATCCGCTTTTTGACATGCCTTCGATGGATTTTGATATGCAAAGAGAATGATTCTTGTTTCCTTTCATGAGTGCGATTTTCTTTTCTTACCTCTTTTACTTTTTCTTGGTGATATGGCGACAATAATGGAATTGTGCAACATTATTCTTTGACGAGCTCAAAACTTTGCCAATATCAATTGTACCATAGAAAAAAGGCAACTTGCTTGATTTGGGAATAATTGATGATAAATTGGACTTAATAAGGCCTTGATTTGGTGTTGGGAGGTGTTTTTCACATCCACACTACATCTTGGACCCTTTCAAATGCATTTAACAATGTCTTGTGATGGTGTTGTGAAGTGTTGTAAAATATTTCTACACTTTTCTAGACTCTTCTTATTATAATTCATCTAAAAATCACCTTTTCATCACTTATAAAGTCCTATTTTGAAGTGTTGAAAATTCTTGTAACAATATTTCACGCTTTTCTAGGCTTGATTTCACTAGGGTAATAGCACAAACCTGTGTCACACTTTATAAAGGAATTGGCCAATAGCAAAAAAAAATATGAACTTCGACCACATCAAAGTTGTCTTTATGTTTTGAATTTCAAAATGGTGTAAACTAATGAAATGTAGAACTTTTGATGAAGTTTATTCCTGTAATTTTTTAATTTTTTTTTTTATTAAAAATTCATTATGTTTTTATCAATTTAAGGATAAATTTTGGAATGCTGAAAATTTCAAAAAAGAGTGACCTCATAGGCCGTCAAGAAAAAAATTAAAAAAACTACATGTCTCCGTATTTTTTTTCTCCAAATAGGTAACTGCAATATCTTGTGCATGGAAAAAGAAATTCAAATTTTGATGTATATTTTTCTTGTAATAATGTTTTAAAGTCAAACATGTTAAAATTTGATAGTTTTCACAAAATGTCAACTATTTTCAATTTTTTAATCATTTTCAGAAAACAAAATATACCCTTTTGAAGAAGACTCTCTCTTATTGTGCCCCATATAAGATTTAAATTTTTTAATAAGTTTTACTATATTTATTTTAATTTCTAATTAGCCAATTTTTTTTTTTAAAACCTACTTTCATTATTTTAAAAAATAAAATATATTAAAACTAATCAAAATATGAAAAAAAAATTATATTTGGATTCTCCACTCTGAGTTCTACAAAAGGGTATTTTTATTTTTTGCAGAAACATTATTCTTACTAGAATAATACTTTTCCAAAGTTGAATGTTTTAGAAATTTTTTTAAAATGATGAGTTGGTTGCCATGTAGGATGTGAACTAGACATTCTCAATTGAGAGGGTTTCGATCGAGCATGTTTTGGCCAAAACCCTCTCAGCCAATAAAAACATGGTAAAAAATGAATTGACCAAAACATTACCAGTCGACAAGAACTTGGTTGAATTTGGTTGATATGAAAAAAATATTTTCTTTTTAATTTTTCTACTTAAGAAAATTCAAAAAATAGATATTTTGATTATTTCGACATAGAAAGCTATTTTCGATCAAAGAAGGATTATTTTGACATTTTAGAAGGTTTACAATTTTGAAAATTTAAAAGACTTATTTCGAAAAAAGAAAATACATTTGGACAATAGGAGAGCTATTTTTGAAGGTATGTATTGATCTTGTTGGTGTAATTAAAAGTGTTGTACCTTGTCCTAGGTCATAATTACACCTTAGTTAAGTTTACTTATGGACCACATAGGAGGTAGTTGGAGAATTTCCACTTTTGGTGGACTTGACATGTCATTAATTTATCACTTCCACCTTTTGTGGACACATCATGTGATTATCTCTCCACCTTTTGTGGCTGATCCACCTTTTGTGGTGATTATCACATTATCACTTTTCCACTTTAGGTGGAGTGATAGCTTTTCATAGTTGTCTCATGTCATAAGATTATGACACTTTTCATAATCTTATGCCCTTCTATGTTCTCACCTTGGATATATAACCAAGGGGTATCCTATGTACTTTTTCTCATCATATTTGCATTATTGGCAGAATACGGTTTATTCTTGCCATATTGTTTTTATCTCTCTTATGTTTGTGCTTTCTATTAGGCCTCTAGATCTTGGGTGGCTACCTTCATATCCAATTATTACATGGTATCAAAGCCAATGGAGTTCCTTTGGATTCCCATTTTGGAGAGATCTTGGTGCATTTGAAGATAGGTATAATATTTTATTTTTTTGCAAAATAATATTTCAATTCAATATTTTCTACTATTTTAGTGGAAAATTTGGGGTAAATTTTTGGTGGAATATTTCGAGTATATTTGCAGAGAATATTCTTTCCCTCATTTCCTGCATCGTTCGTCAGTCAATCGTCTGATTCTTTCATTGATTCATTCATTCCACCAGCATCATCAGTCGTTACCGTACTCTTAGCTCCGACCTCCATTCACATCTGCTATTGGAGGTTACATTTCAAATCATTGTCAAGTGAGATACCAGCAGTCTGTCTACTCCTACATCCAATTATTTATTCTACAGAGGTTCCACAGTTGTCATCTCCCATTGATCTCATTCGACATCTTCGTGGATCCCTTCCCTTGTCTATCCGTAGGTACAAAGGCGTCAACATCAGTCAGTCACTAGAGGGAATGAAATCCTCTTAATTCACAGGTCTGAATCAAATCCTCACTAGTGGATGGTATGATTGGTTTGTAGGCTCATTTATTTCTTCTGATTGATGGTACCTATCTCCATTCTTTCCACCAATCTCTTTCAATTATCTACCGATCAGTCAACTATCTTCTACCTTCATTCATTTCCATAGGCCAGTCATCACCTGGTCGGTGCTATCATTGGTGGATCCAATCGTAGTGTATTAAGCATTTAAATCATTGTCGACTTTGGCTATCCATGACTTCACAAAGCTATTCGGCATCCATAAATCCCTATGTACTGCACAACGTCAAAGGGTTTGAAGTTATTTATATTAGCTATTTTATAATATTAAAAGTTTCTTTTACATAAAATTTCTTTATTTTTTATAGGGCTGACAATTATATTAAAATCCTTTCTATTAATTGTTAAGATGACTATATTGTAAGACTGACGGTTTATAGGGGTGGGGTGGCCCGTGAGTGGCATGGCCATCAGGGCCTACACCCACTCCACTATATCTATACCCACTAAGCACCAATGGAGGCAGTGCTTTTTTTTTAATAAGGAGGTCATATGGCCAAACTAAGAGTGCACGTTTTTTACCCTAATTAGTATTAATTTTGCACTCAGTTATTGTTAAAAGGTCCTCTTTTAGATTTTTTTTTGTTTCTACAAATTTTTTTCTCTAGATGGAAAAAAAATTCAATCAAAATATCATCGGAAAGGTGGTGATCTCAACATTCCAGTGGTACTGATGTTTGCTCATAATTTTGTTGTTTGGTATCTTTTATTGCTTGTTGAAGTTTTAAGGTCTAGTTGCACTCCTGCGCTCTTTAGATTTTCTCTGCACTTTAGTTAAGTTCTAGAGCATCTCTCAATCAACTGTTGCATTGTAGATTCTAGAGTTGTGCTAGCTTGTGATTTTTCTAGTGTTTCTTGGCATCAGGTTTGTTTTTTTTTTATCATGATTCAAACTTGAGTCAATCAGTGACTCTAGTATGGTTTCAGTAGCAAACAAAAGTATCTTTCCTTGCTTGCTGCATTAAGAATTCTAGTGTTACTCCACAGTGTACTTCTAGTGCTTCTTCTTGTATCAAGTTATCTGTTATGAGGGGGTCATATAAATCTCTCTTATGAATATAAGTTGATTGGATTTGTGATGGATATCATTATTATATTTCATCTCTTTTTTGAGGGGGATTTTTTCCCAAGAGGTTTTCTCCCTTTCCTCGCTTGTGAGAGATTGCATTGTTTGTACATGGGTACCTAACATGGCCTAGTAGCCGGGACCCATCTTGCATTGTTTGCATTTGTCTACATTTTCCCTAAGTTTCACTTAAGGGGGGGTGTTGGTGTAATTAAAAGTGTTGTACCTTGTCCTAGGTCATAATTACACCTTAGTTAAGTTTACTTAGGGAACACATTGGAGGTTATTGGAGAATTTCCACTTTTGGTGAACTTGACATGTCATTACTTTATCACTTCAACCTTTTGTGGACACATCATGTGATTATCTCTCCACCTTTTGTGGTGATTATCACATTATCAATTTTCCACTTTAGGTGGAATGATAGCTTTTCATAGTTGTCTCATGTCATAAGATTACGACAATTGTCATAATATTATGCCCTTCTATGTTCTCACCTTGGCTATATAACCAATGGGTCTCCTATGTACTTTTGTTCATCATATTTGTGTTATTGGCAGAATATAGTTTATTCTTGTCATATTGTTTCTATCTCTCTTATGCCTATGCTTTCTATTAAGCCTCTAGATCTTGGGTGTCTACCTTCATATCCAATTCTTACAATATTCAACTTACTTAATTGATTATTTCTTTAATTTCATGAATGCATTTGAAGTTTGTTTTAACTATTTTTTTATTTATTAAAATATTAACATCAAAGAAATATTTGTAAAGAAATTAAAGTAAAAGTTACATCTCCATAATATTGTACCTAATATTTTTTTTATTTGTTATCATTCACAAGAGTGTACATAGTAGGTAATTTGATAATTACTTTTATATATACATAAAATTAACATACTTATGTTTAGTAAAATTTATAAAATAAAAATAAAAAATATCATTATCAAGAAGTTTAACTTTTGTTTATTAATTTGGGAATTATATATAATTTTAAGTTCCTCTTATGTAAAATTATATATTTATAAAGAAGTATATAGAAAATAAATTATTTTATTTTATTTATATTATTTATTAAACAAATATTTTCTTGATTTAAAAATTGTTTGAACATGAATTTTCATTTGTTGTTTTCACTATTTAAATTCTTATATTTCATTATTATTGATCACCAATTCTATGTTTTTCCATTCTTTTTCTTACATGTCCTCCTTAAATATCAATATTTTATTAAATTTACCTTTTCCTTTACTTTTATTTCCAACTTGGAATTATCTTTTATACATGTATATATTATTAAATTAAATATTTTATGTTTTTCATGTTTGCATGTATTGTGATACTTTAAATGAGCGTGTACAACTTTTCCACAAATTATTCTTTGACTATTGATTGTTTTCTTTGATGCTATATATATGTTCATGGACCACACTTGTAGATAGATAGTTACCACATAGACTAGAGGGCATCATGTGCATTCCATTACATCTTAAACCTTGAGTCATCATGTTTCATCTTCATATTATGGGAATCGTGTCTCTATCCCTTTACATCTTATGCATATATGGTTATAAATCCCTAAACTTTTTAGGTCATTAATCCTTCATCATTTTAACATAGTGTGATTTTATTTGTCACATCCAAGTTGCATTGAAAAGGAATCATGCCTTGAACCCCTTTGTAATTTATTATCAGATTTCATTGCTAATACCTTTTCATGGGATATATATATCACGTTTTCTCTCTTTCACATCAAATATAAGTGGTGATCTACACATTTAGCTATATATTGAGCTCATGATGAACTTCTCTTTCTATTTTTTATAGTGTACTTATTTTATTAAAAGATCTGGACATATATTTCAATACACATTTAGTGGTGCTTTAGTAAGTGATGTCATGATCTAGAACGTGCATTTAGTTACTTTGGACATCAAAATCTACAAATGGTTAAAAAACTAACATATAGAAGCATGGTTAGTGTTTTTAAACAAAACAAACCTTCAACATCCATATGAGATAATCTAACATACTTTTTAAAATACAATAAATAACAAGATAACTAAAGCATCTATAGAAAAACATGAAGTATATCTATCCCATATTGGATTGGTGCTACTTTGATGTGAAAAGTAGCCCATTCCCAACCCTTGACAAGCTTAATGTTGCAAATGATGATGGAAAAAATTAGCTCTCAATGTGAAGACATTATCTTTGCATGAGTTGTGGATAGATTGATGAAGAATGAAGCTTTCATTTATAGATTTTCAAATTGGAAGAGAGCTCAAAATAGAGCAATGTGGGATAATGATTTGACCAATGAGATGAAGCCACTTGTCAACTTGTGATAGGATGAGGAATGAGCAAATTTTGGTCAATGTGCCAAAGAGGGGGAGATTCAAATTTGAATTTGTGAATTAAATGTTGAGAGGGAGACATGAAAGAGAGAAGTTATTGCAATGTTGGAAGGGACAAGTCAACTTTTCTTCATATTCAAACTTGAGGGAATATTCCATTTTTATGCCAAGTTGAAAGAAAACAATGAATTTATAAATGAATTAAAATGATTTATTGGTGCAAGTGGGAAAAGCTAGAGGATGTGATGGGTGGTTAAGTTAGGTTAATCAAGATTAGATTACCTTAGATGATGATTAGTTGATTTTGACCCATTTGACTTGAATATTTTGATTTATTTAAATCAAGAGGGAGAAATATGACTTTTGAGATTTAATTAAATAAAGTCTTGATTTATTTAATCAAAGAGGGAATGATAGGCTTAAATTAAATAAAGTTAATTTATTCAATTTAAGTGGATAATCCTTAGAGATTGAATTAAATGAGCTTGATTTTCCTAATGAATGGATTTAATGAACTTGATTAACTTTACGAGAGGATGAATGTGAACTTATTTAATGATTGAATGAATATGAATTAATTAAGTGCATGATGCTAATTTTGCATGTCCATAGTTACATGTTTTTAAAAATATTTATGCTATATTAATTGTGCATGTTTCATTGAAAGCAAGTGAATTCAAATTTGAGTGCAATTTGTGATGGAAAATCAAAGGATTAGATCAAGGAAGTATGATCGAACACGAGTAAGAAAAAGAAAGAGAAAAGTAGATGAAGGAACATCTACTGAACAAGAACCCATGGAAAATATTGATGATCAAGGTGACATACAGGTACAAGAACAAACTCAACCTAGTAATATAATTTTTTTGGACTATGGTATGGAAAATCTGATGGATATGGATGGGGATTCTCTTTTCAATAATATTTCATCTAAAGATATGTTATCTGAAAAAGCATTAAAATTACAGTCTAAAAAATATGGGATGAATTTTTTGAAGGAAAATCTCTAATTGGAAGACCATAGTTAGTTGCAAAGTTATTTAGATGAAAATAAATGACCCATATTTTGGAGTTGTTAGGGGTTGATAATAGGAAAAGGTCATCATATTTTAAAAAAACAATTGTTGAAAACTTTCAAGAAGCATTGGAATGTATTGAAAAGAAGAGTCTATCTAGTGATCTAAGTGTTGCACGTAGAGCATTGATGACTATAATTTCTAGTGAGAAATTATCACATAGAAGACAAGTTCAAGCAATTTCTGAATTACTAAATGTTTCTAGAACTTTTCAAAGGTATATTGAAAAGGGAAATGAAACAAATAGAAAATTTGAGAAAAATTGGGTAAATATTTGTAGGGTTCCCAAAAAAAATAGAATTTCAAAAGATGTAAAGAAATAGGTGGTTGAATATTCGACCACCCACTCTTGTGTTTCTTCCAATAGAAGTGATACTAAAAAAATAATAGGTGATGATGGTACAAAAATTTCTCATCCAAAACTTTTTATAGATACAACACAAAGTGAACTTTTTGAAGAATTTAAACAAGAATTTTCAAATGTGAAGATTTGTCAAAGGATGTTTCAAACACTACAACCATCATTTGTATGTATAAATAAAGTACATGAAACTTTTTGTCGAAATCATGTTGAATTTGATCTACACCTACAATCATAGAAAAGCTATGGCATAAATTGATTGAAATTTAGCCATCCCTGGAAGCACAACACAATTTGTGAAGTATCTTCTATTGAAAAAATCACAAGATTCAAATGAATTCAATGTTCAGTACATATAAAAAATGTATGCAATGGTTGTGGAGATTTGAAGAATCTTTTACATGTTGACAATAATGAACTGCAAGTTACTTGGAAGAGATTTGAATATGAGACATCCTTAATGAAGTCAGGAGTTGAGGATAAAAAAAATGTTCTCAAAGAGAGTGGATTGATTTACAATGAATTGATGAGTAAATTTCCCAATATCATATATCCACATATCCAGCATTCTCATAGTGCAAGATGGCAAGCTAAGAAATTTAGTGATTCAAAGTATTGCTTTCCAGAAGGTTGTATTCTCTCTATTGTAGATTTCTCTAAGAACAAGACATTTACTCCTCAAACTCAGATCCAAAGTCAATATTATCATTCAGAGCAAGTTGCAATCTTTGTGCAAGTTTGCTACAGGCATGTCTAGTTAGTGGTTGATGGAATACAAAGTAGCAAAGATGATCGAATTATCATCAAAGAGGTTCACTTTTATATCAGTGATGATACAAATCATGATAGAAGCTATGTAGCTCATTGTTTCAAATTTTTTTTTGAAGACCTGAGATGATGTGGCATAAATCAAGAACAACACTGGTTATGGTCTAATGGATGTGTTGGTAAGTACATTGTTTTTTCAATTTTTTTAAAAATTTATATTTACTTTTAACTTTGAGACTT
Source organism: Sequoia sempervirens (assembly GCA_007258455.2). NCBI lineage: Eukaryota > Viridiplantae > Streptophyta > Pinopsida > Cupressales > Cupressaceae > Sequoia > Sequoia sempervirens. The sequence goes on from VDFB02047397.1 coordinate 6,442,034, forward strand.
AAATTGTTTAATTGCTTATATATATATATAATTACCTTTTTGAAGCTAATTTGGTTTGAGTGTTTTAAATTTTTTGTAACTTCATAGGACAATTTAAGTCTACAAAAGCTTTTGTTTGGTTAAGCAGTCAGCATGCTACATGCAACACCAAAATTTTGTGGAATTTTTATGAGAGTGGAAGTTTAAAAGGAAAGCATGATGGAGCAGGAGCATGTGTGAAACATGCACTTCACCAACATGAACTTTCTATTATGTAACTTTCACCATATATATGGAATCTAACTTGATATTTTTTAAAACATTTTATATATATGTATATATAAATTAAATTATTTTAAGTTCCTTGAAAGTAATAGGTGAAAAATTATGCCAACTTGTGTACTTGCAGGTAATGCCATACAAAATGCAAACCAAATTGTTCAATGGTGCAAAAGTCAAAAGTTATTTTTCCACTCACAACTCAACATACAACACATGGTATTTTTGGGAAGTTATAGGTACATCTAGTCAAAAAAACTTAAAAATTTTAATTTCAAAGTTCAAGTGTACATGATTTCAAATTGAATTTTCAAGTTTGAATTTACATATATTGATCGATCAAATCCTTTTAATTGTCAAGCAATTCATGGTATTAGAAGTTTGAATCAAATCATGACAATGGGAAGTAGTAGGCCTTATACAATTAATGTGAGAAAAAACATTTTTTTGTGTTGATTGCATTGAGGACAATGCAAATTTATTGATGGGTATGTGCAGAATCATGATGGGACAAAAAATGGGAATATGATGGGTATGTGGATAATGATTTCTTTTTACCCAAAACTGATTAAATGAAAAGCATTTTTAAAGGATATTCTTAGCTTTCCACCAATATAAATTATGTTTTAATTTGAATTTAATAAGTAATTATTATAAATTTTCTATTTGAATTGTGACTAAATTCCTGATTGATAGGCTGATTGAAAAACATCTATAGCTTTCAAATGGTATCACATTTTTTAAATCCAAAAAATGTGTCACATTATATGCTTCACATACTATAGAATTAAAAAAAATAAAATTGAATTTCATGAAGTTTTGATCAAGTTAAGGTGGTCAGATAGACATGATTTTATATTTTTTAAAAGTTGTATTAAAAATTTCATAATTAATTATTTACTTGGAAGAAAATTATAAAAAAATATGCATCACATCGGGACATGAGTCCTCTACTTAAATCTAAAATATTATAAAAAAATATTACCATTTTATTGTGGTTAGGGTGGTCAAACATACACCTACTTCTTATTTGTTCCTTGAAATTTAAGTACTACTCCATTGAAATTTCAAATTTTCAGCAAATATTTTTTTTTTAAAAACAAACCTAGTAGTTTAGAAACTACATTAAATTTGCTACAAGTTCTATTCTTACATATTTTAGAAATAATATAGATAACTTATTCAATTTTTTATGTCATGTTTCCTAACTCTGATTTTTCTAAATTTTTTGCCACTTAAGGGCCTGTTTTTCCCATGATGATCCAACACATACCCTGATCAATGTGAGAATATTAGAGATGGGTATGTTTCACAATGGAAAATGAAACAATTAATATTAATTCATCCTTTTGTGAAAGATTACATTGTCGATGTCTGCAATCCACTATATTTGGTTGATTATGAACGTGTATATGATTTAGTTGTTATATGTATGGAAATTGATTAATTTAGTTAAAATCAAGATTTAAATACATTCTATGTTTAAGTAAGTTTGAAGCATGTTTACTTTATGTATATTTGGTGTGTGTACAGGAGATATTTTCACTGTAGTTGTAGATCCTAAAAATGTAGACTTTGTAGATTACTATCTACTAAGATGTATGCAACCAAAAAGAAAATTGGTGAAATTGATGATAGATGGTGATGGAAAAGAGTATCCCATTGGATCATTCGTTATTGAAGCCACATATTATCAATAAATAAATATAGATAAAATGGTATTATATTTGTTGATTATAGGCTCGGACAAAAGGTTCTACATTACCGTCACTTAGTTTTGGAAAAAAAAATTAGAAACTTTACCTTAAAAAGGACATGCCAAACAAAATGTAGCTATCTGAAGCACCCCAAACACCATCATTATTTCCAATTTAAAAACTTTTTTTACCATGTATAACTTGGGACCATGTATGTAATGGTCCATCTTTGGCAATTATATATGGATTGATCAATTTTTTATTTATATAGAAGTGTCATCAAGGAAGATATATATACTTATATTATGTGCATAACTTGAGATGTAAATATATCAATTTCCAATTGCATATAAATGTTCCATGAAATTTTTAAACTTTCAAGAATAGAAATTTGATTTCATTTACATTCAGCTCCACTTATAGCTCATCATCTAGTTCAAGAATTCTTTGCATGCACATTCAAATGAGCATGCGTATTAGATTATATGGAATTCTTAAAGTCATGTATAGCATGATAAATATAGCATGATAAATGCACAATTTATGTATTGAAGCTAGAGTAACTTTTAAAATTATAATTTAGATCTAAGAATTCAAGTTATCATCTATTTCCAATTGCATTTTCATGTTCCAAGTTTTTAAATATAGCATTAATCTCAAAAATATTTGCATTCAAAATTTTCTATTTATTGACCTATTTATCAAAGATAAATTCATTTCTATTTATTTAAATTATTTGTCAATGTCCATATTTTTAAATTTACAAATAGCTCAACCATTAGATAGTCCAAAATTTTGACTTCATGATGTAATTAGATGTAAAACAAGTGAATTTGAACAAACCATAATAAATTTAAATAAAGGTAATTGAACTTGCTAAATAAATAAAACCATAAATTAATAATTCATGATGTATTTATAGATGTAACAAGTGTTCAAACCATAATAATGCACGTATATAACAAACCTATTCAAACCATAAAACATAAATGTATGAATGTGATGTAAATCATAAAAAGTATATGTACCATAAAACATAAGTGTATGTAAATGTTCAATACATAAATCATAAAAAAGAATGTCTCTAGCATAATAATCTAATCTTAAACATGTAATACTATAAAACAGATCTCAAAGAGAGGGATGTCTGGTATGAATAGAATCATTAGATATTTGGCTTGATCTATCCCTCAATCTCTCCCTTGACCTCTCCCTCGACCTTTGCCTCGATCCATGGCTCGATCTCTACCTCAATCCATGACTTGATATCTCCCTCAATCCATGGACCGATCTCTCTGTTGATCCAAGATGTGTGGATCCATGTCCCGATCCAAGATCTCCCAATCTATGTCCTGAGCCTCCTCCCAACCCATGCATGTGTTCAAGTATACACATGTTTAAATTTAATTTTTAATACATGTATATATTTGTGTACGTATATGGAAATTATCTAAAATGACAATGTACAAGGTCAATGTGTTCAAAATTACATCAAGTAATTAATTTTTTTATTAAATATAAATGTACCTCAACTACATACTACACGGGATCGCCATCATGAGCCAAATTTCCAAATTATAACAAATCACCATACTGCTTAAAATTTTCAAGTACACAATTTCAATCAGGAGTTAAACTAGACTTTAAAATGCATTACATGTATACATATACAAACATAATTTTTTAGAACACAATTTTATATGTATAAATTATATTCAAGTACATGTCATGCCTAATCGATGGCTCTACCAATTTCACTAAGATCACAAGAATGTAAAGACATCCCAGGGGGATTTGTAGGATGTACATTATTAGTGGAAAAAAGAATCTAACTATATGTCCCATGGACAAGATCAGGAGCCACATTAGCCTGAATGTGACCTATAACATCCTAACGATGACCTGGACAAGCTAAAGGATCGATAGAAACATGATGCGCATGGGATCCTGTAGACTGATGTGGAATATCTTCTACATTTACCACCTCGTGGCTCGTATGTGTATCAGTATATTGTCCTCTGCTAAAGTCCTATACCTAGTCAAGAGTAATCTCATGGTCCTAACTAATAACCTGATACATTGATAGTAAATCCAAAACTGAGACTCTACATATAGTACGTAGAGTCATGTGGGTCATCTACTCGATATTTAAAAGAGTAGGTAGATCGACATGAATAAAAGGATCATACGATGCAGATGTAGCCTCAGTGGGAGGAAGGCTAATTCATTGGAATAATAAGTATCTATCAACTCAATCAAATGAAATTTGATCAATCTATGTCATAATAGATGCAATGTTATAAAAAATTTGCCTCTGAGTGGAGCCTGCTGCTGCCTCCCATTTTGCTGCCAATTCCAAACATTTTGGTAAAACCAAAAGGTTTGGGCCAACTAATTCCCTCTTGTCAACAGGTGGTGGAAAATATGGATCTCTAAGCTATTTTTTGTCAGAAAAATGGCCTTTACCTTGGCCAACATGCTTAGGATAAGATGTGTAGTCCACCTCTATATGAAAATTAAATTTTGCATATAACTATTTGACAAAATACTATGGTAACTCATCATTGTGATGCCATATATGATGTGTTTCCAACCATCTAGGGTATATGAATGGTGCAACAAGATGATCTACACACCTCGTAACCACATATCCTCTAATTTTATTTTTTCCTCTATAAAATGGGAATATGGTTAACTCATTTTCACTTGAAACTAATTTGGAAACTTCTCTATGTTTCATTGTGCCCGTAACACTCTTTGAAAGAGACAAATAAATATACTCAATGTTCATTTCATCATAAGGATTGTATGATTGAATTTTCTCGATCTTTTTATAAATCTCCTCTCTAATAGTGACTAATCTATCTCAATTATCCAAATTGTGGGAGTTGTGAATTGTTTTCTCTAAACATTTTAGAGCATTGTCTAATCTAGCAATACTCTCCTAAAATAAATTTGATCTAGTTTGAGCATCTTTCTCAGAATGAGGGGAATGACAAGATCCCTCATCAGCCATGATATATATTTGTATATGTAAATAGATAGAGATTTTCTTATCATTAAAAAAAAAATGCATGATGTTAAAGAAATTTAAATTGAAAATTTCAAAACCAAAACAAATATATATTTAAATTAAACAAAATTTTCAAGTTTCAAAACTTAGACATTTTTAACCTTAAATATATCTAATGAGATAGTTCAAACTTTATATCTATCTCTATGTTCAATAGTTCACCTTCTATAACAACTTAGATAATAGAAGAAATTTGACAAATCCAAAGAGACTTTCAATACATGTGTACATGTATATATATATATATGTGTGTGTGTGTGTATGTATGTATGTACATTTACATGTGGGAGTGGATGTGTACATGTATCATGTACATACATATGCATTTATCTATATATACATAAATATGTATGCATAAAAATATATATGTACATGCACATGTACATATACATACATACTCAAGTGCATACATACATACATACACACATACACATGTATATATGCATACATACATGCATACATACATACACATACATATATAATTTACATACATACATACATGTACACATGTACACACAAGTACATATATGTACACATACATGTGCATGCATTATGTACATAATGTATACATGTACAAACATACACATATATAGGTACACACATGTACATACACATATGTATATATGTACGTGTACAAATGGTGAACTAGAAATTTGGGGTTTTCAATTTTAAGTTTATAGAAATGTACATTTAGGAAAATTGTATGTATGTACATACATGTACATACACATACATACACATGAATTTACATATATATGTGTACACAAGTATGTATGTATGTACACTCAAATACATACACATACATGTACACATATACATACATAAACATATATATGTACATGTATGTACACACATACATACATGTAAGGTGAAAGTATATCATGTGCATCCTTCATTCTTTTAATCAAATGCATGATGAAGATGGCACAATAAATAAGCATTAGCAGGTTTGAGTTTAGGATAAAAGTGACAGTCACTATGCCAAAGGCTATGCATTAGATTTCACAACACACTTTTTTTTTTCACAATAATACAGAAAAATAACATAAGATAAATAACAAATTATATTTTATATACATAGCAACTGAAGATTTGAAATGAGTAAACTGTAAATGTAAACACAGTAAGATATATCCTTAAATAATAATTCAAATACCTTCTTACACAATAGGGTGAAGCTTTTCTTATTCAATATTTCTTTTTTTTTAATATTTAAAAATAGAAGAATATATACATTGTATAAAATAAAATAAGGAATGTAATTTTATTTGTTAGTATCATTCCACTTCTCATGTTCATAATAAGAAGGGAATGTCATATTATTATCCATTTACAATACATTGTAGTGTCTAAATTTTGTCATGTATCTTGATGAATCAAATAGAAGCCATGATAGAGTTGAATTGTTTTGAGATGCAATAATTCCTACCCAAGGATGGGACTTATTCAAGTACTATTACAAGCATAGCATTTTAAATTGACCCATCTCAAACATATAGAGTTATGATATAGGGAAACTAGTGGTTCCTAATATATTTGTTGATGTGGAATTGATTAGAATCATTTGCAATAAATATGACACATACAAGAACTTTGTACAATTTTAAAGGTGAGCCTCTAATGAAATTAAGCAAGAAACTAATTTTTAAGGTGTTCAACCTCAACCTTACTACTGATATTCAAATAAAATTTGATGAATTGAACAAAGAGTATAGAAGAGATAGGTTCAATTATAGATTTAGGTGATTGCCACACCACAAAAAGAGGGATATTGAAAATAAGATTGTATCATTTCCCAAATATGAGATAAAGTCATTTGATGTAGATATGTTTCAAGATTATTTCATAAAAAAATACTATGCTTTGTGCCATGTACTGCTAGCTAATTTCAAATCCTAGATTCCTATCCACTTGATAATGGCAGTTGCTAACATTGAACATAGAGATGTGGATATATATTTTAACTATACTACTTGCATTTAAGAGAGAATGCACAAGGAGATAGTGTTCTTCAAACCTAATGAAAAATTATATAATTGAAGTGGTATTCAATGTTATGCTAAATTTTGTTGTATTGTGCACAAAATGTTTGGATCAAGGTAGTGCAGTTGTAGTTGCAAAATCCTAAGGGAAAACCCACATTTGAGATATACAATAAATAACTTTTAATTATATTATGTTTGACGAGAATTTTGTCCATATAATGCTAATATTTTTGAGTTTTCAAGGTAGTAGATTATTTGATAAAGTGATAAAACTATTGAGGTCAAAGGATAGTTTCCAAAGAAGGATTTTCATCATCCATTAAAAGAAATGAGCTTTTGAGGACCATAACTATCCCAAATAAAAGAGGTGTAATATGAAATGAATAGTCAATGTGACAATGATACAGAGAAATCCAAAAACATTGATGCAGAGCATCATAACCAAACTCTCATTCTTCAGGGGATTTCAATCCCAAATAGAATCAAGAGAAGATCAAATGTGTAAACATCAACATTTTCATCAAAATTCAACTATCATCTCAACTAAGTCCATCTAATTCCACAAGGCTATCAGCAAGCCCTCTCTATACCATAAATCAAAAGGTAATTAAAATGACTATTATAACATCAAGATTAGATTAAGGCACTAAATCAATACTTCAACATAGACTTCACAATAAAACTCACAACCAAGGAAACAAATCAGCTAAACCATACCAGTCCATTATCAGATCATCCAAGCACTGTACTCACCATATTTTGACTTCAATAATCCACTTATAGGTTACAAACTCTTGCTACAATAGTATCATTAGCATTATCTTGTAGTCAATCACCAATCTACTCAAAGGGCTTCATATTACTCACCCATCCAACCATCAAATTCAACAAACCTATCTTATACACCTTAACCAAACATAGTAATACCAATCATATCATTAGTTTGATAGCAACCAAACACTCAATATCATCCTTTCCACTATTTAAGCATACATCTCTGTTTTGATTAGACCATACTATATTCCTCTAGTAGGTTACTCAACCATTAAATTGAGTGGATACATTCCTATCAAAAAGATTATTCACAAAATCAATGCAAATTCATGAACACTTTCCAACACATCACAACAATTCAAAGGTTCTTAGTCACTTGCCATAAAGAAAATCATCAGCTTTCATACTATCCTCTAAAGAAAAGGCTACAAATTTAGGCCTATTTTACAAAGGAGACCCCTTTTATCTTTCTCCAAATCACTTTCCAACCACAAACAATCTTTATAAATGTCACAAAACTTAGGATTTCACCAGTCTGAAGGATTGGAAAGGCTAGAAACAACCTATTTTATCAAACCCTTGAATATAGGGTGAAAGGCCATCAAAACAAGGAGGGTTTCTTAAATAACACACTTACAAACCTCCAATAATCTGGACAATAGTTGAATCATATCCTAATATTTATACTAAGAATTTAGGAACCATATTCTAGTCCAAACATTGATGATTCCTTCAAAACCTTGTGTGAAGCCTACATTTTCACGAGGGAAAACTCAAATTTTAACCTGAAAAAACATAGTATTCTTGCATATTCTTCTCCTACCACCCTGTCACCACAAGAAACATTAAACACAATGAAAATACACTAAATTCATTCCATCCCATCGACCCTTCATGCCTATATTGATGGGATGGAGGTTTTATACCCTAAAAAGACTCTCAAACCCTGTTTTGAGGGTTTACCAAACAAATGTTTTCAAAATCCACTAAACAGAAAGAAACTAATTTAAATCTCTTCAAGAGGATAAATGATTCATTGCTTGATAATAAAACAATAATTTTATGACCCCTAGACCACAGTACAGTCTGTACAAGGACTGGTAAAATGAGGAAAACACAAAATTTTGCAAATAATGCTTTTATTTCTCAAGTTTTTATCACAAGAATACAATCCTCCTCCTTTCCCCATGCCATACAATTTATTTTAAATATTTTTCTCCTTCTCAAAAATTTTATTCCAACTTCCCATTGGTTGAAACCACCTTTTAAATCTTAACATCACTAATCTCCCTAGTTTGATCAATTTAGTAACTTGACAACATTGCATTATTGCAAGTGTTACAATGTTTTTCCACTTTGACCCCCTAAGACTTACCCATCACCTTAAATACATTCAAATAAGACCTTTCACATCATTTTTCCATTAAATTTATGATTGAATCATGAAATCATGACCTTTATAATGCACTTCTGAACATTCAACTTTTACAAATTTGAAAAGCATTTGATGACCAAGGTGCTCTTGCACCAAACATACCTCAAACATTGGAACTCTCACCATAATACAACAAAAAACTAATTCATGGGGGATGATATAGACAACCATTTCATGAAATACCAAGCACTAGTACCATTGAAGTCATCCATATATGTGGGGGTACATGAAAGTTGAGAACAAAAAAATGAGGGGTTCAACCCCTACCAAACCCATGATTGATTGAAAGATAAGATATGTGACAGGTTCATTCATCATCACTAATTGATAGTTGAGAACCCAAAAGACAATTGACTCAAGTTCAAGTCTCATTGGATCCATTTGAATGCTAATAAACTTCCAAAACCTATCCAAATGCACTTCTAGAAAGTATCAATCAAAGCTTTGACAACCCTTGGGCTTCCAGGAATATACAATAGAGATGACACCTCAAAAAAATGACTTAATTAATTTTCCATTGTGCATCAAGGGTGAAATGTAATTGTTAAAAACCTTGTATATCTATAAGAGCTTGTAATGAGATCCTAGTTAGGTATTTACATAAACTTTCAAGTCTCAAAAAAACGGATCAGGAAACAAGGGTGTCCAAATTACCATCAACTTCACAACCTATAGTTGTCAACACAGGGAATGATACTACATTGTCTACATATGTTGCACCTATTACACCTGGTGGCCATCCTGCTTCACTAGTATATTCCTATGAGGGTAAGGCCACTTATTCATAATTTCAAGCAAAGATGGCTAAATTAATCGCACAAGATCTAATGTAATTTGGAATTTGCAGTGATTAATCCGCACATAGTAGGAACAAATGGATATCAACAGTTTTAGTTTTAAAATTAAAGTGCTTTAAGCAAAAATTATGTAGGATTTTTAGCTTTCATTTCCCTTCTTCTTTTTTCTAGGTCTGTGTATAGAATAGCTAAGAAAAAATGAAGAAAATCATCACTTCAGAAACAATGGACATCCCAAAGGGAGTAAAAGTTGAAATAATAGCCAAGGGATATTTTGAGAAGTTTCTGTATAATTTGTAACTTTAAATCATTGATGTTCCACAAAACTAATAAACCCCAAATTTCTAGTTCACTGGGGAAAATTACATGGTTCAAAAAAATAAAAATTGACATTTAATGTTATGAATTAAAAATGAGAAATTGTTTGCATTTCCTTCATGTAAATCACAAACACCATAACTTTGCAAAATGTTCAGCCAATAAAATGTAACCATTTAAATTTGTTTCAAACAATCAACCAAACCCTAACTCTAACAGAGCTCCCAAACAAAACACATCCAACAGAGCTTCTAAAACAAACATAGAATGAAGCAAATCAACAAACAACCTGGGTATTTATCGCAGCTAGTGATCTTAACCTTGGTTGATGATCTCTCAACTCAAAACATTTTGCCTGAGCATGCAAAATGGTTAGGCTCTGGTTTTTTTTTTATTTCACTTATTTCAGTCAATACCTTTTTAGTTGAGTACCTTTCGGTCAAAAAGAACTCAGCCAAAAAGGTACTGGCACGTTGGTGCCATGTCACTGCACCATGGCTTCACCTAAAATCCTCTCAGCCAAAAGTAATTCACTCAGAATTCTTTTTTTGGTTGAAAGTGTGACATAGGATTGTGCTTTAACCCATTGTTTACACCTTTTTTATGCTTTATATGACAACTTTATGCACTCATAAAACTTAATAAGTGTATTTTTGAATTTAAACCCAACAAATGCCATTAAATGTAACTTAATTCCTAGCACCCACTTACAAGCCTAGAGTGGGACCCATTCACCATGTGTGGCGAATGAGTCCCTCTTAGCTCCAAATTAAAAATAATTCAAAATTTCTTTCAGGTTTTTATTCAAAAATACCTTATGTCACCTTGTGATGATGTATTATTGGGTAATTAGGGCATAAGAGTGTATAAATAAGTGTTTTTCCATCCATTTCAACCCCCATTAATCTCTTAACTCATTCACAACTTCATTCATAATTTATCTTCCACATCAAGTTAAGTAAGCTAGGGTTTTGTCATTCTAAGTCATCAAGATAGCTTCCAAAGACATTTGAGGGAAGAATATTCCTCCATTGTTGCATAAATTCAAGATCAAACATTATGGTAAGGTATTGATTTCATTGTTTCATATTTTATTACCTTCATTCATCATTTTAGTTTAATTACTTCTAAAGGGGTTCGACCAAGGAAAACCCCCATGCCCTAACATCCAACATTTCTCTTTCTCTTCTTGTGTGTTTGCAGATTTAGGCATCTTGAAGGCTTGGAAATCATTAGGAATTAGGTCACAAAGTTTTTTAAGTCTTCTCTTCATTGTTTAAGGCCAAATATCCATAAAAAGTCACATTCAGACCCAAATTTGATAGTTTCAAAACTAGACACCTATGGAAAGCCAAAGTGTAGACTGAGAGCTCATGTTTCCTCTTTTGGATCTTCAAAAATTCAAAAGTGGACTCATTCTCCATTAGTGGTAAATGAGTCCCATTTCTAGGCCTAAACAAGGTTTTCTGTATTTTTGTATACCCCTTTGTCTAAAATAGGTTCTAGGTCAATTTCGTAGAACTAGGACTAATTCACCTAGAATGGAAAATGAGTCCCAGTAAGCTAAATTTACAGCATTAACAACATTTCTAATGTCATTTCCAACCTCCTTTAATATTTCAGGTGCACACTTTCATTTCCATCCATTTTTGTTTCAGTTTTGCATTCATTTCTAGGCATTTTTACATTACACAATGTGTTTTCAAACAACATGCATTTCAATAGTTTTAACTTAATAATCAATCCATTCTATCAATTTATTGCACCTAGATAATTGAATTTAGGCATAATTCCATGATGCATACATTAGATTGAGTGAACCACCTATATTTTGGGTGTGGAATCTATCTCTTTCCTTTAGGTGAAAGACCCTAATTGAGCAAAAGAGACATAGCATTCCATCCACTTTAAAATATTTGGTTCATCGATGTTTCAAATGCGAATGGATATTTTCCCATTAGATGTGTTTGTCACTTTCAAAGGCACATCCTCATTTTCCTACAACGGAGAACCAAAACAAACCAAAACTAAAAATTAAACTACAAAATTTCTTGGTTGATGAGGATAACTGATTCCCTTGGGAGTCTGCTACATTGAACATGCCGAGTAGAAATATTGTTAAAATATTCTCACAATGATGGAGTTTCATAGTTGCAATATGCTTCTAGGTTTCCATTAATCTACAATGAACTCCATTGTTGTCAAAGTGCTAAAAATTGATCCTTCTTCTATCTTTTCCAACATCATGGCAAAATACACACCACCATCATTCCAACAAAATTTCACCCTCTTCTTATTTCCTTTCATGGACTCACATCCACCAAAGACCGACCTCATCCACCAAATGCTTTCTGCACATCTCTCCTTTTCTATGGGTTCAAATCCACCTCTAACTGTCCACCTCCACCAATACCGTGCAACATCCTCAACTAGAACTCTACACAAAACTACACAACATCTACTACATGCTCTTTTTCTCTATCCATCGCATCATCTACTATCCTGTATCTAAAAATGAAATAACTTCACAAATCTGATTGACCTCAAATTTGCTCACAATTGAAACATTGAACTTCACTGTGACATCTTCCACCTCCTCATCAGCTATAACTTCTCACTCTTCTCTCTTCACTACATCAATGATCTTTGTTATCCATTCTTCCTCACTACTCATCCTAGTCCTTTCTTCTTCTCTCTTGATACTTTCCTCATTGCATTTCATTGCTGCAACTTCTTCATTGGTAGGGGGTATGTGTAGGATCATGATGGACCAAAAAGTTGCAATATGATGGGTATGTGTAGGGTATGTGGCTGACAACTATTTTTTAACCCAAAATTGATGAAACAAAAATGGTTTTAAAAGATATTCTTAGCTTTCTATTTGAATTAGGACTAAAGTCCCGATTAATAGGCTAATTGAAAAATATCTATAGCTTTCAAATGGTATCACATTTTTTGATCCAAAACATGTGTCACATTCTATGCTTCACATACTATAGGATTAAGAAAGAAAAAAATTAATTTCATGAAGTTTTGACCAAGTTAAGGTGGTCTTGGACATAAGAGTTTTATGTTTTTTAAAAGTTTGTAATAAAAAATTCATAATTAATTATTTACTTGGAAAAAAATTACCAAAAAATATGCATCACATCTGGACATGAGTCCTCTACCTATATCTAAAATCTTATATATTTTTTTTATCATTTTATTGTGGTTAGGGTGGTTAGACAGACACCTACTTCTTATTTTTCCCTCAAATTTAAGTACTACTCCATTGAAATTTCAAATTTTCACCAAATGGATTTTTATTTTTTAAAAATAAACTAAGTAGTTTAGAAATTACATTTAATTTTCTATAGATTCTATTCTTTCATATTTTTGAAATAATATAGATAACTCATTCAAATTTTTACGTCAATTTTCCTAACTTTGATTTTTCTAAATTTTTCGCCACTTAAGGGCCTATTTTTTCCATGATGATCCTGCACATACCCAGGGGTTGCTCTTACTTCTTCCTCTTTCCACCTTAGGCTACTATCCTAGCTCTTCTTCTTACTCATCTTTTCCACTTTCCTTTCACTTTTCCCACCACTCTTCTCCAATTTCTCGAGCCTCACCTTGATGATTCCTACTTCACAAACTATATGTCCCATCTTTTCAATCATCTCATCCTCCACTTTATCCCAATACTACTCCCAAAACCATATTTGTATAGGCCTCTTCATGACCCAACCCATTTTTTCTATTGTAATATCACCTCTCTTAATCCTTCATCACTTCTCAAGTTTCCTTCGTGGCTTCAAGCTCTCACTCTTGCTACTACACACACCCGCCATAGCTCTCACAAGCTTCTTCACAACTGCTTCACACACTTTCCACTAAGTACAAATTGCCTCCCCATTGGAAAACTTCTCACACAACTCCCATAGGTCCTGGTGGATCCTCTCCACTCTAAGGACTACCTGCTCTAATACTAATTAATGCAGAGGGTCCTCCCATTTTCCCAAAAAATAAACATAAACAAACAAAATCACTTTGACAAAAAAAGCTTTACCTTGTTACAATGTTCAACAAAACTCAATTGCAAGAAAACTTGATTAAATAAATCCCATTTCTATACATCTGTATTACAAAAAATGTTCTTGTTCATTGGTCTTGCATGCCTTTTATTGTACTATCTAACCTTTCACATCTATGTACCTTCTCTTCCTATTGTCTTTGTCATTCAAAACTACACTCTTTGTTGGACAATCTACCACTTAACCATCATCTCAAGACATCCTTATATCAACACCTATGCACTCTTTTTATTCACATGTTGGTCTCATTTTTCAAACTTAGATTTAAATGGCACTTCCCTTTCATACCACTAGGTATCTAATTGGTAGTCGCTTTTCAAACAATGTGTAGCCTCCCACACACCAATTTGCAGCCCTAGACTTATTTTCTTCTTAGCTCATGTGCCCCTCTACATTCTGTCTTTCTAGTAATCTGTTGTTCTTAAATTTTATGATGTATTTTTCCTTGTGGTCAATGCTCTCACCTATCTATCGACCTTCTATATGCCATGCCCCTTTCACTATTGTGCAGCCTACTCAATTTTTAGATCTACTGATATGAAACTCTTTATGTTTCCTTTTCCTTCCTCATTTTGGTGTAGCCTCTCAATCCCCAGTAAATCACTTCTTTTTCTTCAATTTACACGAGCTTTTATTTTCTATGATGTTCACCTTCTATTCTTGTTTGATACCTTTCAAGTAAATGCTGCCCAAAAGTATTGTTTTTATACAATTTATTGAAGCTAAAAAGAAAAATATACGTTGAACATTCAAATTAAAACATAATCGGCCTTCCCAAGATTTTGTCGCCCTTTCTTTTGATCTGATTTTTAAATGATTTTTCCTTGTTGAGATGGTGCAACCCCTCCAACCATCAATCTGCTTTTTTCTATGGCTATGTGTAGCATTTCTTTTCTCTTCATTTAAATTTTACTTTTGACATGCCTTCCATGCTTTTTGATATGCCAAGATAATGATTTTGTTTTCTTTCATGGGTGTGATTTTCTTTTCTTGGCTCTTTTACTTTTGCTTGGTGATATGGCAACAATAATAGAATTGTGCAACATTCTTCTTTAACACGCTAAAAAATTCACCAATGTCAATGTTTCAAATGTGAATGGATATTTTCTCATTGAAGATCTTTGTTACTTTCAAATTCACATCCACGTTTGCTTGCAATGGAGAACCAAAAAAACCAAAACTAAAAATTAAACTACATTTTTTTTTGGTTGATGAGGATAAATGATTCGCCAAGGATGCTCCTGCATCATTGCTGCCAACTTCATATTATAAATTCCCTTGCTATATTCCTACTTTGTGATGTTGGATTTGGACACTAGATACAAGGATAAAGGATAAAGGGGGATTTTTGTTGGCTTTCAATTATTTATTATTTGCCCTTGATGACAAACTAGTTTTGGTGATGGTGACATATTTATGTGATCTTGGTGGCACATGATGTTTATAGTTCATTCACATGGTGATTTACATGGTTGGTTCATGGCATGCACCTTCAAATTTACATGTTGGTACTGATGTTTGACATGTGTTTATTATGTCAGGGCATTATGATAGAGCATTTTCATTATAGCAGGACATGCATTTGTTTCAGACCATGCATTTTTTTAGGGTATATATATTGTTTCAGATATACGACATGGTTACTAAGGTATATCTAGGTTGATAACTTTCAGATTGTGGTATATTTAGCTTGATCATTTTCAGATTAGCACTTGAAGTATTTTCAATTTGCTTATATGAAGGCTTAGATTGTTTGTATACTCTAAGGTGATCTTAGTCTTCCTTGTTACATTTTAATGTGATTGATTATTCACATTTTTCTTTTTTACATTGCTATTACATATCATCATGGCATATGGCTTTGGAAATATAATTGTGTCAATGGTTTATATTGTGAACTTGGCATATGGATCGGTCTCATTGCATTTCATATTATTAAAGGAAGATGACTTTATTAAAAGTCATATGGCAGTGATATTAATAAGATTTTGGGCTCATCCTAACAAGGCTTTAGTTTGTTTTGATTGATCATAAATGGCATCAGGCAACTTGCATTGGTATTTTGATATGGCTATAAGGGGCCTTGGTTTATTATTGACTCCCATTGGCATAATCATTTGAAAAGGTGTTTACACCATTGGCAATTCTTGTAAAAGGTATTGAGAAGTAAATGTTTTATTATTACAAGCTATTTTGAATAAGGTCGATAGCCATAATTGACAATGCATACATCTGGATTTGACAACTCATTATGATGTTGGGTTAAATCATGTACATTATTATTTTTTGTGACATCAAACTTCAAATAATCATTGTGTTTGGTAAAGTCTTCGAAGAGACTTGAAGTTTTATTTGGAAAAAGGTTTTTCATTATGTTGTGAATAGGGTTTGAAACCCTAGTTGCCACCATGGAATTGTGATTGTAGATTTCTGGTAAAACCTTAACGAAGGAAGTTTAAAACAAGAATAACTCATTGATGGAAGTCTTCATCTTGGTAGTTATGATGGTCTTCAATAGTAATTTATGGTATTTGTTTTTCTTTCTCCTATTGTGAATAGGTAAAGGAAAAACTATTACATACTTTCAATTTTGCATTGAAATTTTCTTTCTAAAATAGTTGTTAAGAGTATTAAAAGGGTCACCTTATTATTATTTTTTTAAAAAAAAAGGAAGGAAATTGTTTTATGCACAAGTTGATAACATTTTGTTTTTTTAGTTATTCGACAGTTAGCCATAACTGTTAAAAACCCTTATGGGTTATGTTGTAAATACTTTTGTTAAAATGCTTAATCTTTTGATGATCATGATTTAAACCCATTAGGCTTTCTTGAATTTGATATGGAGATTGTTCTTATAGTTAAAAACCTATCTACAGAGATGCTTATGCATTTATTTGAGAAGGTTTTGTTGTATTTCTCGGGTTACTGAGAAGAAGTGAAAAACTCTTGTGAAACATCATATTTTTATCTTTACAGTGACAAGAAACTAGGTTTACATTGAAAATCATTGAATCTCAGATACTTTGTAAAAAAAGATGTCAATTTTATACAACATTCTTCTTTAGTGTACTTATTGAAATATTTATATACATAGTCTTCTATTAAAATTCTAGAGCTGCAAAATTTGCACTTCTAGGGTTCTGATCGATGCTATAATTGTCATGCATTAAAAGGAGTTGGTGCTCTTGTAATCTTGTAAAAGTTGGTTCTTTTGACTATTGTGGTGTTGGTGCTCTAAGTGAATAAAGGAAATAATTTTTGAGTGGTTTTTTATTCCCCTAGAGGGTTTTTCCAATCAAGACAAAATTTTGGTGCTAAGTGATGTTTCTATGTGTGATTGGTTCATTTGCTTGAGAACTTTGCATAAAATTATTGATATCAGTCATTCATTTCTGCCCATTTTTAAATCAAAGCATCTTGCATAAATGGTTTAGTTACAAGCTCTGATATATGTGCAAAATTTATTAAGCCAGTCTTTGTTAATGAAATGTTTATCTAATTTGTAATACATATAGTATTGTTTAAGTTCATGTGAAGCCTACTCTTCAATTTTCATTTGATATTCTATTTTCAAAGTTTAAAATATTGTAACTTTCATAAATCACTAATTCATCCCCCCCCCTCTCAATGATTTCAGTCTTCCAACAATTGGTATCAAAGCGTAGGGTCCTTTCATAGGTCTAATCCACCTAGGATTTATTCTGGTTTTTGGAAGTGATTCAAACATGTCACAAGCTCAAGAAGGTACTTCTATGACTAGAGGTCCACTATTTGACAATACAGATTATGTGTTCCAAAAATTTAGAATAGAAATGTGAACTAAGATCCTATACCTGCAATAGCACAATAAACAAACACATTAGTAAGCTCCAATGCAAGTTAGAATAGAGATTCCCCATAAAATCCATTAACATGATTTGAAATAGGAAATGAAAGGAATAAATGTAATGAAAAGCAATAAAAGAGAGTAATCCTATTTAAATAATGCAAACTCTTGATCCTATGGGGGAGTTGGTGCTAATTTGATGTGGAAATTGGCCCTTTCCCAACTCCTATGCAAACTTTGATGATGATTTGATGATTGTGATCCACTTGGTGAATTCTTCAAATGCCTTCCATGGAGAAAACCTGCAATAACGTAGCTACAATTGATGGATTTGATGTAAATTCTAAATCTCTAAGATGAAATTGAAGTATAATAACTTTTCTCAAATTGTGGATGATATAAATGATGGATGAGCTTCTATTTATAGAAGAAGGTAAAGAGAGAAAAGGAAAAAGAGTTGAATGTGGGACTAATCTTCAACCAATGAGAAGAAGCCACATGTCATCATGTGAATGGTTGAGGAATGAGCACATTTTGGAGAATGTGAAAAGAGGGGGAGATTTGAAATTTGAATTTGATGGAAAGAGGAGTTAAATGCTAAGTTTGACTTGTGCAAGAGACATATAAGATCTCTTAAGTGCTTTGTTGTATGTACATGTCAATTTGGAGGGAGATTTCAAACTTATAGAATATTCCATCTTTGATGCCTTTTTTGAATGAAAATAGATGATTTATAAATCAATTAAATTGATTTTTTGTGCAAGTGAGAAATGCTAGAGGATGTGACATGAATTTAGATTAGATTAATCAAGATTTGATTGATTTAAGAAGAGATTAGATTATTTCACTATTTGATTTAGATTTGGGGATTAAAATAAATCAAAAAGAGATGAAAAATGATTTAGAATTAGTTAAATATTTTGATTTATTTAACCAAAGGAAGTGATGTTAGATTGAATTAGATAAATGTTTGATTTATTTAATTTAATTGAGGAACTTGAGATGTTTAATTAAGTAAAATGGGTTATTTAATTAAAACAGAGATAGAGGAATTAATTAAATAAAATGATTTATTTAATTAACGAGGGATAATGACTTAACAAGATAAAATTGATTTATTTACTTAAGAGAGGGAAATTTATGAACTTAATCAAATAAAGGTATTCGATTAAATGGTTAGACAGAGGGATGATTTTAGGATGAAATGGTGTTAGTTAAATCAGGATCGAGTGTGATATCAATCTATATATTTTTCATGTCTATAGGAAATATATATGATTTCAATTGATCTTCATGTTTGGAGCATAGTTCTAGATGGGTATGTTGTTCCATCCACAATACCCACAGATTCTGCTACAAAGAAGAAGTATGAAACTAATGCTAGAGCCAAACATTCTCTTTTGTGTGGCTTAACCAAAGATGTATTTATTAAAGTAATGCATTTAAAATATGCTAAAGAGATTTGGGAAAAACTCGAAAACATTTATGAAGGACATGATAAAGTCAAATAGTCAAATATTCTTACTCTCAAAACTGAGTTTGAGGAAATGAAAATAAATGATGATGAAAAGGTGGCTGAATATTTTTTGAGAATAAGTGGAGTTGTTAATGCAATGGGAGGTTTAGGAGAAGAAATAGAAGAGTTTAATGTGGTCAAAAAGGTCATTAGAACCTTGCATCCTAAATATGAAACTAAGGTTTCATCTCTTGAACAAAAGAAACACTTCGATAAGCTTACCTTAGATGATCTATAAGGAACTCTTACTGCCTTTGAAATATGAACAAGCAAAAACAATTTTCCAAGAAAATAAACTGCTTTTGAAACTAGAAAAAAGGAAATTATAGTTTAAAATGAGTCAGAAGACTTCGATACACATGATTCTCACTTTGTTAGAAAACAAAAAAAGGGTTCAGGTAAATACAAAGGAAAACTTCCCTTTCAATGTTTCAACTGTGGCAAAATTGGACATTTTGTAACTAAATGTCCCTATGGTGATCAAAACAGTGATTATGAAAAGTCTAACAAATAGTCTAAGAAGAAGGTCTATAAACCTAAAAAGAAGTTCAATTTCAAAAAGAAAAAGAGTTTGTTTAGTAAAGATGAAACAAACACTAAAGCAAACGACTCTTTAGATGAAAAAGATGAAACCCTGTTTATAGTTGAAGTCAAATTGCAAGAAGATTCAAATAGAAAAACTGAGTTAGAAGATGGTGAAATAGATCTTGAAGGTGAGTAAAAATGTTTAAAAAGCATAAAAAGGAATTCCTTACTCAAGAGAAAAAGCTAGATCAAGCAATAGTCTCTTTGAAGACCAAGCTTGAAGAATCTAAGACAATGAAGACTGTCTTAAAACAATTGTGAGTTCCAAAGACAAAGAGATACAAAAATTGGAACAAGAAGTTGTTAGTCTTAGAAAGAAAATTAAAGAGTACGAAAGTACATTAAAACTCAATGATATGCTTAGCAAGTAGAAACTAAATAGAGATAAAATTGGTGTTCAGTTTGAAAAAGGTGAATGTTCAATTGATACTTCAAAGTAGGAATCTATCTCTACAAACAAGAGCTTCAAACCAAATCACTTTGAATTTGGTAAGAATCATGTACATTATTTTGAAAATAAAATAACACTATTTAGATTCAATCCTTTCTTTCATGGTTATTGCTTCTTCTACAAAAAATTTGGTCATAAAGTGAGTACTTGTATATTGAAGAATTCTAGAATACCAAGGTTTGGGCATAAGCAATTCTTGGGTTTTGTTAATTAGGTCATATTTTTTAAATGCAACACTTTGAGACATACTATTAAAAAATGCAAAGTTAATCTGCATAATAAACATCAAAAAACAAAAATAGTATGGAAACCTAAATTTGTTAAAAGCATAGAGCAATCAATGCTTATTCAAACTGATTTTCATTCTAAAAAGGCCATTTGGGTCCAAGATAGTGGTTGTTCTAACCACATGATAGGGGATAGTGACAAATTCATCAAACTTGAAGATTATACTAGTGGATATGTGAAATTTGGTGATAATATTGGTATACAAATTAAAGGTAAAGGTTTACTTCTACTAAATGAGGACACACCTATTTATGATGTGTATTATGTAGAAGGCCTAAAGCTCAATTTACTTAGTGTTATCCAAATCTGTGATAGTGGTTATCATGTTATGTTTACTAAATAGGGATGTGAGATCAATAACAAGTCTGAAAAGACTATTGTAGTAGGGAGAAGGATTAAAGGTAATGTTTATAATCTTCTAGACACCTTTGGTAAGGACAACAATGAAGGTATGTGTCTAATGGGTCAAGTTGAAGAAAGTTGGTTATGGCATAAAAGATTAGGACATATAAACTTTGACAATCTAGTTAGAATCAATAAAAAACAAAATGTTAGAGGTCTACCAGTCCTTAGAAAACCAAAAACATGGTGTGTAAAGAATGTTTAAGTGGTAAACAAACTAGAGTTAGTTTTAAGACAAAAGAACATTCTTCAACTAAGCCTTTACAGCTAGTGCATACAAATTTGTGTGGCCCAACTAGAAAAATGTCAATTAATGGTGAAAAGTATTTCATGTTGTTTGTGGATGATTATACAAGAATGGTTTGGGTTACTTTTCTTAAACATAAGTCAAAGGAATTTGAAAGATTTAAGATCTTTCGTAAAATGGTTGAAAAGGAGTCTAATTTAAAACTTAAATGCTTGAGATCTGATAAAGGAGGAGAGTTCACTTCTTAGGAATGTATTGATTATTGTGAACAACATGGTATTAAGAGGCAATATGGAACCACTAGAAAACTCAACAAAATGGGGTAGTTGAATGCAATAACAAAACTATGAAGGAAATGGAAAGAACCATGTTAGATGAAGCTAAGTTACCTGATATGTATTGGAAAGAAGTTGTTCATATAGTTTATACATTTTAAACATTATGAAAATTAGAGTGAAATCAAAATTCACTTCTTATGAATTATGCAATGGAAAGGTTGCTTTTGTAAAGCATTTTAAAAATTTTGGTAGAAAATGCTTTATTAAGAAAGATGATGAACATCTCGGTAGCTTTCAATCAAAATGTGATTAGGGTATCTTTTTGGGATACTCAACTCAAAGTAAAGCCTATAAATGTTATAATAAAAGGCTTAATAAGATTGTTGAGGCAGTCAATGTGAAAGTTGATAAAATACCACATTTAGAAATTGATCTTGTGCAGGATGATGAGGAAGAAACATAAAAAAAACTTGAAACAATATCTAAAAGTGTTGAGGCAGCAAGTCCTAAACATGATGAAACAACAAGTTCTAAAAATATTGCACCCAAAACTCCTTCAAAATCTATTTCTAAAAATCATCCTTAAAGTTAGATTATTGGGGATAGAAATTTTGGAGTTCAAACATGAAGAAAGGCAGCTTAACTTGAAGAATAAGCTCAAATGGAAGAGCATACAACCTTTTGTTTAGTCACTAAATTTGAACCTAAGAACTATGATCAAGCTCTTTTGGATGAATGTTGGCTTAAGGCTATGCAAGATGAAATAAGTCAAATTGAGAAAAACAAAACTTGGGAGTTAGTCTTAGGACCTAATGACAAGAATGTCATAGGTGGCAAGTGAGTTTACAAGAATAAGCTTGATGAAAATGGAAAGGTTGTTCACAAAAAAACAAGGTTTGTTTGCAAAGGCTATGCTCAAAAGGAAGGTATTGATTTTGGTGAAACGTATGCACATGTTCCTAGACTAGAATCCATTAGAATATTCTTGGCTTAGTCTATTTTTAATAATTTCAATGTTTATCAAATGGATGTCAAAACTACATTTTTAAATGGTTATTTAGATGAAGAGATTTACATGGTAGAACTTGAAGGTTTTTTATGCAAAGACAAGCCTAATCATGTTTACATGTTGAAGAAGGCTTTATATGGCCTAAAACAAGTCCTTAGGGCATGGTAGTCTAGGCTAGATAATCATTTGACATCAAATGGGTTCACTTGAGGTGGTGTTGAAAACAATATTCATGTCAAGATTGAAGGTACTAATATTCTAGTTGTTGAAGTTTATGTAGATGATATCATTTTTGGCTGCAATAATGATGCTTTAACTAAAATATTCTCTCATATTATGGAATCTGAATTTGAAATGTCAATGTTGGGAGAATTGAATTTCTTTCTTGGTCTTCAAGTTTCTCAACTTGAACATGGTATTTTTCTCTCTCAAACCAAGTATGCTAAAGAGATGCTCAAAAGGTTTCAAATGCATGGATGTAAACCTGTTATTACTCTAATGGTTATAGGTTGCAAACTTACAAAATTTTATGATTCTCCCAATGCAAATCAATCTTAATATAGATCAATGATTGGAAGTTTGTTATATTTAACTGCTTCTAGACCTAATATAATGCAGGCAGTTTGCATGGTTGCAAGGTTTCAGGAATCACCTAAAGAATCCCATGTTAATGTTGTTAAAATAATCTTTAAATATATTCAAGGCACTCTTGATTATGGTCTTTGGTATTCCAAAAGCAATGATTTTTCTCTAATTGCATATACAAATGCTGACCAGGCTAGTTGTTTGGATGATAGAAAAAGCACCAGTGGTGTTGCATTATTTCTTAGTGATCAGTTAGTGGCTTGGAACAACAATAAACAAGAATCAAATTCTCTTTCCACTGTTGAGGCATAATACATAGCTGCCACTTCTTGTTGTACTCAATTGCTTTGGATGACTCAAACATTGTCTGATATGGGTATCTTAGTTTCTAAGCATGTTTCTATTTTATGTGATAATACAAGTATAATCAATATCTCTAGGAATCTTGTTATGTACTCCCATACTAAACACATTGGTATCAATTCTAACTTTCTTTGAGAAAAAATGTTGGCTAATGATGTATGTCTATAGTTTGTTGCTTCACAAGAACGGGAGGTTGATATATTCACTATGCCTCTATCCAAAGAAGTATTTGAAAGACTGTGACTTAGATTGGGAGTAATCTCTCAATCCCCACTTCATTTATTCTCCTCTATTTGATTTAGGGGGAGCTTGATTCTATGGTTTTTCATTTACAACTCTCTTATATATTTTCATTTGCTGCTCTACTGTTTCACTTGTAGCTAGTTTGGATTGAATAGTTGGTTGGCTTCAAATGTTTATATGTTCATGGAATTTCACATTCTTCTTTGATTATTTTTCATTGAGGTGAAAAGGGGGAGAGATGATGTGTTTTTCCATCAAGGACAAAGGGGGAGTTCATTGGCTTTCAGTTGTTTATTGTTTATCCTTGATGACAAAACTAGTTTTGGTGATGGTGACATATTTATATGATCTTGGTGGCACATGATGTTTACAGTTGGTTCACATGGTGATTTACATGGTTGTTTCATTACATGCACCTTTAAATTTACATGTTGGTACTAATGTTTGACATGTGTTTATTATGTCAGGGCACTATGACAAAGCATGCTCATTATAGTAGGACATGCATTTGTTTTAGACCGTGGATTTTTTTTAGGGTATATATCTTGTTTTAGATATACGACATGGTTACTTAGGTATATCTATGTTGATAACTTTCAGATTATGGTATATTCAGCTTAATCATTTTGATTATATGAAGGCTCAAATTGTTCGTATACTCTAAGGTGATCTTAGTCTTCCTTGTTACATTTTAATGTGATTGATTATTCACATTTTTATATGTGGCATTGCTATTACATATCATCATCGCATATGGCTTTGGCAATATAATTGTGTCAATGGTTTATATTGTGAACTTGGCATATGGATTGGTCTTATTGCATTTCATATAATTAAAGGAAGATGAATTTATTAAAAGTCACATGGAAGTGACATTAATAAGGTATTGGGATCATCCTAACAAGGCTTCAGTTTGTTTTGATTGATCATATATGGCATTGGGCAACTTGCATTGGTATTTTGATATGGCTATAAGGGGCCATGGTTTATTATTGAATCCCACTGGCATGATCATTTGAAAAGGTGTTTACACCATTGGAAGTTCTTGTAAAAGGTATCAAGCACTAAAGGTTTTATTATTACAAGCTATTTTGAATAAGGTCGACAACCATAATTGACAACGCATACATGTGGCTACAAGAGCTCATTATGATGTTGGATTAAATTATGTACATTATTATTTTTTGTCACATTAGACTTCAAAACATCATTGTGTTTGGTAAATTATTCGAAGAGACTTGAAGTTTTATTTAGAAAAAGGTTTTCCATTATGTTGTGAATAGGATTTGAATCCATAGTCTCCACCATGGAATTGTGATTGCAGATTTCTAGTGAAACCTTAAATGAGGAAGTTGAAAAAAGGCAGAGCTCCTTGATGGAAGTCTTCAGCTGGATAGTTATGATGGTCTTCAACAGTAATTTATGGTATTTGTTTTTCTTTCTCCCACCATGAACAGGTAAAGGAAAAACTATTACATACTTTCAGTTTTTCATTGAAATGTTGTTGCTAAAACAGTTGTTAAGAGTATTAAAAGGATCTTATTATGTTTTTTTTAAAAACAAAGGAAGGAAGTTGTTTTATGCACAAGTTGATAAAATTTTGTTTCTCAGTTATTCGACAGTTGGCCATAACTATTACAAACCCTTAAGAGTTATGTTGTTAATACTTTTGTTTAAATGCTTAATCTTTTGACGATCATGATTTAAACCTGTTAGAGTTTCTGGAATCTGATATGGAGATTGTTCTTATAATTACAAACCTGTCTACAAAGATGCTTATGCATTTATTTAATAAGGTTTTGTTGTATTTCTTGGGTTACTGAGAAGAAGAGAAATAGCTCTTGTGAAATACAATAT
The DNA here is from genome assembly GCA_007258455.2 of Sequoia sempervirens. NCBI lineage: Eukaryota > Viridiplantae > Streptophyta > Pinopsida > Cupressales > Cupressaceae > Sequoia > Sequoia sempervirens. The sequence continues at coordinate 6,468,100 of VDFB02047397.1, forward strand.
TTTTATCTTTACAGTGACAAGAAACTAGGTTTACATTGAAAATCACTCAATCTCAGATACTTTGTAAAATAAGATGTTGTCGATTTTATACAACATTCTTCTTCAGTGAGTTTATTGAAATATTTATATACATAGTCTTCTATTGAAATTATAGAGCTGTAAAATCTGCACTTCTAGGGTTCTAATAGGATGCTATAACTGTCATGCATGATAAGGATTTGGTGCTCCTCTAATCTTGTAAAAGTTGGTGCTTTTAACTATTGTGGAGTTGGTGCTCTAAGTTAATAAAGGAAATATTTTTTGAGTGGTTTTCTATTCCCCTAGAGGTTTTTTTCCACTCGGGACAAAATTATGGTGTTATGTGATGTTTCTATGTGTGATTGGTTCATTTGCTAAGTTGCATAAAATTGTTTATATTAGTCATTCATTTCTGCCCATTTTTAAATCAAAGCATCTTGCATAAATGGTTTAGTTACAAGCTCTGATATATGTGCAAAATTTATCGAGCTAGTCTCTATTAATGAAATATTTATCTAATTTGTAATACATATAGTATTGTCTAGGTTCATGTAAATTCTTCTCTTCAATTGTCATTTGATATTCTGGTTTCAAAGTTTAAAATATTGTGATTTTCATAAATCACTGATTCAGCCCCCCCTCTCAGTGATTTCATTCTTCCAACATATCCTATTACACTTAGATTTAAAATAGGCCTACTTAGGTACTCAACACACAATTCTATTTAAATAGAGATATTCGTGGTAAATCCCTACACAAAATGAATTGTGGATACCCTCAGTGATGACAATTTAAATCACTAGAGAGGTGATTAATACATTTTTGGTAGTTTTGCATGTCACAAGGTACTCCTAGTCTCATCATTCTGACAAAATTTAATCTATTACTATATATACATGAAATAATGATATCAATTTCCATTAAATTAATGGGGTTATGGGGTGTGGACAAATATTTTTGTTTTGTAGCTTGTGAAGACATAGATAGACCATACAATATTATATTATTACAAATTTGTGTCACTTGGTATGCAAGTGTGTGAAGTTCAGGGAGCGGAATCAAGTCCATAAATCATGATCACAAAATCAAGATGCAACATGACGCTTTCCATAGGAGCTTCAAAAGTCTATTTGAAGTGTAGAATTCCATAGATACTATTCCAATATGGACTTATAGGATGTAGAAGAAAGGGAATTTTTTTCTTGTAACTTATATAAAAAAATGAAGTATTATAATGCCAAATGTAGTTCTTATAGTTATTATATATCTATATTAAGGAAATTTATAAGAAAATATATGGATTCTAACCATAATAAGCTTTGGAGGGATCCAAGAAACAATTATATGGTTGCATTTTACAAGAGATATGTAAAGGTAAAAATGAAATCTATAGCCAACCAAATAGGACTACTATGGACATGTATGGAAGAGATGTAGTATTATACCACATGTAAATAGGTCATATGTGGTTGTAAACATAAGAATATGCTAGGTATAGGACTAAATTATAATCATGCAAACATGTGAGTAGGGTGGTAAATTTTACCTTATATCTATAACAAGATTTATGAATAGTGATGAGCCCAAAATATGCTCATAGTTTGGATATTATGATGAACTTTTAATGCCTTTACTTTTTTATTCATGGTTGTTTAAAAATATTTTGAAACCTTTTATGGGGATATCCTGTAGCAAAACATTTGCATATTTCTGCAGCTTATTGTGTTGACTTGACTATATTTATTACCCCGTTGACTCCCTAAATGACTGGTATATCGCCTACAATTTTTGAATGATGAAATAGATTTAAATGTGTGATTAATGAATGGATATTGTGTATGTGCCATATGCCTTTTCTTTCGCATTTGTTACCTTTTGTTTCGCAGGTTGTTGAAGAATGATCGAGTCAAGCACAGCTGATCTCGGCCTTGCAGTAAAGTCCATTTCCTGCATGACTTCGAGGAAGCTCCGGGGAAGACTCTTTGACTGAAACCGTTGGAAAATATTTTTAATGATAGTCAATCTGGAAAGAGTGGAGCGCTAGATTCTCTCCGGATCGGGTTGAATTCATAAATTCATTTATGAAGTTTGTTCCTTGATTCTGGGATACACATTACTTCCACGTCTTTCTTTGAAAGGGTTAGTTAGTTAGTTGCTCTCCTAATTTTAAATAAAGTACTCCTCTTGCACGAGTGAGGAAGGAGATGATAGTTAGAGTAAGATAGAAGCATAGTGATAGGAAGATAGTAGATATCATGTAAGAGTCAGTATGATAATGAAAAGAAAAATCTGTTTGACAAGAGATAGAGTTTGTTGTTAGTTTATATACTAACAAAGCAATGTATACCATTCTGTTTTTCATGAATAAAGTTTGATGAAGTTATGAGTTCAACACCTACATAATTAGTAGATGTTTGCTAAGGGGGCCCACTTAGTAAGTATATGTAGCTAGTTAGTTAGCTGTTCTTTTCTATTGATCTTCAATTAGCTTTCATCTTTGAAGTTTTCATACAAACTCAGTCTTGTATTGCTCCTGCAGCATAGGGAATCCATCCCTATGCCTGTTCCTATAGCATAAGGCCAGTTCATAGTTTGTGTTTCAGTCGTAGCTGTTATGGTTTCTATTTTAATTAAATCATAGTTGAGTTAAAGAACTTTGCATTACCTTCCTATAGTGTAGATAGAATTCCTTCCAAGTATTTATTTCTGCTAAGTTTTGACCAAAACCAGTTCTTAGTGCATATATTGTGTTGCGCCATTTATAGTATATGTCCCCTAGTTTGACAAGTAAATGAACGTCCATAGAGAGATATTAGTCACCTGTTGGAATGTCCAATTCCCAGGAAAGGTTTTACTATGATTTTCATATCCTTTTGTGGGCGCAACCATTTTTGGCACCGTTGTTTAGTCATTTTTAGCATTAGTTTAGTTTGTTAGTCAAAATTTTTTAAAATCTTTCAAACCACCTTTCATCGTATTGCATGCATAGAAGAAGAAGAGATGCACTGGGAAGGTTCCTCCCTGAAAACCTATTTGTTGAACTACCATTTGACCTAGCTGACAATGAACTTGAAGAAAATCCATTCGCTCTGTTATTCCAGCAAGCAAACATGGCAAATAATCCACCTAATAATCCACCTCCTGCTTTTGAGTTTCCCATTGTTCCCCAATGAGATACTGACAATCTTAATAATATACCTTCTTCACTACTTCCAAAATTCTATGGCCTAGTCATAGAGGACCCTGAAACTTTTCTGTTTGAGTTTGATGTCCTCTGTCGTAGTTATGACTACAACTCAGACGCTCATAAATTGAAGTTATTTCCTTCCACCTTGAAGGAGGGAGCTCTCAAATGGTTCATGAGTCTGGGAAGAGGCGTTGTTGATAGTTGGGTAGCCATGCAGATGAAATTTTTTGAGAAGTATAAGGAATATTGTAAGAGTGCCAACGAAGGTGATGACATATTCTGAATTCAGCAGAAGGAGGATGAAAGTCTGGAAGATTATATTTCAAGATTTTTGTTTTCACTAAAGAGGAACTCAAACCATACTCTCAATGAGGACTCTCAGAAACTACTCTTTCTAAGGGGAATCAGTGATGCCTGTATAGACACCCTAGACCTGATGGGAGGAGGTGATATAACTCAACTACCTTGGGATGATATAAAGAAAATATCTTAACTACTCTCGAGCAATAGTTAAGAAAGGTCGAGGTCATCATGCTATAGTGGGGAAGTCTTCTTCTGGTGGAGTTTCTCAGATGGAGATAACAAATTTGCTGTCTGACTTCAAGCAGGATATCATTAATAATATGGCTACACAACTAGACACTATGCAAGCTCAGAAGAAACATGAGGAAGTTGAGGTAGTTTTGGCCGAGTTCTGTCCATATTGCAGACAAAAGAAGCATGACTGCAGATGCAAGATGGTGGCTAATTTAGAAGCTAAGCAACTACCTACTAACTTCAAGCCAGTAGAAGGTGATGATGATCAAGTGTTCTTTGTTGCACAAAGGAGACTATGGGCCCAAAGATAAGGTATGCCTCAAGATCCTTTAACCTTTGGTAATCTTTATTCTGGCTATAATAACCAATGGCAACATGCATATGGACCACCACCACCCTAGAATCCACCTCAACCAAGTTGGCCTAATTATCAGACCCTGCAATGGCAATCTCCTCAAGGAGGTTGGCAGTAGCCACAAGAACAATGGACCCCACCTTCAGGTAATTAGCAGCAAAATCCTCAATGGAGAGGTCCTCAGCAATGGCAAAACCAGTCCCCTAGATTCCTACAGCTTCCACAACCACAACCACAGGCCCTTATGCCACCTCCTGTAGCAACAGCCACAAATACTGGACCTCCAAAACAAATACCTATGCCTGCCCAGCTATTACCAAATCCCAATAATAAGCAACAGTAGCAGCCATAGCAGCCTACGTATCTTACCGAAGCCAACCAATATCAAGCTTATTCCTTAAACGTTAATGACATCCATTTGAGGTCTAGAACCACTTTACCTGCTCCAAAACTACCTCTAATAACTAAAATATCAGATTCTCCCCTTGAAGAATCTACTGCACCTGTTGATCCTACTGCGCATATGCCTATACCTGATACGGTTTCTAAGGAGCCTATTTTGCAAAGTCAAGACAAACCACCTTTTCCTCAGAGGTTGCAAAGTATTGCATTTAAATCCATGGAAGAACCCACTTTTGATATTCTGGATCAGCTCAAAAATGTATAAATTCAAATCCCCTTATTTCAGGCTATTAAAGATGTTCCCATTTTTGGAAAAGCTATTAAAGAGACATGTTTGAAGAAGCCTGGATGAAAGAAAAAGGATCCTCAAAAAATTCATGTCTTAGAGAAATTGGCTGATATAATGTTGGAAAATGTAGTCATCCCAAAGTATATTGACCCTGGAAGTCTTGTAGTGCAGATAAATATAAATGGTCAAATTGTAAAAAATATTTTGATTGACTTAGGTGTTGCCATTAATGTCATGACAAAGCATACTATGGACTCCTTGAACATTTCAAACATTAGGTCTACACCCACAGTTCTGCAGCTTGCAGATAGCTCCACAGTTAAACCTGATGGGATGGTGGAAGATGTAATTGTAACTCGTGAATCTTGGGAGTATCCAGCTAATTTCACAATATTATCAGTTAAGGAAACCTTAGGAGGGTATCTATTTATCCTTGGTAGACCATGGTTAGCAACTACTGATACTTTTATAGGATGTCATTCTGGAGATATGACCATTTCTAATGGACAGTCCACAAAAAAATTGGCTCTGTATCCGCCTGCTAGACCTCAACCAGATTTGTCCCAACCTGTTTGGCCAGATGTGGGGGAAGAAATTGAAAAATCCAATTCCTTGGCTTAATTAATGATGCTTCAAAATAATCCATTCTCACAACTTCAGAGTGGGGATGCTTTTCTTTTTCAAATTCTACAGTACAACTCTGATACGGGTAGTTCATCTGATCCAAGTGGCAGCCATCTACAATGTTTCCTACAGCAACCAAATTCTGAGAGTTCACTGCCTAAACTACCAACAATTTTTAATAACTTGCTTCCACAAGAGGTACAAACATCACCTGTAGATTCTATGAGTAATTTCACTAAGCAAATAGAATTGTCTCCAGGTCACTGTTTGAATATCAATAGCGAGCTGTCACAATCTCAACAGGCTATCTTATTAAAAATGCTACAAGATCAGCATAAAGCTTTTGCATGGGAATATTGAGACATGCAAGGAATAGATCCTCGAGTTTGTACTCACAGGATATATATCAAAGAAGATTGTTTACCAGTTAGACAACCTCAAAGAAGAGTAAATCCAGCACTTAGAGAAATAGTTAAAAGTGAGCTTCAAAAATTGCTTAATGCTGGTTTTATTTATCCAATCTCTGACAGTTAATGGATTTCTCCATTAGTTATTGTCCCCAAGAAAGGTGAAAAATGGAGAGTGTGTATAGATTACAGAGAGTTGAACAATGCCACTAAAAAAGATCACTTTCCATTACCTTTTGTAGACCAAGTATTGGACTCACTGTCTGGCAAAAGATATTTTTCCTTTTTGGATGGTTACAGTGGGTACAATCAGATAAAAATTGCCCCTTAAGATCAAGATAAGACCACTTTTACCTGTCCATGGGGAACATTTGCTTATTCAGTCTTTCATTTTGGTCTATGCAATGTGCCATCAACATTTCAGATAGCAGTAATTAGTATCTGTGCTGATATATCTCATGACTGTATGGAGATTTATATGGATGATTTCACTACCTATGAAGTCACATTTGAAGAAGCACTGGTGAATTAGAAAAGGTATTGAAAAGGTGCAGAGAGCAAAAATTTTCTCTAAACAGTGAAAAGTGTTTTTTAATGATGGAAGAAGGTATTGTTCTAAGTCATCATATTTCAAATAATGGAATTCAGGTCAACCATGTTAAAATTGAAGTTATTATGAATTTACAAACTCCTGCAAAACAAAAAGATGTCAAAATTTTCCTTGGCCATGTAGGGTATTATAGAAGGTTTATAAAAGATTTCAGTAAAATTGCCAGTCCACTTTATGCCTTGTTAACTAAGGATTCTCAATTCGAGTGGACAGAGGCCTGTGAAAAATATTTTCTGCAACTAAAGGACTTTCTTACTCAAGCCCCTGTTCTTCAAGGTCCAAAATAGAATTTTCCTTTTCACATACATGTTGATGCCTCTGATTTTGGTATAGGAGTAGTTTTAAGTCAAAAAGAAAATTCAATTGAGCATGCTATCTACTTTATCAGCAAGAACCTTCAAGGTCCTCAGCTCAACTATACTGTTACAAAAAAGGAATTGCTCGCAGTAGTGTATGCTTTGAATAAATTTAGGCATTATGTCATAGGTTATCAGATATTCATCTATACTAACCATGCAACAATCAAGTATCTGATGAATAAACCTGCCATTTCTAGTAGATTGGCAAGATGGCTCTTGTTGTTACAAAAATTTGACATTACAATAATTGACAAACTAGGAAGAGCTAATGTTGTAGCTGACTTTTTATCAAGACTTCAATCAGCTGCACCTATTGAACACGAGGTCATTGATGATAGGTTCCCAAATGAACACTTGTTTTCTATTGTTGCAATACACCATGGTATGCAGACATTGCCAATTATCTAGCAGCAAATAGAATACCAGCCCACTTTTCTCCAAAAGAAAAGAAATTGTTAATAGAGAAAAGTTTTAACTTTTCATGGATTGCAAATTGTCTGTTTTATACTGGACCTGATCAAGTGATGCAAAATATGTAAGAGAAGATGAGACTTATGATATCTTGCATGCTTTCCATGATGAATCATGTGGGGGATATTTTGTAGCAAAAAGAACATCAATGAAGATTCTTACAACAGGGTACTACTGGCCAACATTACACAAGGATGTTGTGGCCTATACAAGGAAATGTAACAGATGCCAACATATGGGAAGACCAACCAAGTCAGATGAAATTCCACTATATCCACAAGTAATAGTCACCCCTTTTGATAAATGGAGAATGGATTTTGTGGGACCAATTGATCCACCATCAAATGGCAAGTCATACATTCTAGTTTGCATAGACTATGTAACAAAGTGGGTTGAGATAAAAGCTATGACTCATACTCGAGATAACAAGGTTGCTGAATTTTTGTATGAATAAATTTTCACTAGATTTGGAGTTCCTAGAGAGCTTGTAACTGATTAGGGAGCTTAATTCACATTGAATCTTATCACTGCACTAATGAATGACTATAAAATCAAATATAGGAAGTCCAACCCTTATCACCCTCAAGCCGATGGTCAGGCGGAGCTAACATATAGGGAAATTGAGGCGATCCTAACAAAGACAGTGCAGCTCCATAGACAAGATTGGAGCAATATACTTACTGAAACAGTTTGGGCCTATAGAACTACATGGAAGACAACAACTAGGTTTACACCTTTTGAGCTGCTTTATGGGAAAACAGCCATGTTGCCCATAGAATTTGAGCACAAAACATTAAGGAAAACTCTTGAACTCAATATGGAAATATCTGAAGCACAGAAGGACCATCTCCTACAGCTAAATGCTTTGGATGAAATGAGAAAAGCAACCCTGCAGCACACAGAAGTAATCCAATAGCAAAGGAAGAAATGGCATGATCAACACATCAAAACTAGAAAATTTTCTGCTGGTGATTAGGCTCTGTTATATGATTCCAGATATCAAGAGAACCAAGGTAAGCTCACAACACGCTGGCTTGGCCCCTATGAAATTGAGAATGTGTTTGACAACGGAGCTGTATAGCTGGTGACAATTGATCCAGTCTATTTCAAATTGCTCGTTAATGGCCACTGACTCCGGTTGTACCATACACCAGTTTCAAAAGAAGAATTCATGCAGTAGTTCATTTAGGTTCCTTCTGCTACTCTTCCTGCAGCTGAAGGCTATAGCCTTTCTCCTGCAGCTTCACCGTAATTTAAAAAAAAATATGCTCATAATAAAGGTTTTCTTTTTAAAAGGAAACCTCTTTTTCTCCATTCTCATTTATCACCCCATCTCACTTCTTTATCTTCCATCCATCCATCTATTCCATCTATTCATCTCATTCACCCACATCACCCATCCACTTCATCCATCTGCATCACCCTTAATTAAGATATCATTCCCAACTGTCAACTCATGCAGACGCCGTCATCTTTCTTCACACGTACATGCAATTATCAAAGGTATGCCATATCTTTTATTATTGCATATTTGATTTATTTTATTCTATTCATTTACTGCTATGACAGTACCATCATTATTACCCGATCTCTGCCTATTCTTTAGTACATGTGAGGACACATGTAATACTCTAAGTAGGGGGCGGGGTAATCCACCTTTTAAAACCTATCTTTTTGCCGCTGCGATAACTGCGCAAATAATATTTCTTTATTATTTTTTTGGTACTTTCCAAATATGATCGCATGTCCTTCTTTATTGCATATTTTTCTTGTAAATTATGATTAAAACTATTTTTTCAAAAAGTTTATTTTTAGAAAAGAAAGAAATGTGACGGCACGACAGAAGAAAAACTAGAGCAAAAAGGGAAACAGAGAATTTGAATTTTTAGCAAGAAATTAAGTTCAACTAGGGGAAAACTGTGAACATGGGTGGTCAGCTGGTGCGACATGAGCCTGTGGCTCATGAATTATTATTGCAAAATCCTCAAACAGTCCACGCATTCAACCTTTGTGGATGGTTAAACTATTTCTTGAGTTTAAATGCTTTTGATGAGGAGACTGCTGGAGAATTTTTGAGAACCCTTTCTGAAGGGGAAGCCACTGTATGGGGTCTAATGGTTGTTGCAACTGAAGACAGAATAGCTAAAGTAACCAGGCTTTTAGCCGTTGGAAAAAAAAAATTCTTCAAATGCTACCACTGTAAGGGCTGAGTTTTCAATGCCCACTGATGGACCTTTGGAAGTCTCCAAGTACGGATGCAAGCGGGTATCGTTGCCTCCTCCTTATTTAGAATACGCCGCTTACATAATCAGGTATTTAACTTGTGAAGGCCGTTTCTCCTACCTGCATTCTTATCATTTCAAATTATTAAGTCATATGAGGCATGGGTTAGTTGTAAATATTCCAATTTTTTTGTTAAAATTTTTAGAACAAAGTGCCCACGGAACCTAACAAGGGAAAGATAATTTTGTTGCTCACCATGGCCTTATCAAATTACTGATTGAACACTCTTTGAGAGATGTCTCACCTCTTTCCTAGCAACAATTCGTTGCCCAAAAGAGCTTGCAAATTCCACAACTCCCTAGGGTACTTACCCCACAGCCTCAAAAAAAGAAGAAAGAAATTGCATCTACCAGTAGAACAGGGCATGGGTCATCTACTCTTGTAACACCTGGTCCTGCAACTCCCCCACTGGAATTCTTTGCTCAAGTACAAACTAGGTCTGCCACTAGGAGAGAGAAGGGAAAAACAAAGGCAGGTGAGTCGTCTGGGGCAGAACAAACCCTAGAGTCTAACCCTCATTCTCAAAAAATGCAATGCTCTTCTCCTGTAGCACCTTCCCCTGTAGCTGTCTCCCCTACAACAACACCTATTGCTAACACCAGTTCACCATCATCTTATGATATTGCTATCAGGATTCAACCGTGTAGTTTCAAGTCAAACTACTTATCACCATCATCTTCTGGCAGGGAAGAACCCTCTAAGCAAACCAGAAAGAGGAAGGCTACCAGAACACTTCCTGTAGCTGTACCAGTGCCAAGAAGAGTTTCCACAAGGAAATAATGTAAGACCTCCCCTACTTCACCTCAACCAGAGGTTATTGTAATTTTAGAAGGGTCTATAGGGTCTAAATTTGATGTTTCTTAGAATGTGTCCGAAAATGCTGCATAAAGTTCATTTGTTCCTGAAGAGGAACAAGTTGAGACAAAGAAAATGGAGCATAATGAGCAATGGTTACCAAATCTTGATGACTTGGCTACCGCTACTATCCAGTTTTCAGAGCAAGCATAATCTTCTCCACTGCAACAACAAGAATTTATCTTCCAGCAAGAGTAGGAACTGACTGAACAATTGAATGTGCCTAGTGAAGCTACATTTCACCCTACAACTTGTAAAGCCATTGTTGTTTATAAGAAGATGTTTTTGATTGAGTTTCTAAAATATGTCAAAACTAACTGGGAAACAGTTACATTGCAAACCCTGACTTTCTGGCACATAGCCCAGACTAACATGCAACAAAGTCTATAGGAGGTAGAAAGGAAGAAACTGAAAAAGAAAATTGAAAGTCAGAAATAGGAAATTGTTGAGTTGAAAAAAAAAATGGATGAAATGTTAAAAGTAACTAGTCAGATTATGGAATGCAGACCACCACCCAAAGTTTATGCTATGTGCCTTAAGGAACAGTTCTTATGGTTCCAACTAATGAGAATTTCCAGAAATCAAGATCCTATACTTCACACTGCTAAAGAATTTTATGAGGCATACCAAGCAGCCCCTAATTGGTTAAGAAATTCTCTGTATGAATTTTATTTACATGGCTTCTTAATTCCATCTAAAACAGAATGGAACCCTCTTCTGTATATTGGTGATATCCATTTGAGATCATTTATGTCATGGGCAGAAAATGAAGCGAATTATGGTAGGCAATGAGAAATATATGAGGAAGCTAAGAGAAATGAGCCTATTCCATTACACTCTCAAAGTTCAAACCCCCATGCAATGTTGAAAAAATGGTTTGCTTTGACATATGGCATTAATAATATTACAGCCAGAAAGAAGATATTTGATCTCAAGAAATAGGTATATGATGAATTTCAGGAATAGTCATATTCATTTTGGAGACTAGCATACACCAGAAGTGAGAAAAGGTGGGAAAGATTAACTGTTGGACTAAGAAGATATGAACCTCACAGTCCCCTAAATTTCATAGCAGCTCTTAAACAATCAAGCAGATATATACAGTTGGGACTTCAAAAGAGATTTGAACTGTGGTTGCCATTGACATTCAGACCTCCTGTGCTAATGTGGCCCCTTTATCCTTATCAGACTACCAATCTTAATGATGATTTAGAAGACCGTAGGTATGAAAGGTGCTAGGCTTTCAGAAGATTTTATTACAGGTTTGGAACTCCATTTTAGAGTCATGCAGCAACCACTGACTTCAGAGAAACCACTAGGAAAGTTAATGTTGGAGGACCAGCATTAGGCTAAGTAGGGGGCAGTGATGAGCCCAAAATATGCTCATAGTTTGGATATTATGATGAACTTTTAATGCCTTTACTTTTGTTATTCGTGATTGTTTAAAACTCTTTTGAAACCTTTTATGGGGATATCCTGTAGCAAAAATTTTGCATATTCCTATAGCTTATTGTGTTGACTTGACTATATTTATTACCTCGTTGACTCCCTAAATGATTGGTATATCGCATACAGTTTTTGAATGATAAAATAGATTTAAATATGTGATTAATGAACAGATATTGTGTATGTGCCATACGCCTTTTCTTTTGCATCTATTACCTTTTGTTTCACAGGTTGTTGAAGAATGATCGAGTCAAGCACAGCTGATCTTGGCCTTGCAGTAAAGTCCATTTCCTGCATGACTTCGAAGAAGCTCCGGCGAAGACTCTTTGACCGAAACCGTTGGGAAAGATTTTTAATGACAGTCAATCTAGAAAGAGTGGAGTGCTAGATTCTCTCCGCATCGGGTTGAACACATAAATTTATTTATGAATTTTGTTCCTTGATTCTGGGATACACTTTACTTTCACGTCTTTCTTTGATAGGGTTAGTTAGTTAGTTGCTCTCCTGATTTTAAATAAAGTACTCCTCCTGTACAAGTGAGGAAGGAGATGATAGTTAGAGTAAGATAGAAGCATAGTGATAGAAAGATAGCAGATATCATGTAAAGTAGAATCTGTTTGACAAGAGACAGAGTTTTTTGTTAGTTTATATACCAACAAAGCAATGTATACCATTCTTTTTTTCATGAATAAAGTTTGATGAATTATGAGTTCAACACCTACGTAATCAATAGATGCTTGCTAAGAGGGCCCACTTAGTAAGTATCTATAGCTAGTTAGTTAGTTGTTCTTTTCTGTTGATCTTCAATTAGCATTCATCTTTGAAGTTTTCATACAAACTCAGTCTTGTATTGCTCCTGCAGCATAGGGAATCCATCCATGTGCCTGTTCTTGTAGCATAAGGCCAGTTCATAGTTTGTGTTTCAATCGTAGCTGTTATGGTTTCTATTTTAATCAAATCATAGTTGAGTTAAAGAACTTTGCATTACCTTCCTATAGTGTAGATAGAATTCATTCCAAGTATTTATTTCTGCTAAGTTTTGACCAAAACTAGTTCTTAGTGCATATATTATGCTGTGCCATTTAAAGTATACGTCCCCTAGTTTGACAAGTAAATGAACGTCCATAGAGAGATATTAGTCACCTATTGGAATGTCCAATTCCCAGGAAAGGTTTTATTGTGATTTTCATATCTTTTTGTGGGCGCAACCAAATAGTAACTAGGGAGTAGTTTTTATGGATGCAAATGCACAAATCATCTTCATACTTCCATCCATTTCGACTTGGGAATCAATAATAACCATATAATTTGAACACCATGACACAAACTAACAATTGCTTGATGACTAATGAAATCCTCACAAGGAGTTTTATTTTATAAAAAATAATTGGGACTTATATTTTAAAAATATATAACTATAATTACTACTTTATCTTCCAAATGGTTATATTATTTTGTTTAATATACTTAAGCATATAATATTGTTATATGTTTCCTCTTAGCTGCACCAGTTTCTTAAGGATATGAGGAATAATGTATTGTTTGATAATGTTTTTGAAAAAGGAAAAATAGGTTTTGAATGGACCCGAAACCATGTATAGCAAGTTTTGAATGGACCCGAAACCATCAAGTTTTAAGTGGACCCGAAGCCCACCCCAAGGAGAACAAGCTGCTCAACGAAAGAATCAAAAACATCCAGCAACTCACTAGGGATGAAAAAAAGCCAAGAACCTACCACAAGCTAATAGGTTGCCCAGAAAAATAACCAATAAATCACATGAATCTTGGCATAATTGGTTTTGATGGGACCAACAACCCACTACACTCAATAGTTATAAACAAGACCAACAACACATAACAAAAGGTTTTGACAAGGACCTTAAACCCAAATATCCAACTTTTCACAATACAAATCAGGATCAAAGCTCCACCAGCCAAAGTAGCAGAGTCCAGCAACCCACCCCTTCCATCTTTATAGGACAGGTAAACATAGAGGCATAGAGCACCAGCAATATCCTTTAAAAGAATTATATTCTCTCCACCTCTAAAAGAAAGAACTCCAAACTTCTCATGGCTGCAACATTCAAAAACCTTGGGATTGAATAACTCAAAGATCTGCTTCTTAATCAAAATCTCCACCTCCATAGAAGATAAAGAAAAGAACACAGCATGTAGGTCCTCATCAAAACCCAGGCCACCATAAAACAGAGCTTCAATAGCCCCCCAACAACCTTTCCAAGCATAACTAGCAGCATCCCACTCCACCTCTATAGGAGAAAAGTCACTTCTAGCCTCCACCATCTCCCTCTCAATAGAAGATAGGACCACCTCCGTAGGAAAGACCAGAAAAACCCAAGGATGCGCCAAAAGAGGCCTGAAAAGCAAAGCCATGGAACCAAGAAGGTGAGGGACAAAAAAAATCCCACCACAACAATACCCAGAGGTCACAAATAGTAGAAAGAGAAACACAGACCCCGTTCTAAAAAAGAAAACACCCGAAAGAGGCCTCGAAGGACTCCAAGGTAGACACACCTCTCCCAATAAAACAAAAATTGCTTTAGGGAACAAGAAGAGACATGAAACAACAAAACCAATGTTTTCCTACCAAACGGACATAGCAAAAGCAGAGGCAAACAAAGCAGCCCTCAAATAAGCAAACCTTGCAGAAAAAACACCAACAACGACACCCCCACACAGTAAAAGGAAACTAGATGAAAACAGGGGCCAAAGAGGAGCTGAGAAACTACCAGATTTCTGTGACTCAGACTGAGAACAAACGATGACAACAAAATCCCTAAAATACACAATTTTGAAGCTCACCCAGTCAGGGCAATGCCATCTACCACACAGTCCCATAGAAAAACAAGAAGCTTCCAAACTCCCAAGCAATAAAAGAAGATCAAAAGAAGGCAAGGGTCCAAGATTAAAAAAGAAGCTGACCCATCTATAAACCGTCGACACAAACAGAGGAGGAAAGTCCACCCACTAGAGATGAGAAAGAGACCACCCATCGGAAGAAGGCACATGAACCACCTCAAGAATACTAACGCTAGGTGCAGATTTGGCCTCAACCATGGTCCACGCATCCCACGGACACCTAGCTAGCCTCAGAGAGAGAGAAAGGCACCGACAGACAACCAAAGCCTTCCTCTGCCCACCAGAAAACCCTGAAGCTAGCCCACCATGAGCAGGGCAAACCCCAACAACGTGATTCCTCCTGTCGTCATCATCTTCTTCGTCTGAATCTTCATCTCCCGCCTGCGCAGAATTTGAACTACTTTGTCTGCTTCCTATCCATTTGATAATGTTTTTGAAAAGGAAAAAATAGGTTTTACAGGGACCTGAAACCACAATGTTTAAACATACAAAGATAGAGCAAAAAAAGTCCAAAAGAACAGACAGCTGTCCCAAAAAGAAATGACAACAACAAAGAGACAACAGGGTCCAAAAAAGGACCACCAAAAAGCCAGAGAAAACAACAATAGCACTACTCCATGCAGTTGAAAAACTCCTCGGCGTCCTTCTCAACTTCACTCATTTCCTGTATTCCCTCCTTGAGGATTTGAACCATATGTGTAGAAGAAGGGACCTTCCTCTTCGTGTTAGCCCAGGAGCGAGTCAAAATCCCTTCAACAACATCTTTGCTACAACCTCTGTCCGCATCCAAGTCCACGAACAGCGAGCCCTTTTGATTTTTTTCCAACTTTTCCACCATAGCATTAATGATAATGGTGTTATGCCTGGCAATTTTATGATTATGCACCACAGTGGCCCTGATATTTTGGCCAATCTTGGACATATTGATCTCCAACCTAGACAATCTTTCCTCCTGCAACTGTTGTCTTTTCTCCATATCCGTTTGATAATGTTATTTTAGTTACAATATTTTTAAAATAATTGAAATTTATCATCCAATAACATAATCAAAGAATATTAATATTACGAATGGTTTTTTTCTAATATAGTTTTGAATTCCCTTAAGAATTTGGAACTTCATTCTTATGTCTTAAGAAATAGAGCCATGTGGATCTAGTTCCATCATCAATAAATATATGAAAGTGATAAAGTGACTTGGCTTGCTTAGGACCACACACACCTATATGTATTAATTTGATAATATTTCATTTCCTTTTATTTATCCTTATGGGAAATTCACTTCCATTTTTCTTTTCTAATGTAGAACCATCACAACTAATATGTTTATTCTTAAAAAGTGATACACTTCCCATCGTTTTTTTCTTTCTATAGAGACAAGATCTCTAAGATTCAAGTGACCATACCTCATCTATCATAATTCATATATTGACAAACACATAGATGTCATTAATTTAGGATGTTCTACAACTATACCTAGTTTCTATAAGCCCCCTATCGTGGTTCCTTCAATTATCACTTTTAAGTTATCTTGCATGTCCTTAAGTGGAAATGTATGTTCATGAATTCAAATTTTAAGCTTTGATTTTTTATTCCTAAAAGAATATATATTCTTCTTCTTTCCTATACCAAATATTACATTTCCAAGTTTTCTTATATGTTCATTAGGCAACATTATATTTATATCAAAATAATTTTTTTAATCATAAGACCTATCGTTCTCTAAGTAGACCTTACTACCATAAATTTTCTCATGAAAGACTTCACACCAATCTCTATTTCATGACCAATGAATAGTTGTCCTTTGAATATATAAACCAACAATTGTATGCATATATGCATGCCAAATAGTGACATCTAAAAAAAATAACTTAAGATTATTGAAGTCACCATTTATCTTATCCTCACCATTAACAATTATTCTTTCACTTTTTATTATTTTTATAGTACTTCAAAAAAAAAAATTAATCTATTCGTATGCTTCATGTATTTGTATGGTCCAAATCTACCATATTAATAACAATTTCTATTTTTCTTTACTTTGGAATTTGACTTAAATGATACACCATCCTTAAACCTTTTGTCTTTAGGTTTACCTTTGTATTTTTTTCATTATTTTCCATCAGATGACTTCTTTTCCTTGACCATTAACAATAAATCTTGGATTTGAAGTTGACTGTCCACATGCTTCCTCCATTCCTCCTCTTGTAAAAGTATACCTACTAAATTGTCAGAAATATGGTGCATGTTCCCTCATAGCCAAATTAGTGCTAAACACTTGGTACTCTCTCCATTCTTTTAACTATAGACAACTAGTCATTAAAACATTCATTTGCTTCCATTTTGATTGAAAGTGAGTTTTTTTTTTTAAATAAATAAATTTATATCTGTAAATTTATACAAACCTCTCACTGTTGTCAACATATCGATGATCAATTGATGTCCATTTCTAGGGGATGATCGAAACCTTGACGACATACACGAGAATCTTTGCTTTACATTGACTTCTCTGCCAATCTTGAACAGCGGATTGAGGCTATGCCTTAGTATTGTTTAAAATAGAGGATAAATCTTAAATTGTTAATTTACATAGTTTAATTTGTTAGATTTTCCATGCTTTAGCAGACAAAATCTCACGTTTAAGAGTAGTACTTGTACTCGGGCATGCAATGGCAATTGCAAAATTGAGACAATATAAAACCTCCTTGTGATTTTACCATGAAAATATATTACCGGCAATTATTTGCAGACAATCTGCAATACACAATCTGCGCTGACGAGATCAGATCCTTTGCACCTTTAAACCAAAGCTCAACAACTTCATCCCCTAGTAAAAAGTGGGCAATTGCATTCAGAGAACGAACTTCGTGGGGTGTTAGTGTACTCATTATCGCCGTCGCACAATACCATTTGTGGAGAAGTTGTGTTTGGTCACATGCCTTATAAGTCGACCTTAAATTAGGTAATGCAGTAGATTCATTGTATTCGTCCACTTCAAACGCTTTCAAGTGAAAATAAATTTATATTTTAAAAGTTTCAGAAAATCTATTTCTTTGCAAAATGAAATGAATGTAATGATCATGGTTAGCTCTAACGTGAAGATTTTTGTAAATTATACATAACGTAATCATGCCATGGCATATTAAAATACAATCTTTGAAATTGGTATCTTAGAAAGTGAGGTAAATTTACAAAACTGAAGGCAATATATTTTAATATTAAAAAATATTTGGAATTCTTTGTAAAATGTTGTAAGGGAATAGTTATCTATAAATTAGCAAGTCTAAACTAGCAAATAATATGAAAAAATGTTAAGAGTCAATAGTTTGGTTTAACATATTATAATTATTAAAATGCATATTTCTTGAAGTACATATAGGATCTTAACAAAATGAAACATCATCAATTTTTAGTCTTATTTGTCATGTCTAAACATTGGAGAGCAAATAATATATAGGAAAGCTTAATGTGATGGTCAAAAGGGGCCCAAATAATAACATTATAGTATGACAATCATTTTTGAAAATAAGTGGTGAACATGATAACTCATCAATTGATTCCTTCATCATCTAGCACAAAGCCAGTTTTGTAAGTAGTTGAACCAAATAAGGACAATCTAGAGGAACCGAAATTACCATAAAAAGGTCTTTTTTCCATTGCCTTAAGGGTTTAAAGTTACTCCATCACATATTACACCTTGTGAACTTAAACTTTAAGACATAAATACTATTAGAGAAAATATATTATATTAGCCATAGGGAAAAAAAACTATTTATAGACTTATAGTTGTAAATGACATTATTTCTATCACATTCCATAATTGAAATAATCATTATGTGTAAAAAAGGTATCAAATTCATTTGAACTAGGCATAAATCATCGTAGATTACTCATTGCAAACCATATTGCATGTGAATGGGTTAGGTGCACAGGGAAATAAAAAGTGTAAATACAATTTTATTGTTATGGAAAAGAAAAATAATTATAGGTTAAATTGACTTTGGTTAGTGACAAACTAGGTAAGAAGAGTTTAGAACTCCTAAGGGACCTACCATGTTTCTAGGGATGTCTTATGAAAATAGAGAGAAGGAAAGGTATGAAATTTTAGGTTTCTATGATAGCTCCATAGTGTCTTAAAGTTAAGTTTTTGTAAATTATATATAACCTTTTAATTGCAATAGATTATTAAAATATAGTTTTTACTTATTTCCTTTTCTTTTTTAGTTTCTAATGGATAGGGTTTGATATATAAAATTATATGAAGTATCAAATTTAGATTTGGAATCTTAGAAAGAGGTTAAATTATTAAAGAAAGACAACTATACTTTAATTTTAAAAAGCATAAAGAAATGTCTAGCATAATATTTTAAGGGAAACGTCATCTATAAGAAAATATAGGCTAATGTAGCAAGTAAGAGTGAAAATAAAGTTCTTAAAGTATTTTTTTATAGCACCAAAAACATTCAAAAGTAAATAGTTTGGTTTTACTTATTATAATGACTTAAATAAATTTTTTTTGGAATTACATTAAGGACCTTAAGAAAAAAAACATCTTTAAATATTTATCTTATTTATTATTTCTATAAGCTAGAAAAAATGCTAATGGTAAATAGGAAAGTTAATGTAATAGAAAGAAGGGGCTCATATAAAAATGTCATAGGGTGGAAATCAATATTTAAATATTTGGAGAACATGACAAAATCATCGAGTGATTCATTCATCATTAGCAACAAGAAAAAAACCACAAGTAGTGGAACAATAATAGAGACAATCTAGAGGAACTATAATTGACATGAAAATGTCATTTTTCCACTACCCTATGAGGGATCAAACTTACTCCATCCCAAATTACACCTTCTTAACTTACACTTTAATATGTAAATAATATTCAAAATCATAAATATTCTATTATCCATACAAAAGGAAATATTTATAGACCCATAATTAAAAGTTATATTCCATAACTAAATAATTTCTAAATGGAAGAAAAGTAAAAGAGTAATTCATGTAGTCATAAATCATATTAGAATCATCATTTAAAACCATACTCCATGTGAATGAATTATCTCTAAAGGGGATTAAAAGTGTGAATTCATTTTGATAGTTTGGAAAAATAAATTAAATTTATTTTAAATTGACTATGGTTAATGATAACTAGGTAAGGAGATTTTACAACTCCTAAACTAAATATTATGTTTCTCATAGGGTTCTATAAGAAATCAATATATTATTGTAGTATTTCCCTTTTTAAATTATGCATAACCTATTTATGCAAATAATATATTAAAGCATAGCTTTTATTCATTTGTTTTTTATCCATTAGTGGTTTTTTTTATATATTAAATTATTGAAGTACCAAACATGAATTTCGGATCATATAATTTAATGTTCAATTATTAAAGTAGAACAATTATCTAATACTTATAAACATAAATAAATTTTGATGTAATATTTTAAGTAAAACATCATGTATAAAATAATAAGGTTTAAAGCAGAAAATAATTATGAAAACAAATCTATGGGAGTAATTTATAATAAAAACAATAAATGTTAAGATTCAATAGCCTCATTTTCCTAATTATAATTACTAAAGTAAAAATTTATTAAATTATATATGAGATCTTTAAAAAATCAAACATTATTAATTTTTAATCTTACTTAGCATCTATATAAACTAGAGAGAAGGCTAATGATATATAGGTAATATTAACAAGATGGTGAGAAGGGGCTAGATATCAACATTATAGGGTAGCAATCAATATTTAAATTTTTTTAGAACATGGTAAACTCATCAAGTGATTCATTCATCATTTAGCACAAATCCACAACCACAAGTAGGTGAACCACAATATAGAAAATTTGGATGAACTAGTATTACTAGACAAAGGTATTTTCTCAAATTTTCTAAGAGAGTTAGGCCACTCCATCACAAATTACACCTTCTCAACTCAAGCTTGAATACACTAAATATTATTATAAATTATATATTATATTATTCATTTTATAAATAAATATTAATGAATTTATGATTTAAAAGGGTATTTTTCTACCATTCCATAATTGAAATAATCAATATATCTAAAAAAAGATAAAATAGGCATAAAGCATGGCATAATCCTTTGTTGAGACCATATTTTATGTAAATTATTTAGGTATATAGGTATTAAATAGTTTTGAAGAAATTTTTTAGTTGTTTGAAAAATAAAAATAAACATATATGTTAAATTGACTTTAGTTAGTGACAAGTTATGTAAGCAGAATTTGCAACTCCTAAGTGACCTATTGTGTTTCTCATAAGGATGGACTACTCACTTAGACACCAAACAATGTATTATATTATAGGGATCTATAGGATCTCCATAGAGTATTAAATAAAATATTTATGTAATTTCTATATAAATTATTCATAAAAATAAAAAATATTATAAATTTATTTTTATTCTTTTTTGTAATTTTCATTTGTTTTATTTTACTTGTCATGTGAACAATCTAGAGAAATGGCTATTCATATATACGAAAGATTGATCTAATGGTGAGATGGAACACATATATCAACATTATATGGTGATAATCAATGTTAAAAATATGTGAACATGATAAACTCATCAAGTGATTCCTTCATTAGTTAGCACAAAGCCACAACCATAAGTAGTTAGAGAACCAAAAAAATGACCTATAGGAATAAGAGTTGAGATATCAACAATGTTTTTTAAAGATGAAAAAATAGGTTTTATAGGGACCCGAAACCACAAATTTTGCAAACAAAAGAAATAAATTGTCAAAGAACCCAAAATAGAGAGGTTGTAGAGAGGATATCATAATAATAGAGCATCATCCACCAAAAGAAAGGCCAACAAGGGCCACTAAAAAGACCCTAAAAAGACCAGACAAAACACCAACAACAACTAAACTTGGGACTTTAAAATTTTTATTGTCTCTGCTTCCATGTCGTTCATCTCCTGAAGCCCCCTCTTTAAGATCTGGACCATTTGCGGAGTAGGAGGCACTTTCCTCTTAAGGTTCACATGGGTCCTCTTCAATATTCCTTGGTCCCCATCCTTGTTTTTATCCTTGTCCTCTTCTAGGTCAACAACCGACGAGCCTTGTTGTGACTTTTCCAACTTTTCAGACATTGCATTAATGATAATGGCATTGTGCCTTGCCATTCTATGGTTTTGTTCCACAACAATTTTCATTTTGTTTTTAATTATAACAATTTCAACTTCAAGAGTCTTATACTTGTCCTCATTGTCATCATCTCTCATCCCTGTATTGTTCCTTTTTTGTTTTCCTTCTTCATTGTTCAAAGCTAATAGCTTCAGTTCCAATTCCTCCAACTTTCCATTTAGAACCCTATTTCTAAGATTAAGATCATTGATTTCTTTATAGGCCCATTTCATAACCCTAAAAATATCACCAACGCCACTTCTAGCAGAGGCAAGGATATCTCCAAACTGCTCTCGATCTAAAATGAGGTTGAAATCATCCAAGTTAGGGGAGTTGGGAAATCTAGTTCCATCATCTCTAAAAGAGGTAAGAAGGGTAGAAACAAAATCTCTTCTAACTTAAGGGTTCTCAGTTTTGTCCTCCAGAGAGTCTGCAAAGTAGGAAACCAACTTATTGGCAAGGGAACCCTTGAGAGTGGGTTTCTTTAAAGGGGTCAGGAAGCCAGGGTAATTCTCAAGGTTAACTTACGTGTGCTAGGGTTTACAAAGCTAGGTTTTCTTGCTAGAAAGGATAGAGGATGGATGGGCTTCAATAATTATCTTTGGGTTAGGCTTAGAATGATTCTCCAAACCACCACTGTCTGTATCATAGTCCTCAGACATTGTGGAGGAAATCGATTTGGATAAAGCCAACAAGCTTTGAAAATGTTCATAGATCAACCTAATAAGCCTAGGATGAAGAATAGGGTTTCTCCTAGGATTTTTCTTGTCATCCTCAAGGCTATTGCTCAACAAACAGAATAAGTAATGAGGAAAATAAATTCATACCTTATGGAAAAAGTGGTTAAGGAGAGCAAATGATAACCATAAACTCTGGTGAATATCACGTCCAAGGTAATATACTCCATAATGACATGGAGCACCTTTCTCCAAAGCACCTTGATGGAGTCAATTTCAAAATAGCTATTGGAAACTTTCACTAGTTTATTTTTCTCCTTTTCTTTCTTTGGGAAATTGATTACCGCCTCATCTAAAAACCTTTTGTCATGATAAAATTTCATGCCCTCAGTGGACATTCTAATCACCTCTCCTATGATTTTCTCATCCAGTTTCACCTTTCTTCGAAAGAGGATAATTTCTCCATTATTCAAGTTCTTCTCAAAGTAGTCAGTGGCCTTAGGATTAGGCCCATGAAGATTTTCTAGGAATGGAACCAAACCACCTCACTCAACCTATTTCCATACCTTAGCATTCCTCGTGTGCATTTCGTAGCTTTTTGGCTTGATTATTTTCCTATCCCCCCATATTCGCATGCACCTCACTGCAATCTCTACCAGTATCAAAAACCTATTGCAAATTTATGTAGTCATTCCAATGAACCCATAAAGCATGCCACTTTTTCTTACCAGCTAAGTTATTTGACATGGCCCCATCAAATCTCTTGATTTTGTTGTACTTAGCCCTTTTTCCTATCATCATTAAAGATATTTTGTTCTTTCCCATGCGTGGCATCATAATCTAATAAGGCCCTAACTTCAACTCCCAAGTTCTTAAAATTCTGCCACATGTTCAAACCTCCCCACTTAACCCTCTCATTCGCAAAGTAATCAGCCACGTTGTTAGCTTCCCTATAGACATGAGAGATTTTAACTTTTTTGAACTTATCTAAGATATATTTTGCATCTTCAATCAAATTATTAATAGAACAGGAGGGAGGGTCCTACCTAGGATACAATCAATGATGTTTTTGAAATCCCCTTCAAGCTATAAATATTTTATATTAAGATTATGTGCTAAATTTAAAACTTGAGAAGCTCCTATATCCTTCACCACATGGTTGGTTTGAGAACCTAGGTAAATGGCCATAGCCACCAAAAAGTTACCATTTGAGTCCCTTAACACACTTCCACTTTTGGCCATCCCCGGATTGCCCTTCGCAGTGCCATCAAAGTTGGCTTTAGTCCAACCATTTGGTGGAAAGTTCCAATGCACACCCTCCCTGTTTTTCTTAGTTGGCTTGGATGCCTTAGATACATCCATTTTGAGATTCCAATATTTGGCTATCATTAGATCATAGGGAGTGCAAACCACAACCTCAAGATTAAAATTTTTTTGGGGAATAACATTGAATTTTTCCTTTATTAGCCTAAATTTTTTTGAACAACATTAATCTCGGACATCTCCTTATCCCTAAGAAGACTGTTTTTTTGTTCTTTCCACACTCCCCAAATAACAAAAGGGAAAATAAAATCCCATAACCTTTAAATGAAAGGATTTTGAGATGGGGCTTTCCATTGTGAGAAGAAATCTAAAAATGGATAGGGGGAACACCCAAGAAATATTCTAGAGAGCCAAAAATATTCCCCAAATTGTAGCAACAAACAGACAGTGGAGAAACAAATGGTTTGCTAACTCCATCTCACTCTTACAAATGTAACATCTATTGGGGATTTGTAATCCCCATTTGCAAAGATTATCCACCGTGAGCACCTTATTTTGAAGCAAAATCCAAAAGAAAATGTTAACTTTAGGAGTCAAGTGTTTTATCCACGCTTTAGACCAGAAAGGGGGGGGCTTGAGAAAGGGAAAACAGAGAGACAACCGACAAAATAGAGTAGTTAACCAAAGGGTTTTCCATCCAGACAAGATGATCATTCAATTGATTATGTACCAATTTGATAGCCATCAAGGAAGATTGAAGCGGAGCCAACTCCTGGCTAACCATACACAAATCCACCCAATCTCCTTCACTCCACTAAACTTTAACATACTCTCCAAAAGCTTCTTTGCAAAACTCAACCCATCTGTTGAACCTTTCAATTTTGATTAGGGAATCATTGAAAAGCCATCTGTCATCCCAAAACCTGGCTAGATTACCACTTCTAATGTGCTAGCCAACCCCTAATTCCAAAATATTTCTACCAGCAATCATGTCATTCCAGCAAGCTGAACCATGGGGTAGAATAGGAGAATCTACCAAAGCTTTTAGGGATAGAAAATTGGTCATATATTTACTTTTTAAGATATCTTTCCATTCTCCATCAAACGAAAAGGATCTCCATATTTGTTTAGCAAGAAGATTCTTATTAATCATTCTGATTTTTCTAAGACCTAATCCCCCAAAGGATTTTGGTCTGCAAACCAAATCCCATCCTATTAGAGGCATCCTCTTTTTCTCCTCTACACCAGACCAAAGGAATCTTTTTTGGATCTTCTCAATGGCCTCCACATATTTAGCAAGCACTTCATCAATGTTATACCTCCTAAAAATATACAATTGAATATCTAAAATACTATAGGGTATGTGCAAGATCATGATGCACCCCAAAAGTGCATGACATGATGGGTATATGTAGGGTATGTGAACTTACCTTTTACCCAAAATTGATCAAACTTAAAAGGGTTTTAAAGGATATTCTCAACTTTCCATCACATTGGGACATGAGTCCTCTACTTCATATCTAAAATATTATAAAAAATATTATCATTTTATTGTGGTTATGGTGGTTAGACATACATCTACTTCTTTTATTTTTCCCCTAAAAATTTAAGTACTACTACATTGAAATTTCAAATTTTCACCAAATAGATTTTAAAAAAAAAAACCTAGGAGTTTAGAAAGTACATTCAATTTGCTACAGATTCTAATCTTACATATTTTTGAAATAATATAGATAACTTATTCAAATTTTTACGTCAAGTTTCCTAACTCTGGTTTTTTTGAATTTTTCACCACTTAAGGGCCCATTTTTTCCATGATGATCCTACACATACCCTATAATAAATTATATATATTATATTAACTATACAAACATATATTGCAGAGAATGTTCTCCCATGGGTTGACTGCTGGTTTTGTAACTCATCTCTGGCATTGTGGTTTGCCACAATTCATATTTCCCTACATGTATACAATCCCAAAATTGGTTGATGCATGCATAAAAAATTTGGTCAAAGAAATTGAGGTTATTAGTGGCAACAAGTTAAAGGTTACCATCATCGTGGTAGCCATCTGAGACATTCTATGTATCCCTGCAAATTTGGAGGCTGAGAGATTTTGCTACCAAAAAATGAAAGATTTCTAGGCACCCACAGACCAACAATTGAAATTTTATAAAGATGAAACAACTAAAGGGTCAAACAATAATCAAATTTTCTTCCCTTTGGTACATAGTGAGTTCAATTCAGATGTGTAGGCTATTTTCTGAATGATAACTTTTATTTTTGGCCATGAAAGTGATGACAAGGTCTTCGAGTTCCAGATGGGATTAGCTTTCATGCTCAAGAAGAAAAGGAGCCATAAGCATTTTGATTTTTCTAAGGAAATCACAAAAGGAATGATGGAACAATTAATAGATTATAACACCACTTTTGAGTTCAAGTATTCCTCTTTTTTGGTACACATAATTTTACATCAGAACCCTGAAATATTTTGTAGTTATTTTTTTCTCAGTAAGTTTGATGCGGCAGGGTTATACAAGACAGTTTCAGCTTGGACCCACGTCCTTTCCAGAACATGGGACTATTATTCATTTTTTGAATATTTCCTACAATCGGTACTCTTGGATTTGTCTATGTGGCCTCTAGGTAGGTTCTTCCCTGAAAGTTTGGAATGG
>VDFB02047397.1:6494698-6712003 GCA_007258455.2 Sequoia sempervirens
TTCAGAGAAACCACTAGGAAAGTTAATGTTGGAGGACCAGCATTAGGCTAAGTAGGGGGCAGTGATGAGCCCAAAATATGCTCATAGTTTGGATATTATGATGAACTTTTAATGCCTTTACTTTTGTTATTCGTGATTGTTTAAAACTCTTTTGAAACCTTTTATGGGGATATCCTGTAGCAAAAATTTTGCATATTCCTATAGCTTATTGTGTTGACTTGACTATATTTATTACCTCGTTGACTCCCTAAATGATTGGTATATCGCATACAGTTTTTGAATGATAAAATAGATTTAAATATGTGATTAATGAACAGATATTGTGTATGTGCCATACGCCTTTTCTTTTGCATCTATTACCTTTTGTTTCACAGGTTGTTGAAGAATGATCGAGTCAAGCACAGCTGATCTTGGCCTTGCAGTAAAGTCCATTTCCTGCATGACTTCGAAGAAGCTCCGGCGAAGACTCTTTGACCGAAACCGTTGGGAAAGATTTTTAATGACAGTCAATCTAGAAAGAGTGGAGTGCTAGATTCTCTCCGCATCGGGTTGAACACATAAATTTATTTATGAATTTTGTTCCTTGATTCTGGGATACACTTTACTTTCACGTCTTTCTTTGATAGGGTTAGTTAGTTAGTTGCTCTCCTGATTTTAAATAAAGTACTCCTCCTGTACAAGTGAGGAAGGAGATGATAGTTAGAGTAAGATAGAAGCATAGTGATAGAAAGATAGCAGATATCATGTAAAGTAGAATCTGTTTGACAAGAGACAGAGTTTTTTGTTAGTTTATATACCAACAAAGCAATGTATACCATTCTTTTTTTCATGAATAAAGTTTGATGAATTATGAGTTCAACACCTACGTAATCAATAGATGCTTGCTAAGAGGGCCCACTTAGTAAGTATCTATAGCTAGTTAGTTAGTTGTTCTTTTCTGTTGATCTTCAATTAGCATTCATCTTTGAAGTTTTCATACAAACTCAGTCTTGTATTGCTCCTGCAGCATAGGGAATCCATCCATGTGCCTGTTCTTGTAGCATAAGGCCAGTTCATAGTTTGTGTTTCAATCGTAGCTGTTATGGTTTCTATTTTAATCAAATCATAGTTGAGTTAAAGAACTTTGCATTACCTTCCTATAGTGTAGATAGAATTCATTCCAAGTATTTATTTCTGCTAAGTTTTGACCAAAACTAGTTCTTAGTGCATATATTATGCTGTGCCATTTAAAGTATACGTCCCCTAGTTTGACAAGTAAATGAACGTCCATAGAGAGATATTAGTCACCTATTGGAATGTCCAATTCCCAGGAAAGGTTTTATTGTGATTTTCATATCTTTTTGTGGGCGCAACCAAATAGTAACTAGGGAGTAGTTTTTATGGATGCAAATGCACAAATCATCTTCATACTTCCATCCATTTCGACTTGGGAATCAATAATAACCATATAATTTGAACACCATGACACAAACTAACAATTGCTTGATGACTAATGAAATCCTCACAAGGAGTTTTATTTTATAAAAAATAATTGGGACTTATATTTTAAAAATATATAACTATAATTACTACTTTATCTTCCAAATGGTTATATTATTTTGTTTAATATACTTAAGCATATAATATTGTTATATGTTTCCTCTTAGCTGCACCAGTTTCTTAAGGATATGAGGAATAATGTATTGTTTGATAATGTTTTTGAAAAAGGAAAAATAGGTTTTGAATGGACCCGAAACCATGTATAGCAAGTTTTGAATGGACCCGAAACCATCAAGTTTTAAGTGGACCCGAAGCCCACCCCAAGGAGAACAAGCTGCTCAACGAAAGAATCAAAAACATCCAGCAACTCACTAGGGATGAAAAAAAGCCAAGAACCTACCACAAGCTAATAGGTTGCCCAGAAAAATAACCAATAAATCACATGAATCTTGGCATAATTGGTTTTGATGGGACCAACAACCCACTACACTCAATAGTTATAAACAAGACCAACAACACATAACAAAAGGTTTTGACAAGGACCTTAAACCCAAATATCCAACTTTTCACAATACAAATCAGGATCAAAGCTCCACCAGCCAAAGTAGCAGAGTCCAGCAACCCACCCCTTCCATCTTTATAGGACAGGTAAACATAGAGGCATAGAGCACCAGCAATATCCTTTAAAAGAATTATATTCTCTCCACCTCTAAAAGAAAGAACTCCAAACTTCTCATGGCTGCAACATTCAAAAACCTTGGGATTGAATAACTCAAAGATCTGCTTCTTAATCAAAATCTCCACCTCCATAGAAGATAAAGAAAAGAACACAGCATGTAGGTCCTCATCAAAACCCAGGCCACCATAAAACAGAGCTTCAATAGCCCCCCAACAACCTTTCCAAGCATAACTAGCAGCATCCCACTCCACCTCTATAGGAGAAAAGTCACTTCTAGCCTCCACCATCTCCCTCTCAATAGAAGATAGGACCACCTCCGTAGGAAAGACCAGAAAAACCCAAGGATGCGCCAAAAGAGGCCTGAAAAGCAAAGCCATGGAACCAAGAAGGTGAGGGACAAAAAAAATCCCACCACAACAATACCCAGAGGTCACAAATAGTAGAAAGAGAAACACAGACCCCGTTCTAAAAAAGAAAACACCCGAAAGAGGCCTCGAAGGACTCCAAGGTAGACACACCTCTCCCAATAAAACAAAAATTGCTTTAGGGAACAAGAAGAGACATGAAACAACAAAACCAATGTTTTCCTACCAAACGGACATAGCAAAAGCAGAGGCAAACAAAGCAGCCCTCAAATAAGCAAACCTTGCAGAAAAAACACCAACAACGACACCCCCACACAGTAAAAGGAAACTAGATGAAAACAGGGGCCAAAGAGGAGCTGAGAAACTACCAGATTTCTGTGACTCAGACTGAGAACAAACGATGACAACAAAATCCCTAAAATACACAATTTTGAAGCTCACCCAGTCAGGGCAATGCCATCTACCACACAGTCCCATAGAAAAACAAGAAGCTTCCAAACTCCCAAGCAATAAAAGAAGATCAAAAGAAGGCAAGGGTCCAAGATTAAAAAAGAAGCTGACCCATCTATAAACCGTCGACACAAACAGAGGAGGAAAGTCCACCCACTAGAGATGAGAAAGAGACCACCCATCGGAAGAAGGCACATGAACCACCTCAAGAATACTAACGCTAGGTGCAGATTTGGCCTCAACCATGGTCCACGCATCCCACGGACACCTAGCTAGCCTCAGAGAGAGAGAAAGGCACCGACAGACAACCAAAGCCTTCCTCTGCCCACCAGAAAACCCTGAAGCTAGCCCACCATGAGCAGGGCAAACCCCAACAACGTGATTCCTCCTGTCGTCATCATCTTCTTCGTCTGAATCTTCATCTCCCGCCTGCGCAGAATTTGAACTACTTTGTCTGCTTCCTATCCATTTGATAATGTTTTTGAAAAGGAAAAAATAGGTTTTACAGGGACCTGAAACCACAATGTTTAAACATACAAAGATAGAGCAAAAAAAGTCCAAAAGAACAGACAGCTGTCCCAAAAAGAAATGACAACAACAAAGAGACAACAGGGTCCAAAAAAGGACCACCAAAAAGCCAGAGAAAACAACAATAGCACTACTCCATGCAGTTGAAAAACTCCTCGGCGTCCTTCTCAACTTCACTCATTTCCTGTATTCCCTCCTTGAGGATTTGAACCATATGTGTAGAAGAAGGGACCTTCCTCTTCGTGTTAGCCCAGGAGCGAGTCAAAATCCCTTCAACAACATCTTTGCTACAACCTCTGTCCGCATCCAAGTCCACGAACAGCGAGCCCTTTTGATTTTTTTCCAACTTTTCCACCATAGCATTAATGATAATGGTGTTATGCCTGGCAATTTTATGATTATGCACCACAGTGGCCCTGATATTTTGGCCAATCTTGGACATATTGATCTCCAACCTAGACAATCTTTCCTCCTGCAACTGTTGTCTTTTCTCCATATCCGTTTGATAATGTTATTTTAGTTACAATATTTTTAAAATAATTGAAATTTATCATCCAATAACATAATCAAAGAATATTAATATTACGAATGGTTTTTTTCTAATATAGTTTTGAATTCCCTTAAGAATTTGGAACTTCATTCTTATGTCTTAAGAAATAGAGCCATGTGGATCTAGTTCCATCATCAATAAATATATGAAAGTGATAAAGTGACTTGGCTTGCTTAGGACCACACACACCTATATGTATTAATTTGATAATATTTCATTTCCTTTTATTTATCCTTATGGGAAATTCACTTCCATTTTTCTTTTCTAATGTAGAACCATCACAACTAATATGTTTATTCTTAAAAAGTGATACACTTCCCATCGTTTTTTTCTTTCTATAGAGACAAGATCTCTAAGATTCAAGTGACCATACCTCATCTATCATAATTCATATATTGACAAACACATAGATGTCATTAATTTAGGATGTTCTACAACTATACCTAGTTTCTATAAGCCCCCTATCGTGGTTCCTTCAATTATCACTTTTAAGTTATCTTGCATGTCCTTAAGTGGAAATGTATGTTCATGAATTCAAATTTTAAGCTTTGATTTTTTATTCCTAAAAGAATATATATTCTTCTTCTTTCCTATACCAAATATTACATTTCCAAGTTTTCTTATATGTTCATTAGGCAACATTATATTTATATCAAAATAATTTTTTTAATCATAAGACCTATCGTTCTCTAAGTAGACCTTACTACCATAAATTTTCTCATGAAAGACTTCACACCAATCTCTATTTCATGACCAATGAATAGTTGTCCTTTGAATATATAAACCAACAATTGTATGCATATATGCATGCCAAATAGTGACATCTAAAAAAAATAACTTAAGATTATTGAAGTCACCATTTATCTTATCCTCACCATTAACAATTATTCTTTCACTTTTTATTATTTTTATAGTACTTCAAAAAAAAAAATTAATCTATTCGTATGCTTCATGTATTTGTATGGTCCAAATCTACCATATTAATAACAATTTCTATTTTTCTTTACTTTGGAATTTGACTTAAATGATACACCATCCTTAAACCTTTTGTCTTTAGGTTTACCTTTGTATTTTTTTCATTATTTTCCATCAGATGACTTCTTTTCCTTGACCATTAACAATAAATCTTGGATTTGAAGTTGACTGTCCACATGCTTCCTCCATTCCTCCTCTTGTAAAAGTATACCTACTAAATTGTCAGAAATATGGTGCATGTTCCCTCATAGCCAAATTAGTGCTAAACACTTGGTACTCTCTCCATTCTTTTAACTATAGACAACTAGTCATTAAAACATTCATTTGCTTCCATTTTGATTGAAAGTGAGTTTTTTTTTTTAAATAAATAAATTTATATCTGTAAATTTATACAAACCTCTCACTGTTGTCAACATATCGATGATCAATTGATGTCCATTTCTAGGGGATGATCGAAACCTTGACGACATACACGAGAATCTTTGCTTTACATTGACTTCTCTGCCAATCTTGAACAGCGGATTGAGGCTATGCCTTAGTATTGTTTAAAATAGAGGATAAATCTTAAATTGTTAATTTACATAGTTTAATTTGTTAGATTTTCCATGCTTTAGCAGACAAAATCTCACGTTTAAGAGTAGTACTTGTACTCGGGCATGCAATGGCAATTGCAAAATTGAGACAATATAAAACCTCCTTGTGATTTTACCATGAAAATATATTACCGGCAATTATTTGCAGACAATCTGCAATACACAATCTGCGCTGACGAGATCAGATCCTTTGCACCTTTAAACCAAAGCTCAACAACTTCATCCCCTAGTAAAAAGTGGGCAATTGCATTCAGAGAACGAACTTCGTGGGGTGTTAGTGTACTCATTATCGCCGTCGCACAATACCATTTGTGGAGAAGTTGTGTTTGGTCACATGCCTTATAAGTCGACCTTAAATTAGGTAATGCAGTAGATTCATTGTATTCGTCCACTTCAAACGCTTTCAAGTGAAAATAAATTTATATTTTAAAAGTTTCAGAAAATCTATTTCTTTGCAAAATGAAATGAATGTAATGATCATGGTTAGCTCTAACGTGAAGATTTTTGTAAATTATACATAACGTAATCATGCCATGGCATATTAAAATACAATCTTTGAAATTGGTATCTTAGAAAGTGAGGTAAATTTACAAAACTGAAGGCAATATATTTTAATATTAAAAAATATTTGGAATTCTTTGTAAAATGTTGTAAGGGAATAGTTATCTATAAATTAGCAAGTCTAAACTAGCAAATAATATGAAAAAATGTTAAGAGTCAATAGTTTGGTTTAACATATTATAATTATTAAAATGCATATTTCTTGAAGTACATATAGGATCTTAACAAAATGAAACATCATCAATTTTTAGTCTTATTTGTCATGTCTAAACATTGGAGAGCAAATAATATATAGGAAAGCTTAATGTGATGGTCAAAAGGGGCCCAAATAATAACATTATAGTATGACAATCATTTTTGAAAATAAGTGGTGAACATGATAACTCATCAATTGATTCCTTCATCATCTAGCACAAAGCCAGTTTTGTAAGTAGTTGAACCAAATAAGGACAATCTAGAGGAACCGAAATTACCATAAAAAGGTCTTTTTTCCATTGCCTTAAGGGTTTAAAGTTACTCCATCACATATTACACCTTGTGAACTTAAACTTTAAGACATAAATACTATTAGAGAAAATATATTATATTAGCCATAGGGAAAAAAAACTATTTATAGACTTATAGTTGTAAATGACATTATTTCTATCACATTCCATAATTGAAATAATCATTATGTGTAAAAAAGGTATCAAATTCATTTGAACTAGGCATAAATCATCGTAGATTACTCATTGCAAACCATATTGCATGTGAATGGGTTAGGTGCACAGGGAAATAAAAAGTGTAAATACAATTTTATTGTTATGGAAAAGAAAAATAATTATAGGTTAAATTGACTTTGGTTAGTGACAAACTAGGTAAGAAGAGTTTAGAACTCCTAAGGGACCTACCATGTTTCTAGGGATGTCTTATGAAAATAGAGAGAAGGAAAGGTATGAAATTTTAGGTTTCTATGATAGCTCCATAGTGTCTTAAAGTTAAGTTTTTGTAAATTATATATAACCTTTTAATTGCAATAGATTATTAAAATATAGTTTTTACTTATTTCCTTTTCTTTTTTAGTTTCTAATGGATAGGGTTTGATATATAAAATTATATGAAGTATCAAATTTAGATTTGGAATCTTAGAAAGAGGTTAAATTATTAAAGAAAGACAACTATACTTTAATTTTAAAAAGCATAAAGAAATGTCTAGCATAATATTTTAAGGGAAACGTCATCTATAAGAAAATATAGGCTAATGTAGCAAGTAAGAGTGAAAATAAAGTTCTTAAAGTATTTTTTTATAGCACCAAAAACATTCAAAAGTAAATAGTTTGGTTTTACTTATTATAATGACTCAAATAATTTTTTTTTTAGAATTACATTAAGGATCTTAAGAAAAAATACATCTTTAAATATTTATCTTATTTATTATTTCCATAAGCTAGAAAAAATGCTAATGGTAAATAGGAAAGTTAATGTAATAGAAAGAAGGGGCTCATATAAAAATGTCATAGGGTGGAAATCAATATTTAAATATTTGGAGAACATGACAAAATCATCGAGTGATTCATTCATCATTAGCAACAAGAAAAAAACCACAAGTAGTGGAACCATAATAGAGACAATCTAGAGGAACTATAATTGACATGAAAATGTCATTTCTCCACTACCCTATGAGGGATCAAACTTACTCCATCCCAAATTACACCTTCTTAACTTAAACTTTAATATGTAAATAATATTCAAAATCATAAACATTCTATTATCCATACAAAAGGAAATATTTATAGACCCATAATTAAAAGTTATATTCCATAACTAAATAATTTCTAAATGGAAGAAAAGTAAAAGAGTAATTCATGTAGTCATAAATCATATTAGAATCATCATTTGAAACCATACTCCATGTGAATGAATTATCTCTAAAGGGGATTAAAAGTGTGAATTCATTTTGATAGTTTGGAAAAATAAATTAAATTTATTTTAAATTGACTATGGTTAATGATAACTAGGTAAGGAGAGTTTTCAACTCCTAAACTAAATATTATGTTTCTCATAGGGTTCTATAAGAGATCAATATATTCTTGTAGTATTTCCCTTTTTGAATTCTACATAACCTATTCATGCCAATAATATATTAAAGCATAGCTTTTATTCATTTGTTTTTTATCCATTAGTGTTTTTTTAATGAATGCAATTTTTTATGTATTAAATTATTGAAGTACCAAACATGAATTTGGGATCATCAAATGTAATGTTCAATTATTAAAGTAAAAAATATATATTTTAATACTTAAAAACATAAATAAATTTTGACGTAATGTTTTAAGGAAAACATCATGTATAAATTAATAAGGTTTAAAGTATAAAATAATTGTGAAAATAAATCTATGGGAGTAATTTATAATAGAACCAATAAATGTCAAGAATCAATAGTCTCATTTTCCTAATTATAATTACTAAAGTAAAAATTTATTGAATTATATATGAGATCTTAAAAAAATAAAACATTATTAATTTTTAATCTTACTTAGCATCTATATAAACTAGAGAGAAGGCTAATGATATATAGGAAATATTAATATGATGGTGAGAAGGGGCCCAGATATCAACATTATAGGGTAGCAATCAATATTTAAATTTTTTTAGAACATGGTAAACTCATCAAGTGATTCATCCATCACAAATTACACCTTCTCAACTCAAGCTTGAATATGCTAAATATTATTATAAATTATATATTATATTATTCATTTTATAAATAAATATTAATGAATTTATGATTTAAAATGGTATTTTTCTACCATTACATAATTAAAATAATCAATATATCTAAAAAAAAAGCTAAAATAGGCATAAATTATGGCATAATCCTTGGTTGAGACCATATTTTATGTAAATGATTTAGATATATAGGTATTAAATAATTTTGAAGAAATTTTTAGTTGTTTGAAAAATAAAAAATTAACATATATGTTAAATTGATTTTAGTTAGTGACAAGTTATGTAAGAAGAATTTGCAACTCCTAAGTGACCTATTGTGTTTCTCATTGGGATGGATTACTCACTTAGACACCACACAATGTATTATATTATAGGGATCTATAGGATCTCCATAGAGTATTAAATTGAATATTTATGTAATTTATATATAACTTATTCATAAAAAATAATTAAAATATAGATATTATAAATTTATTTTTATTCTTTTTTTAATTTTCATTTGTTTATTTTACCTGTCATGTGAATAACCTAGAGAAAGGGCTATTCATATAAATTAAATATTGATCTAATGGTGAGACGGAACACATATAACAACATTATAGGGTGATAATCAATGTTAAAAATAGGTAAGCATGATAAACTTATCAAGTGATTCCTTCATTAGTTAGCATAAAGCCACAACCATAAGAAGTTAGAGCACAACAAAAATGACCTAGAGGAATAAGATTTGAAAGTTACTTCATCAATGTTATACCTCCTCAAAATCTACATTTGAATATCTAAAATACTATAATAAATTATAGATATTATATTAACTATACAAACATATATTGCAAAGAATGTTCTCCCATGGGTCGACTGATGGTTTTGTAACTCATCTTTGGCATTGTGGTTTGCCACAATTCATATTTCCCTACATGTATCCATACCCAAGATTGGTTCATGCATTCGTAAAAAATTTGGACAAAGACACCAAGGTTATTAGTGGCAACAGGTTAAAGGTTACCATCATCGTGGTAGCCATTTGACATATTCTATGTACCCTTGCAAATTGGGAGGTTGAGAGATTTTGCTACTGAAGAATGAAATATTTTTGGGAAACCACAGACCAACAATTGAAATTTTACAAAGGTGAAACAACTAAAGGGTCATAAAATAATTAGCTTGTCTTCCCTTTGGCACATAGAGAGTTCAATTTAGATGTGTAGACCATTTTCTCAATGCTAACATTTATTTTTTTCCATGAAAATGATGAGGAGGTCTGTGAGTTCCAAATGGGATTAGCCTTCATGCTCAAGAAGGAAAGGATCCAGAAGAATTTTGATTTTGCTGAGGCAATCATTGAATGAATGATGGAACAATTAACAGATTATAACACCACTTTTGAGTTCAGGTATTCCTCATTTTTGGTACACGTAATTTTACATTAGAACCCTGAAATATTTAGTGGTTGTTTTTCACTCAATAAGTTTGATGCAGCAGGGTTATATAGGCCAGTTTCGCCTTGGACCCATGTCCTTTCCAGAACATGGGACTATTATTCATTTTTTTATTATTTCCTACAATCGGTACTCTTGGATTTGTCTTTGCACCCTCTAGGCAGGTTCTCCCCTGAAAGTTTGGAATGGATTAAAAGCCACCAAACCCTAGTGGGTTACTTTTTGGGAGATTTTTTTTATTTCATCAAATGTCATGGTTTCGATGAGGAGTCTTTTAGGATTCCTAAATTTGTAATAGATAAGACCCTTGCCTTAGAGGCATGCCATTAGGCATCCATTACCGACAAAAGTTACAATGGTGGGAGACACAAGAAAGAACTCTACACATTTCCCCTTACCATCACCAAAAGTCAGATAACACTTGTAAAGTGGGAAGAATATGATGTGTTGACTAGCAAGTTGGCTTGCCTAGGCCCAATCCTTATTTGTGATATGTGGAAGTATAATCCAATTGGGTGTCTTCCAACTATCAAACATGAAGAGTGGGAGTATTTAGTCAAGGAATAACCCGACCGAGGAGAGGGAAGAGGTATACATTGACCTAGACTTTATACCATTTGAATTACCTCCATGGCTCGACTTGTATCCTAGGGTGGTAGAGCTATGACAAAGTGTCCAAATGGGCCAGTCCCTCAAAACACACCTGAAGAACTTCGGATGGTCAAGAAAGAAGAAGGCCAATTTTTGGAGGTATCGATAGGAAATAAAATGCCTAAACACTTTATATGGAGAAGTTAAGATGAATGAAGAGAACTTCAACAAGATCTATGACATTGAGGTCAAAACTGGTGATAGTAATCCTAAATCAGATCGGGAGAATGAATAGGATCATTCAATAGTTTTTGGTCTCCCACTTTAGACATTCGATGGAGGAAAAAGGAAGGGAAAAGGGACAAAATAGAAAGAATTGTAGATCTCATCTTCCACCAAAACCCTAACAAAGGGTAAGGAGACCCAAAAGTCTCTGAAGAGATCTTCCATAGCTCAAAAGACCTAAGGTTTGACTAGATCAGTCACCAGAGAGTATGAATCAACCTGTGTAGCCTCTACAAAGAGGAGACGAGTCCAAGACTTAGGCAGACTGAGCATTTGAAACAAAGGAGAAGAAGAGGTGGACTCCACTCCGCTATGATTTTCAACTTTGACAATCTAGGTAAGTCTTCTACCCACCCTCCTTTCTACTACATCTTTGGTTGTTATTGCCCCCCCAATTTGCAAAAAAAATTCCTCCATCCATGGGTTCTAATGTCCTCATCCTTAATACACTGCCAACCAAATTTGAAAATGATCCCCACAAAGAAACCTTGTGCATCAAAAGTGCATCTTCTACTTCAACTATAATTGACTCTTTGATTTCCTTGTCAAGGGAACTCATTGTAAACATTGAAACACCCATGTTGCAAGTTTGATCATCCCCATCTGCTTCCTAGCAAATACCTCTTTTTCCACCTACTTCCCTTTTTACTCCGATGGGTGTCCCTCCTTCTTTGTCCATACATGGAATTACACCCTTTTTAATGATAATGCTTCCTTTTGCCTCTCTGTAACATTAGATGACTGAGGCCTCTCCTTCTATCACCTCTTTTAGTCTCCCCATTGGTGTTTTGCTTGTTGTACAGAGTACTGAGTCTCCACAAAGCCTCCAAACTCATATTTAAGTAACAAGGTAGGCCCAACAAGCAAGAAAGCATAAGTTGGAGGGAAAAGCCATGAAAAATCAAACTACCCAAAAGTTAGAAACTCGTTTTGACGAAGAGAAGAATGCTCTATTGGTCACAGCTATGAAGTCACGGAAATACAAGCCAGAAGGAGAAATACAATTCAAGGATTATGACATCCAAGCTATGGGTTTGAATTTAAGTGAAAGTCACTTGTGCGACAAAGTGGTCCTGTCTAAAGAACTCAAAAGGTGGTCTATATTGACTACGAGAAGTTGGACAAGAAATTGATGAAGTGTGAGGTAGATTTGGTAAATGTAAAGGCCATAGTGGACTGAATGTAGGCATAAATCAAATGAAAAAATTTGGGGATGGCCCACTTAAGAAAATTATAGGTTCAACAAAGTGAAGTAAGTTTCTTGAAGGAGCCCAGAGTGAGAAGGATTAACTTCATGCCAAGGTAGAAAGATTGAAATGTGAGATCACTGTCAAGTGTGAAACAACTATGGAGCATTGACTAAGGAAAAAGGAGCTTGAAGATGAATTAGCGAGAATGAACATTATATATAATGAGCTATAGAAGGAGCCACAAGAGATGGATGATAAAAAGGTAGATATGCAAAAGGAATTGGATAGCATATGATCTTAAGCCTCCAACAATCTTCAGAAAGCCCAGGAAGAAATAGAAAAGGAGAAATGAGAAAAGAAATGCATCGAGTCTATTTTTCATACTTGCAACAAAGAGATTAGGAAGTTACACTCTGAACTTACAAATGCTCTCCAGGAGAAGAATCAATTGGAGGAAGAAATGAGAGCAAGGGAATCCCAATTCAAATAGGAATTGATTGCAGCATAGGGATCCAGACTTGTCTCAGTACTTAAAAATTTAGTATCTACCCATTGGGAGAGAATCATAGTTGTGGTAGATTCCTTGAAGCTAGTCTTGTGGTTTCTAATGGATGCACACGAGTTAAACATAAAGGTCAGCCCTACGATTGACCAAATTCTGGATACAATCACTCCCTAAGCTAAAGAACCAAGAACATTGATCTCAAAATTATATAAGGTAACTGAGGAAGCTCCAAAAAGTGCTAAGATTCCTAACCAAAGAGTGGGTACAAGAAAGGAAAACACATTTATGATTTGCAACTAGGTCACACTGAAAAGAAAAACTTGTCATATGGTATTAAATAAGAATGTTGGTGAGATAAAAGAGAAGTTCAAATTTCTTCTCCAATATAGATTAACTACCCTATTCTCATCAGATGGAGTGTTGACAGTAGAGAAAATCACAAAGGCAATCAAGCTCAAGATCCAAGAATCCACAGTGCTCCAAAATGTGATATCAACATCTACAGTCAAGGAAATTGAAATGGAACTTCTTCCCCTTTCCTAACTTTACTATCACATTGGATTTGTTTCATCAAGGTGGGAAGGAGATTCTTTCAAAGTGGTCCTTCATCTTGATCAGGCCTACAAGACATTTTGGGCCCTCATTCTGCCCACTCATGGAGATTGGGAGACCCAACACGTACTTTCCTCAAACTCGAAGGATTATTTGAGATATAGGTTCATGCCTCTACAAGAAAATGCCCCCTATGAGTCACCAAAAACTATGGAGAAAATTTTTCCTTCAATATTTTGGTATTCACAACTTACTTCATATGCACAATGGAAATGGATGCACCACTTCTTTGTTCAAGAAACAAGGGATTTGATTTCATAATGTTCACACTCTAAAGAACCTCAGAGATCTCAACCCAATGATGGATGTAAGATATCTGACTATAAGATACATTTAGGGAAGGTTGAAACAAGAAATGGGTTAACCACCAAATGCAAACTTAGAAAATACAAACTGTTTGAAAACACAATGTGATATGCAAACATATGCTAAATGATCATGAAACAAAACAAAAAGTTGTAAAAATGAATGTTTAAACTTGGGAACTTTTTGGAGATGCAATGGAGACTAGAAATTCTACTGATCTTGAATTTGTGGCCTACTTAGACTTATTCGCCATTCTGGGCAAATTGGTCCCAAATCTGTAAAATTGTTTTAGAGCCTGTTTTAGCCAAATGGGTATCCAAATCTATAGAAACCTTTGGAGAACAGGTATAGTGGGAATCATTTTCCACTAATAGAGGATGAGTCCACTTTGACTTTTCTAAAAACTCAAGAGTGGAATCTGAAGCTCTCGGTCTACTCTTTCTATACATCTAGGTGTCTGAATCTGAAACCCTGATTTTCTACACTGTAAGTGACTTTTTGTGGATATTTTGACCTTTCCAATAGGGATATGACTTCAAAAAGTTACAAACCTATTTTTGAATCATGTCCAATCCATCCAAGCACCTAAATTTGCAATCACACAAGGAAAGAGAGAAAATGTTGATAGCTAGGGTATGGGGGTTTGCCTTGGTCAAACCCCATTTAGGTAATTAAACCAAATGAAGAGATAATATGAATCATGAACATTAAATAATAGAATTAGATACTTTCCATGATGAGAGATGTTTGAGTGCTGCAATAATGGATGAAGAATCTACCCTTGAATGCTTTAGAATTGATCTTAATTGCTATTTTGATGCCTTGGTGAAGACTTAAAATGTTAAGCCCTAACTTGCTTGATTTGAGATGGATAATGAATGATGAATGAATAATTAATTAGGGTTAAAGATCTCCTTTTAAGTGAGTGGCTAGAATAAGGATCACAATCAAGGGCCAAGATTAAATTACAAAATAATTTAATCAAGGGTGGAGGTTAATTAAGAGAAGGAATACATGGATAGATAAAAACTTGAGGTGGAAGATAAGATTGGCATAGAAAAAGTGGTTGTTGGAGAAAATTAAATAATAAAAATTATTTAATTTAGCTGGCCACTAGCCAACACAAGATAAATAAATAAAATATTGATTTTATTTATTTAAAAAGAAAGGTGAGAACAAATAATTAGATAATTAAATAATTAAAAATTAGTATTAAATTATAGAAGAAAGGTGGAGTGTTGAACATTAAATAATTAAAATTAAAAATAATTATTTAATGGAGAGGGAAGGAATAATTAAATAATTGAAATAATTATTTAATTCAAAAGTAGGGAAGAAAGGACCATTAGACTTAAATGCTTAATAAAAGTCTAGAAAAGTGTGAAAGTCATTTACAATTCTTTACAACAACTTTACAAGACATGCATTTTATTCAATTTGCAAGGGCCTGAGACCTAATGTGAATGTGTTATCCACATTACAACATTAAATCAAGGAAAAATTAAGCCAAAATCACAAGGATGGCATAAACAATAAGAAAAAGTAGAAGGGTTACTTTTTCGGTGTCCTCATTTAGCCCCCACTTTAGTGAGAGGGT
This sequence comes from Sequoia sempervirens, assembly GCA_007258455.2. Lineage (NCBI taxonomy): Eukaryota > Viridiplantae > Streptophyta > Pinopsida > Cupressales > Cupressaceae > Sequoia > Sequoia sempervirens. The sequence goes on from VDFB02047397.1 coordinate 6,510,113, forward strand.
GAACTTGCTTCATTTGACTCACACTAAACTAGACATCCAAGAGGGTTCCAATTGTACCAATGTGGATGAAAATGGATGATAAAGATCAAAGTAGCAGTCAAGTTCCTAGGATCCAAGATCCTAAGTCAAACCAACTTGAGCACAAAAGAACACACACAAGGTGTATAATATGCAACAAAATAAGATACACGAACATACAATGGAAAGAACTAAAAGAAAGGGAAATACAAAGAAATAGAAATAAGAATGAGGTGGATCAAGCTTCGATCATTTATCCAACATTATGTGGATCAGATCTAGGTTGTTTGGCCAAAAATGCATACTCACTATGAGGCAATGAAAATCTTGGATGTCCACCAGGTGAGAGGTCCTAAAAGGTGAGAAACATACACTTATGGATAGTATGCACTCACACAGACACAAGTGGCTATGGGGAAAGTCATGCCTCGAAATGGGATTCTCTCTCAAAACATACCAAAGTTATACTTCTTGATAACTTTGATAAGGCGCCACATAAAAATGATCTTCGAGCTCTATGAGGCAAGAAAAACTTTGTAAGCTTGAAACTTATAGACATTGTAAATGAAAAATAGTGCAAGGAGTATTCAAAGGGATTTTGCTTAGTTTGTGCAAGGTCTCATCTTAGGGAACATTGTGGTTAACATATCCAAGAGAGGACAAATACAAGGTCTCCTCATAGGGAACATTGTTCTTAATGTTTCCAAGAGAGGAAAAGCACAAAAGGTCTCATCTTGTTCCCAAGAGAGGACAAGTCCAAGGTCTCATCCTTGGGAACATTGTATCTAATGTTTCCAAGAGAGAACAAGTAAAATAAATATCATGATTTTGGAGGAAAGCAAGCCCAATCGCATCATAAAGAAAAGGATGCATCACTAGAAGAAATAAATCACATAATGAAATATGAGTGTCGATGTATGTCCCCACTTTAAAGGGGTTGCTAACACCATGACTATGCAAAATTTCTTTAAAGTAGAAGAAGATATGAGAGCTTGTTTGGAAAGCCTTATGCCAGGTCATATGTTTTCAATAAGATACGTCATGATAAAGGTAGTATGTCACATGGAAGCTGACTTAAGGCATGTCATCCACATCCCAAGCTTGCTCTTATCCATTCATGAAAGGTGATCAACTAGCCAAAAGAAGCAACAACAAGTGACATACGAGGACAAGGCTACCTAATCCATTGTCCCCACTTAGTGCAGGACAAGGAGGAGCCAAAATGATGGATGAGATGCATGCTAGAGTGAAAATTAGTATCGATTAGAGGAATGAGGTGCTCCCCGCATAAGCAAGAGCACCAAACTACTTAATATGTTGGATTTTACTACTCAAAGCCTTACATTCATTAGTAGCATGACAATGAACTCTATGATATGCACAAAAAGGATGTCTATAATAAAATTTCTTTTGAGTTCTTGGAGTGAGGGATATCAAATGATCATGGAGGAGTCTTGAAAAAATACCCTCTTGATCAATGGTAGAAGATGTTCCTTTATTATGTAACAAAGATATCTCTTGCATAGATGTACAAGATGTCATACCTACACAAGACTCTTAACATTTTGAGATTTTGTTCTCTCCTATACAGAAGGGTGTAAAATATAACAAACTCAAATCATTAGTATTTTGCAAGATGACATTGATATTAAGCAAATATTTCTTGGTTTGGTTCATTCAAGCAAAGGATAACAACCAAGACTAGTAGTGCCTATCAGTTGAGGACAATTGAAATGGATGCACCACTTCTTTGTTCAAGAAAAGGGATTTGATTTCACAATGTTCACACTCAAGATTACCTCAGAGATCTCAACCGAATGATGGATGTGAGATATTTGACTGTAAGATACCTTTGGAGAAGGCTAAGAAAATAAATGGGTTCACCACCAAGTGCAAACTTGGAAAATACAAAATATTTGAAAACACAATGTGATATGCAAACATATGCTAAATGATCATAAAACAAATAAAAAAGTTGTAAAAATTAATGTGTGCACCTAGGAACTTGTTGGAGATGGAATGGAGACTGGAAATGCTGCTAATCCTAAAATTTTGGCCTACTAGGACTCATTCGCCATTCTGGGTGAATCCGTCCTAGATCCAGAAAACTATGAACCTAAGTTTGTTTTAGCCAAATGGGTATCCAAATATCCCTAGAAACCTTTGGAGAAAGTGTATAGTGGAATTAATTTTCCACTAATGGTGAATGAGTCCACTTTTACTTTCTAAAAAGTCAAGAGTGGAATCTGAAGCTCTTAGTCTACTCTTTCTATACCTCCAGGTGTCAGAATTTGAAACCCTGGTTTTCTACACTGTAAGTGACTTTTTGTGGTAATTTTGACCTTTCCAATAGGGAGATAACTTCAATAAGTTAGAAAGCTATTATTCAATCATTTCCAAGCCATCTAAGCACCTAAATCTACAATCACACAAGGATAGAGAGAGAAAATGTTGATTGTTAGGGTATGAGGGTTTTCCTTGGTGAAACCCTATTTAGGTAATAAAACCAAATGAAGAAATAAGATGAAGCATGAACATGCAATCATGGAATTATAGAATTTCCATGATAATAGATTTTTAATTGATGCAACAATGAATGAAGAATCTTCCCTTGAATGCTTCAGAATTGATCTTAATTACTATTTTGATGCCCTTGTGAAGACTTAACATGCTAAGCCCTAACATGCTTGATTTGAGATGGATAATGAATGATGAATGAATAATGAATTAGGGTTAAAGGTATCCTTTTAAGTGAGTGGATAGAATAAGAATCATGATCAAGGGCCAATATTAAATTTGAAAATAATTTAATCAAAGGTGGAAGTTAATTGAGAGAAGAAAGAAATGGATAGATAAAGATTTGAGGTGGAAGATATGATTGACATAGAAAAAGAGGTTGTTGGAGAAAATTAAATAATAAAAATTATTTAATTTAGGTGGCCACTGGCCAACATAGAAGAAATAAATAAAATATTGATTTTGTTTATTTTAAAAGAAAGGCAAGAACAAATAATTGGATAATTAAATAATTAAAAATAACAATTTAATTATAGAGGAAAGGTGGAGTGTTAAAAATTAAATAATTAAAATTAAAAATAATTATTTAATGGAGAGGGAAGGGATAATTAAATAATTAAAATAATTGGGGAGATAAAGAAAGGATAAATAATTAAATAAAGATGAAATTTATTTAATTATAGAGAGAGAAAAAGCTAATGAATAATTAAATAATTGAAATAAATATTTAATTATAGAAGAAGAGGGAACAACGAACTTTTGAAATAAAATAATATTTAATTCAAAAGTAGGGAAGAAAGGACCATTAGACTTAAATGCTTAATAAAAGTCTAGAAAACTGTGAAATTCGTTTACAATTCTTTACAACACCATTACAAGACATGCATTTTATTCAATTTGCAAGGGCCCAAGACCTAATGTGAATGTGTTATCCATACCAAAACATTAAATCAAGGAAAAATTAAGCCAAAATTACAAGAAGGGTTACTTTTTTGGTGTCCACACTTCCTTTTCTACTTTATGATGACACTGTACCTAAAGAACAAAGGTTACTCTTGCATAAAAGTGTGAAATACACCATGTGATGATTGCGTGGATTTTCTATATTATTTTAGTTTCAAGACTAAACTAGGACATGTATCTATGTGATGGGGATATTCACAAAATTATTCTCACAAATTTTGAAATAACCCACTAGCTTGCCATGTTAGCAATTTCATTGGGTGGGTTGTTTCTTCTGTGGATGTATCTATGTTGGATAGAGTTTTTTGAACAATGTGGTGGATTCTTTAATTTTAGGGGTAGTTGGATGTATCTAGGATATGATCTTCTTCTAAAATAACATCTTCGTAGAGATTCTACGGTATGTAGAGCCATAAATGAGGTAGTTGAGACTTTACGAGTGAATATTGTTGTGATCTAATCAAGCTCTAAGATCAAATTGTGGTCTATCAAATATAGACATCTAGCAGTTATTATTCTCAATTGATTGTGGCAATGGATCCTTCTTCTTCTAGCTATAAAATGTGGGTCTGCAGTAGTGGGTAAGGAGATTCTTCAAAAAAGTATTTTCAAGGAAGATAGGTATTGTTTCAAGGAGATACATTTTTCTTAGGAATAGGAAGATTTCATAGAGAACTATTTATGCTCTTTGGCATATTATATTTTTTGAGACTATCAATCAGATTGGAATTCGATCTTTGTTTCTAGTTAATATATAATAAGAATTAGATCTATTAAGAATAAATCTTTGGAATTGTGCATTTTATGGCCTTTATCAAGTTTATTTTTCATATATCGTTTATGCTCAGAGCACTGTGTTAAAGCCTTATGTAGATATTCTAGATGATTATTTTACATGCTATTAGCTTTTATCTTTGATGACATCTTTCAAAAATTGGATCATGTCCATCGTACTCTTTCATTTTTTGTAAAGGATATGTCATTTTTCATTTTACGTTGTAAAACAGGAAGGATTATGTGAACATCTAAATATTCCTATTAATCTCCAGGGTTTCTTATTCCTATTGGAACTTAATGGATAATTACCACAGGGAGATTTGAAATACTGCATTGTACTTTCTCTAGCCTTTTTCATTTGTTCTTTTCCCAACAATAAAGGTATGTGGAATTTTGTGTCCATCTGATCAGGAGTAAGAAATAGTTATAGTTTGAAATGTTGTAAGAGATTTGGCGCATCACCATATTTATTTATTTTTCTTGCATTTATCTCTACCCATTTCCCCAAACACAAAGAAGAGTCAACTTTCTTTAAAAATCTTGGAGTTCATTCAGTGAGGCACATTTTGGTCCCCCATTTGCTGAATTTCCCATAAGGCTGTTCAGAGAGGCATAAGCTTTTATGATAAAAAAACCAATGGAAGAAATTTTTGAAGATAAGGATGTTGCTGAGACTAGAAAGGAAATTGAAAAAGAGTTTACTTTTATTCCTCCGGTAACTTTAGATACTAGATATCAAGGCCACTCAGAGATACTTGTTCCTCTAGCAGATAAAGAGTAGAACAATGATGAATGTGAGAAGCATGATGAGAAAAGAAATGAGGGTGAAGAAAATATGGAAGAATTGAATGATGGTGAAAAGGAAGGAGAAGGGGATAAAATTGAAGATAAAGAGAAAGGAGAGAAGGACAAGGATGGAGGAGATAAAGAAAAAGACAAAGACAAGACTTTTGGTGAGGAAGAAGAAAATATAGAGGAAGGATAAAAGTACAATACCGAAAAGAATGAAGAAGCTAAAATTTTTAAGGATTTACCCAAGCCATCCGATGAATCCTCCTTCGAGAACCCTTTTGGCTTGCTATCTAAAAAACTAAAGGTTCAACCAGTTGATAATTCTTAGTTGTTGTAATTGTCCATGAAGCAAGGTAACATTGATTTGGATAAGATATATCTTATACAAAAGTTGCAATTAAGTGATGTCTTTAGCGAATTGGTGTAAAAAGAAATTATTGAAACACATTATAAGAGTAGTGAATTGATAGATGAGGTAGTGAAAGCATTGCAAGAGTTCATTCTAGGTAATAGTGTTGACACATCTCTTCCTATAGTGGATAATTTCAAATTTTTGTTTCATTCCTTTAAGGAATATGCCTCCAAGATGAAATAAATGCTAAAAAAGAGGTTGAGACAAGCATTATAGGAAAAAAGTTGATGGATAATATAGAAAAATGTGCATCTATACATACAAAATTTGAATAATGCTTGAAAGAAGTGTAATCTTGTGAGGAAGGTGCAAAGGAAAATTTTTAAATTGCATGATAGTACACAAGGAATAAAAGTTGAAATGGACTCGATTGAGTCACAAATAGCTAATCCAATAAAATCCTATGATCCGACATTAGACAGAGACAATAAAATATGGAATGCTATAGTTGACTTGCATGACAGATTCTTTGCTTTGTAGATTCAAAACAAAGAAGTGATAAAGGAGTTGGAGAAGCTAAGGGACTTGGTAATAACAGAGCACAAACCAATATTAAGTGTGCTTTCTAGTTCTGAAAAAGTTTCAAAGATCAATCTTACATCCAGTACTATAGAAGGAGGAGATTCATTCAAAGAGCTTGGGTCACTACAAAAAATTCTTGTAGTAGTGAAGAAGAGATGGGAGGAAGGAAAGTCTACTTGACAAGCCATTCTTCAAAAGCTTAAGGAGTCAACATTTTTGGGTTGAGAATTTCTATCTTTATGCACATTTTCAGATTTTTATGTTTCTATATTTTATTGCATATGTGTGAACACTTTTAGGATTTTTTGGTTAGCTTCCTAAGGTGGGGCTAGTTCAATTTGTACATATGCATGTGGGCTAGCACCCTTTGCCCTTGATGTCAAAGGGGAGAAATATTTTTAGAGATATTTTTGTTTTGGCACATGTTGCCATCAATGAAAAAGTGAGAGATTGTTAAAACAATGAAGAAGGTTGTTATTAATGAGTTTTCATTGATTTCAACATGATGTTGAAGGAAAAAAAAAACTTCCAAATTTCATCTAAATTCAGATTACAAAGACTCAATGAATGCTTAATTCCTAATTCAACAATTATTTGTGTCAAATTGAATCGACTTACAATTGCACATCAACATGACTCAAATTTGTAAATAGAGCGAACATTGTTATTTATTTGAATTCATGAAAGTTACATACATGAAACTTTATTTCCTTACAACAATCTCTCTTCTCTGCTCAACCCAATTCCTCTTCATCTTGCAACCTCTAACACCTATTTGGTTCAGTCCACTTTTCTCTATAATATAAAGCTTCTACAAAGAAGCTCTCTAGACTCCATATGTCACTCCCCTCTCTATCAATTTACATCAAATTTCAATTAATGTTTCAATCCTTTGATTTAAGACTCCAACTACAAGCTGATTTTCTCCACCAACCTACTAAGAATCACATCATCATAGTTCTTTTATGCACTCTTCTCTCTTGTCACTGCTACTCCAAATTTCATTCTTAATCACCTTCTCATCAATCTTTTTCTTATTCTGATGCAAACTTCATTTCTAAATGAATGATAATTGTTTCCCTCTTCTCCCTTCTATGCTTCAATTTATTGTTGATTTAAAAGCACAACCAAAATTGGAACTATCGTGTAGCCCATGCACTAGTTGGATTGATACTAAGCATTTAAAAATGTCTTCATTCTACGTAAACCTTCCCATTCCATTGATTTCCATGCGATGTATTCTAGTGTTATCTCCAATTACTTTCCATGCTTTCATTTTCAACTCTACACATTGGAATAAGTGGCATCCTGCATTCAATAGCCTTCACTTGACATATATTCAATGGTAATTTTCTTGGTATGCATAGCTCCTTCCTACTGTGTGAATATTTTCGCTACTTTTTCCCACCCAAGCTCTCCAAGTTTCATGTTGATAATTATCTTTTAAAATTTCTATTGTTTGGTCTATGGCATGGGTAAGGAGAGGCTTCTTTGCAGTTTCTCCACTCTTACACTTCCCCTACCTCCTTCAACTATTGCCTTCTACCACTACCCCCTCTTTCTAGCAAGTAATTTTTCCTTCTATATTTCATTTCCATTTGATGGAATTGGAAAAGTCTTGCAATTGAATCGACACTCTTAGTAGATTCATTACTATAGTGTCACATGAATCAAACCATTTTAGTTTCCTTCAATTTTAAACTTTTAATTTCAATTTTTATTCCATTTATTTGTTGAACTTTCAATTTCTTATTTCTCTTGATCATGACATAATACTACCATTATAAATGAGCTCAATCCATTAAAAAATTTCAAGAAAAAGATTTATAAAACAAAACTAAATCCATAAAATATGCAAAAATGTCAACCAATTCTACTTCACATGACCACCATGAGCTGGAATGAACTACTTACAAAGGAAAGAAAATGAAAGAAAAACAACAAAGCCAACCTTTTTTTTTTTTTACTAGTGATTCTAATCACATGTGAACTAGGATGCTCTTGCATCAAACACATTGGGTAAAGAGTTTGTGAGCATGGGTTCAAAAAAATGTAATGAGGTGATAGAATCACCCTTTAAGAATATGAACAGTCTTTAACAAAATCCATTATTGAAATTCCAACCTCCTTCACCAAATTTCCCGACCTCCTCTACCAAATTCTTCATCCTCTTCTCTGCATTCCCTCCTCTAATATGTCTTCATTATAACTTCACCCTTGCAACCTACATGCTACAATTGTACCTCAATCTCACTAAGATTCCACTTCATCTATTACAATCTTCCATTACACCACTTTTATTTGTTGTCACCTACAATGATGCTTTTGAGCTTCTCACTCACACTTCCACTAACCATAGGTTTTGTCACAAGTTGCCTCACGTTCAATAATCTACTTGTGCCCCTAAAACCTCTACTCACTTCCCTCTCCACCCACAAGTCATGGTGTGAACTACCTCTCTCTTGACGCTTTATTCACCTCTCTCTCGATGCTTTATATGTACACTCAAAACCTTTGGCTCTCATACCACTTGATGAAGAAAAAAAAAGCCACTCTTCCAAATTTGACCTAAATTCATATTACAAAGACTCAATGAATGCTTAATTCCCAATTCAACAATTACTTATGTCAAATTGAATTGACTTACAATTACACAACAACATTACTCAAATTTGTAAATATCTAGAGAAAACTTTATTATTTATTCCAAATTCATGAATGTTACATATGGGCAACTTTCTTTCTTTACAAAAAATTTTCGTTCTTGCTCGGCCCAATTCCTCTTCATCTTGCACCCTCTAACACCTCTTTGGTTCGATCCACTCTTCTCTATAATATAAAGCTTCCACAGAGCACCTCTCTACACTCCCTACGTAGCTCCTCTCTCTATAAATTTGCACTAGCTTTCAATTAATATTTCAATCCTTCACTTTAACGCTCCAACTATGATCTCTATATTTCTCCACCAGCCTACTAAGAATCATGTCCTCATCATAGTTCTGTTATGCACTCTTCTCTCTTGTCATTGCTACTCCCACATTCATTGTTCATCACCTTCTCATCAATCTCTATCTTATTCCTACACCAACTTCATTTATACATGGATGATAATCAATGCCCTCTTCTCCCTTCTATGCTTCAATTTATTCATTGATTTGAAAGCATAACAAAAATCTGAACTATCGCGTAGCCCATGCGCTAGTACCATTCATACTAAGCATTTAAACTTGTCTTCATTTTTCATAAACCTTCCTGTTATATCCATTTCCATGGAATGTATTCTATTGATATATCCAATTACTTTCCATGCTTTCCTTGTCAAATATACACCTTGGAATAAGTGGTACCCTACATTCAATAGCCTTTACTTGACATAGAGTCAATGGTAATTTTCTTAGCATGTGTAGCTCCTTCTTACTAAATGAATACTTCCACTACTTGTTCCCATGCAAACTCTCCAAGTTTCATGTTGATAATTATGTTTTAAATTGTCTATTGTTTGGTCTATAGCACAAGTAAGGAGAGACTTCTCTGAATTTTCTCCACTCTTATGCCTCTCCTACCTCCTTCAATTGTTTCCTCCCTACTACCTTCTAACATTGCTCCCTCATTCTAGAAAGTAATTTTTCCTTCAATATTTCATTTCCATTTGATACAATTGGAAAATTCTTGCAATTGAATTGACACCCTTAGTAGATTCATTACTATAGTTTCACATGAATTAGCCTTTTTTAGTTTCCTTCAATTTTAAACTTTCAATTTTAATTTTAATTTTGTTTATTTGCTAATCTTTCAATTTCTTAATTTTCATGATAATGACATAATACCACCATTTTAAATCAGCTTGATTCATTAAATGGTGTCAAGAACAAGATTTAGTAAATGAAATTAAATCCATCAAATATCCAAAAATTTCAACCAATTCTACTTCACACAACCATTGAACTAGAATGAACTACTCACAAAGGAAAGAAAATGAAGGAAAAATAATAGAACCAAATCAGATTTTTTTTTTGGTGATGTCGATCACATGTGAACTCAGATGTTGGACTGCATCACAACACCACATCACACCACATGATGAATGATGGATTTATACAAAAATATCAATTCTAGAAAAGGTTATTTTGATTGTGTTTAAACTAGCAGTTTCAACTCATAGTGCCCTCCAATATTTTGGTTTGCATTTTTTTACATTTTTAAATATACCTATATGGTTCTAGTATGTTGTTGATACATATCTTTTGCATATTATTTTTTAATTTCAATTGTTTTTGTGAATGGTGCAAAGCACCTTGTTGCTCCATTTTGTGAATTTGGTCTAGATAGGTGGTTTTAGTCACGATAATTTCAAATAAGGCCATGATAGGCCATTTTGCAATGTTGGTTTTAGTTTTGAAGTCATTGTGGAGTTATTAGGTAAATATTGCTATTTTGCAAAAAAAAGTGTCAATTTAAAAATGTTCTAAAGTGCAAAAATTGCAAGTTGTTATAATGCCAATGGTCATTGGCTTAAAAAGGTTGTTGGAGGGAGTTGAAACAATTAGTTTAGGTGCGAAATTTTTTAAATATATAATATCAATTTATGTGAAGGGTTGTTGAAGAGTTTTGAAGGAGAACATCAATCAACTACCACTATTCTTTGTTAATTTATATGTAATTTCTTCATTCCCAGCCTATGTACGGGTCCATACAGGTATAAATTACTCAAATAATGGTTGGATCAGATGTATAATTGTATTAATTTTTTTTTAATCCATTTCTGAGGAGTTCTATTAAGTTTGAAGCATCTCATAGGTAGATTTCTGAAAACTGGTCTGGACTTGCTCATTTAAGGGTTTGAGTGTGTAACATATTGAAATAAGGCATTCTACCCATTTTTTAATATGTGCCTCAGTGGAATGGGCCTGAAGTAATTAGGATAGCGTGTAGGGATAATAAAATAGTACTAGTGAAGGCATTTGAAGGGATTCTCAACACTGCCCTGGTGAAAATACAAAAATTGGGCCTTAAGAACAATGCTAGAGTGGGTGAATTGAGGAATTTTCTTGAGAAATAGTCATATCTTGTTGGAATTAGGGATCATATGTGTATTTTGATGATTTTTTAAGGTTGGAAAGGACATGAGGGGTCAAATGTATGATATGGCATGAAGCCCTGGTTGAACAAAGGGGGAAAAAGGGTGAATTTGAGAGGTTTTATGAAGGAAGTGTGAGGGATTCTTAGGGGAAGCATAATTTTAGGGTGAATTAAGTTTGTACAGGAAGAATAAAGAAGGTTGGAAGTGGTTTCAAGTTTGTATGAGGTTGGGAGATGTGGTTTTCAATAAACCCTTGTTTGTGTGGTGAAAATTGAGGTGTTTCTTGAAAGAGGGTCATAGTGAGTGAGTTTTGAACAATAGGTTGAAAAATATAAAGTTTTACAAGAAATTTGAAGTTTGAAAAGTGGAATTTTTAGTTTGTAATAGATTTGGTGATGTGTTCCTTTGGAAAATTGGGCTAATTGGTGCCATTTTCAGTGCTAAAGGCTAGTTTAAGTGAAGATGGTCCAAAGAGACCTAATAATATTTTGAGGTATGTTTTGTGTGGGTTAATTGGTCCCTAAAAATATGAGTGGATAGTGGATTTTTTGGAGTGTTTGAGAGATAAGACCTGAAAAGAAGGTCTAGATGCATACAAGGCAAGTAGGTTGGTTGCAAATAAGTTAACCCTAGAGAGGGTTTTGAAGATTGGAAAGGTGAGTGAAAGGAATTAAGATGTGTTGGTTCAGTCAATGACCTCTCTATCATTGCATTAGTTGGTATCATAGCACATTATTGATATCAGGAAAGAAGAGTTGCACTGGAGAAAGGACAAGATGAATTCCTTGGTTAGAGAAATGACTGAAGAGAAGGAGATGCTACAAAGAAATTCACCTTTCAAGACCACCTGCAAGTGTAATGACAAGGTATATACTATAATGGTAGATTCTGGTAGTTTATACAATAGGGTATCACAAGAAATGGTTGATAAGTTGCATTTAACAAGGATTCCTCATGAGACACCTTATTATGTTTCTTGGTTGTGTTAGGTCTCAAAAATGCTAGTTGGGAAACCACAAGAGGTTGCCAAGCTCTTGGTACATTTTTGGCTAATGTAAATGGATAAATGAATTTGAACCTTCTTCTCTTCAGGCTCTGCCAAACCTAGGTTGGTATACCTAATGCAAGTGAAGCAAACTTAACTATGTGTTTCTTACTTGAGCAATCTATCCACAAAGGAAATTGGAAGTGGAGAGATGCAGACTTGTTTGGTATAAATTGTATAAGAAATATCAAGGTAAAGATTATGATTATGTCAAGTTAACAGATGTAAAGTTTTAAAAATAAATTGGATAAAACTAAATGATGAGATGGATAAGAGAAGTTCCTTGTTGGGTAGATGGAGTCAAATAAAGATCTAGAATATACAACATATATTGGAAATAACTCAAATTGTTTTGCACACTAATGTTGGTTTATAACTTGTATAAACATGCAAGTAAATGATTGAAAACTCTACTTATGGATCCAACTAACACAACCAGGTTACTTATAATTTATCAAAAGGATTTAGTATTTACATGAAATAACCAATTGAGTAAATTATGCAAGAACACAAATGACACCAGATTGGAGACAGATTGACAACCCTAACTATGTGGCTCTTCTCATCGATCCAATTAACAGTTCAAGATTACTGTGATTGATTAGAAGGATGTTTAATTCCTTTGGGGAAACCAATTAATCATATCACACAAGTACAACAAATGTGCATTGAAAAATTGAACATATCCTTGATATATCAATTTAAATAACAAAGAAGCATTAAAATGGACACAACCACATAATTGAATAATTCTAACAAATAGTTGATACAAAAATTAGGCCACAAAATCATATATCTTTCATTGAATTCTTCAAAATTTATACATGCATCATGGTCTTTTCAAATGTAAGCTTTATGCCTATCCCTATTCGCATGTTACTTTCTCCTATATCTAATCTAATGATCTCTTTTAGTCTTGGTCTCTCTTATATATACAAGAGGCAACAAGCTTCAAACCAAAGGATATGTCTTTTGATAAAAAAAATAATTATGAAATTAAAAAAAACTAAAAGAACTTAACAATAAACATGTGTTTTAATCCTTTAATCTTCGAGTAAAAGCCTATGGTCATCTAAGACCTGATCAAAGCTTTTACTATATGATAATTTCTCTTTGTGATGCACATGATCAATCTTCATTGGAGCTCAAATATTTTTCCTACCATTTACTAATTGTCAGATCACTTGAACATTTGAATTCTTGTGTAGCTATGAGATTTTTAAGGTGGATTTTCCATCTATAATCAAGGAGGTTCCTTACATCCACCATGAATTTTTTGTATACATTGTACAGTATGACAATCCCATTAACTAAAGTATGAAATTTTTCAAGGTTGGTATCCCCATCATTTTGTATATGTGTCAAGCACTAAGGAATCATCTAATCGAATTCATTTTTCAATTCATCCATACCTTTTAATTTATTAACATCTTTGAAGATTGTAGGGCTGAAGATGTATTTAATAGAGTCAAATGCAATCCTCCTATTCTACACTTTCTTACTCATATCTGCCAAATACTTATACTCCTCAATTACACCCTTTACCATTTCGTGCACAGGTTTGAGTCTTGGAGGGGCATCTGGATCCCTTTGTGTGGATTTTCATAGAGTAGTCAGTATGTGATAGGTAGGTTGCCATCTCTTCTCGAGCTCTTCAAGGATAAGGGAGTTAGCATTTATCTGCTCCATGTCTTTAATCAAATTGCTAAAGCTTTCATGTAATACACCTATTTTTTCCTCCAATATCCCAATTCTATGCTCTAATATCTTTCTCAGAGTCCCTAGGATGTGATGCTTGACATCTTCCATATTATGTTGCTTTAGCTTATCAATTTCATCTTTCATTTGTTTTATTTTTGGATCTTCAGCCTATACAGTGGGTCATAAACAACTACTTTATCCCCTCTCATTGTGGTAGCCTATTACAACTATTGTTTTAGCTTCACATTCTCAATAAACAATTTTTTCACTTCATCATTTGATAATTTTAATCTTTTCTCATATTCATTTATCTTTTCCATATTTTCTACCACATCTTTAGTGAACATTGCAGAATGCATGGTTATAGTTGAAGCTTATGTAGGAGTTGTGTCTTTCATTATTCTCACAACTAACCCCCTCATTTCATACACTACATCCAAGAGTCGAGGCTTCTTGGTGCTCTTTTGTTTTGTCCACACAACAAGAGTTTGGGTAGTAGGGTTGTACCCTGTTCCTGAAACACCTTCCTCTGAATCAAACTCTACTACTAACATTGGATCATCTTGTGCTATAACCTAACATAAAAGAAACAATTTGGATAGCTCCATCCCTGATATAATCAGCATATCAATTTTCAATACTAGTTCTCTTGCCTCCTGGGGGGCGACATTGATGCTATCAACATTTAATTCTACAAATATTCGAGCTTGTATTTCAGCCTGCTTTGATTCATCAGCTCCTATAAGATTGAACTTCAATCTATCATCAAATTGTTTCATCTTCATCTTAAACTAGAAATCCTTAAATTCACTTGTATGGATAAAGTTATCATCTTCTATAAACCTTAGAGAAGCCACTACCCTCTCATCCTCTTGAATCTCATCAACTCCCTCTTTTGATAGCCTAATTTTAGGATCATGAGGCTCTTTATTTTTTGTTGCTCTGCTATCCTTCATTTCAGTCAGAGCTAAAACTGCCTCTTCTTCTTCACCATCACTTGAGCCATAATCAACCAATGACTCAGTCTTTTATTTCTTAGCCTGGAGTTCATGTGTAGGAGATGGAGGGGATGGTCATGCAGGTGATGGGAGTGGTGTATGTGATGTAGATGCTTCATGTGATGGTTGGTGAGGTGTGGGAAGTGGAATTAACCCCTCATCTTGAGCCATTTTGTATAATTCATCAAATTTTCCAAGGATCATTTGCATCATTTTAAGAAGATTGGGTTCATAAAAAAAACCCTTTACAAATTTTATTCTTCTCCTTCTGATTTTCTCATCTCATCATCATTATCCATCTCTTTCTAGTTTGCAGTACATAACAAAATATACCAAATTCCTTATGACATCCTCCACAGGGTCAAACATATGAGATATGGCCCTCTTTGTTAGCAAGGTCCTTCTAATCATATTAATATGACACTCTGGGTCACACACTCTCTCCTTTCCAGACTTGAGGGGATAATTTACCCTCTTGAACCTCTATAATTCCCCCAACATGTCAGATCCAATAGCCAATTCCTCAAACACTATCAAATTAGGTAAAACCATTCCTTTTATGTGATTCCTCATCAAATCATGCTGCATCCAAAGAATCTGCCACATGAATTCTAGTTCAAGTATACCCTTGTAGGTACTAATTTGGGAAAAATGTGTGGTGCTTGGTTGCAACCATATACCCTAATAATAGTGTTTTGTGGCATAAAGAACCAATTAGTATAATTATGAGTATAGCCCTATTCTGGCTTATACTCTGCAAGCCTCATGACATTCTTCAATGGTTCAGGTAACCTTGGTGTTGGGTAACCAAGAGCAGCTATCAATCTAACAACAAAGTCATCTCAAAACACAACAAAATCACATTTTGTACACCTACTATCCTAGATGTTACACCAATTCTATATAGGGAGTCTTATTGCATTCTCTTGTGTGCATAGCTTCATTCTTCTAGTCCATTTCATTTCATTCTAGTATAAGATTAAATGACACAACAAAAAATATTTTCTAAAGGCAATGGGAGCCTTAGCTTCTCTAACCTGCAACAAACCCTCATGTATTTTCTCTTCAATTACAGATGCAAAATCAAATTCTACATTTGAATCAGGGTGTTGAATAATCATGTCCATCCTCATTAATACCACTGATATTCTATCTTCTGCATCTATCCCCAATACCTAACATAATGCATGATAAGTGTTTTTGAAATAAACCTAAAAATATGAAACTAGGAAAGGATCCATTTTTGAGATAGGGATGGGGAGTATTTTGTTATTATCACCCCTCTTCATATGTAGGGGGAGCTCATCACTTCTATATTTTCTTCTCAACCTCTTGTATTCTTGGTCTAGTTTCACTAAATTTACCTTTGTTATGGCTTGTTTATTTAGGCTAAAACATTTGATAATAGCCTCCCTTGAGACATCAACTAGGCACCCACCATTTGGAAGCCTAAAAATTTTGGTTGGGGCATGGTAGATATGGGCTAGGGCTTTAATCAACTCAATATCAATAAAAATATTTGGAACAATTAGTTTAGCTAAATTAAGGGTCCACAAGTTTGATGCTGCAACCTTATCATTCCTATTTCGATAGAAATACTAGTAGAGGTTCCAACTCAATTAAGGAACAATGGGGTCTCTACACCTTTGAGCTAAATCTCTAAAAACCTTCTTTGGTCCTTTGTGAACTGAACCAGGTAATAAAGAGAGCAATGGGGACTGTAAAGAGGGTTTACTAGCCTTGACTTCATCTTTTTTAACTCCTATTTCAACTTTCTTTGGTGCCATTGTTATAAAATTCAAAGAGTGATGAGTAGAGCTTACCCAGTCAGATAATTCACCTCAGAAAATTCCTTTTACACCCACAGTTTGAGCTCGTCTACACTTGGTCTCTATAGTTATGAATGGAAAATATTAATCTACTTCATGTATCTTCACACCAAGATGCATTAACTCTCGACTCATAAATTCACACAATTCAAATCTTTGTGTCGAGCTCAATTTCATATTTTGATGTTGACTGATGTGATCGGTATGCTTTAAATGACCCAACGACTGCTTTACCATGCTACCTCGTGTTACTTTTCACTCCCCTGCAGTACTGCGATATGTTTTCATTATCCCTCTTCAATGTAATGCTCTACTCCACATCACCTTTGGCTCTCTTGTAGTACCGCGATGTATCTTTAATACACATTAATATACTGCTCTACTGTGGGTCACCATTTTCCTTCTTGTGGTAACATGGTACCTTCCTAGTACTCCTCCTTAGTATACTGCTTTACCATGGGCTATTTTTTTACCCTCTATGGTATAGCAGTGTCCTTTCATTACTATTCTTTAGTATACTACTCTATCATGGGTTGTGTCTTGACTCCCCAAGTTACAACAATAAAGGGGTATAGATGATAGTGTATAATAGTGGCACCTTTTACTATCATACCACGAGCTACTTTTTAATGAGCTGTGGTAGAGAGGTATGAGGTGAGGGCTATATGGGGTGGCCAATGTGACAACAATATAGTTGTAAAAGGAAATTTTAACCTCATGGATGGAAATAATGTGATTTTTTATGAAAATGATAATGTGAATTTCAGATTTTAATTTATAAAATCCTTTGAATTTTTATGAATTTTCTAGTTCCAACAAGTTGAATGGTGAACATACTCTTTTGGTCAAGGAGAAATCTTGGGTTGAGTTTAGTATAGGTGGTTCTAAAGATAGAATCTTGTGTGATGTGGTACCTATGAGATAATGTCATTTGTTATTGGGAATACCATGGCTGTATGAGAGATTTTCTTTGTGCGATGGAAGGCATAATAACTATAATATTATGAAGGATGGAGTTTGTTTCACATTGATTCCATTGGTGGAAAAGGTAACAAGAAAGAAAGTGTTGAGACAACAATTATAGATAGGGATCCAATGATGAAGAGAAAAGAAGATGATGAATTGGTGAAGAAGACTGAGATAATGAAGATCAAAAGTTAAATGACCTTGAAAGTTCAAGAAAATTTTGGAAAGTGTGATGAAGATAAGAGAGGGAGTGGATTTAGTCAAGTGGAGACAAAAGAAGGTGAATGATAGTCAAATACTATCAAATTAGAGCTATGTAGATTTGACACAAAATTTTGTGAGAAATAAATTCATGAGGCAAAGACCCTGATAAGAGGAAAAGAAAAATTGAGTGCAAATGAGTTTCCTAAGGAAAGTCAAGAATGGCCTAGTAAGGTCACCATGGAGGGAGTACATTGTCCATTGATTGGACAAGAGCCTAAAGTGCAGTAGATGTTTGATGGCAAAGAAGATGGAAGACCTGATAGAAAAGAGTTTTCAAAGGCAGAGAGAATGAAGGCATAGGTAAAAGGTGAAAGAAAAGAGAGTAAATGGATTGAGGTAAGCCAAGATGGGCTTGAGAAGAGTGAAAATATAATGGTGGGGGCAGTGTTGTTTCCATTGTAGGTAAATGGGGACAAGGAGCAATCAAGCACTGCTAGGATAGAGGTACATATGTCTAAAAATACAATGATAATGGAGGAAAGAAGTATGATTTAAGATATGAGAGTGAAAGTTACAAAGAGTCAATGTAGAGGGAAATTGAAAGAGGTTGAAGAAAAGAAATGCGAGAGCATAATGATTAGAGAAGATGGTGGACAGACAGATTTTTGTTAACAGAGAGGTTCATGAGTTTGGTAGGACAGAGGTCCTTGAGGAAGAATATCAGTTGCAACATATGGACAGTCAAGAAAAAGAAGTGCAAGATGAGAAGCAAAATAAGAAGATAGAGAATACAAAGAGCCAAGGAGAATGGAAAAGGCTAGTCAAGGGAAGTGTAAAGGTTGAGAAAAGGAAAAAGGTTGCAGTCACCCTAAGAGGTGAAGATGGGAAGTTGATAGAGATAGGCCAAGAGAAGGCCAAAGACAAACTGTTTGTGGATTCTCCAATTGAAGTGAAGAAGAGTGATGTTACTATGGTAAGGATAGAGAGTTATCATTGGATGACAAGATTGGTTGAGGGGCAGTTGTATTCTTCCATGACAGAGGTTCCAATGATAGAGGAACGAAAGATGGTTGTGAAAAGAGAGGATAATGTGAAAGGGAATGTTTGGTGGAATAGATTCAAGTGTACAACAGTCCTTGTTTTGATAATTATTATTATGAAATTTAGAAAAAGGGTTAATATGAAATAGGAAATCCAAAGTATGGATTTTTTTGCAATGGATGAAGCAAAAGGATAAAGTGGAAGTAGCTAGATGCAGGGGATGACGAAAAATCAAAGCATGAAGATGCATATTCAAGATGACAAGACAAGTAGAGGATTACTATGCATGGAAAAGTTCAAGCCAAAGGTGAATATGAAGATCAGTGGAGAAATTTCAAGAATAAGGAGAATCATCAAAGAGTTATTGTAGGTTCAAGAGTTGAAGACTTCCAAGGGACATGGAAAGCTTTTATTGTTAGGTGAATGGTGAAGAGCACCTTGTTGCTCCATTTTGTGAATTTGGTCTAAATAGGAGGCTTTAGTCATGATAATTTCAAATAATTCCATGATAGGAAATTTTGTAATGTTTGTTTTAGTTTTGAAGTCATTGTGGGGTTATTAGGTAAATATTGCTATTTTGCAAAAAAGTGTCAATTTGAAAATGTTGTAAAGTGCAAAATTTGCAAGTTGTTAGAATGCCAATGGTCATTGTCTTGAAAAGGTTGTTGGAAGGAGTTGAAGTAGTTAGTTTAGTTGGGAAAATGTTTAAATATGTAAGATCCATTGATGTGAATGGTTTTTGAAGAGTTTTGAAGGAGAACATCAATACAATACGATTGTTCTTTGTTAATTTTTGTGTAATTTCTTCATTCCCAGACCGTGTACGGGTCCGTACATGCATAACTTACTCAGATAATGGTTGAATTGGATTTAGGATTGTTTTATATTTATTTTTAATCTATTCTTGAGGAGTTCTATTAAGTTTCAAGCATCTTAGGGGTAGATTTCTAAAAATTGGTTTGAACTTGCTCATTTAAGGGTTTCAGTGTGTAACATGTTGAAATATGGCATTCCACCTATTTTTCAGGTTCTGTCTTAGTGGAATTAGCCTAATGTAAGTAGGATAGGGTGTAGGGATAATAAAATAGTATTGGTGAAGGCATTTGAATGGATTATAAACATTGTTCTGGTGAAAATACAAAATTTGGGCCTTAAGAACAAGGCTAGAGTTAGTGGATTGAGGAATTTGTTTGAGAAACAGTCAGAGCTTGTTGGAATTAGGGATCATAGATTTATTTTGACTATATTTGAAGGTTGAAAAGGATAGGAGGGCTCAAATGTATGATATGGCATGAAGCCCTAGTTGAACAAAGAGGGAAAAAGGGTGAACTTGAGAGGTTTTATGAAGGAAGTGTGAGGGATTCTTGGGGGAAGGATAATTTTAGGATGAATTAATTTGGTATAGGCAGAATAAAGAAGGTTGGAAGTGGTTTCAAGTTTTTATGAGGTTAGGAGGTGGAGTTTTCAATAAACCCTTATTTGTTTGGTGAAAATTGAAGGTTTCTTGAAAGAGGGTCATATTGAGTGAGTTTTGACCAATAGGCTAGAAATTTTAAGTTTTACAAGTAGTTTGAAGTCTAACAAGTGGAATTTTGAGTTGGAAATAGATTTGGTGATGTGTTCCTCTAGAAAATTGGGCTAATTGGTGCCATTTTCAGCGCTAAAGGCTAGTTTAAGTGAAGATGGTCCAAAGAGGCCTAATAATATTTTGAGGTATGTTTTGTGTGGGGTTAATGGGTCCATAAAAATATGAGTGGATAGTGGGTTTTTTAGAGTGTTTGAGAGATAAGACCTAAAAACAAGGTTTGGATGCCTACAAGGCAAGTAGGTTGGTTGCAAGGAAGTTAACCCTAGAGAGGGTTTTGAAGATTGCAAATGTGACTGAAAGGAATCAAGTTGTGTTGGTTCAATCAATGAACTCCCTGTCATTGCATCAAGTGGTAATTCTCTTGGCATGCATAGCTCCTTCTTACTGCATGAATACTTCCACTACTTTTTCTCATGCAAACTCTCCAAGTTTCATGTTGATAATTATCTTTCAAATTGTCTATTTTTTGGTCTATAGCACAAGTAGGGAGAGGCTTCTCTACATTTTCTCCACTCTTATTCCTCTCCTACCTCTTTCAACCACTTCCTCCCTACTGCCTTCAATCATTGCTCCCTTGTTCTGGTAGGTAATTTTTCCTTCTATATTTAATTTTCATTTGATGGAATTGGAAAATTCTTGCCATTGAATCAATGCCCTTTGTAGACTCATTACTATAGTGTCACATGAATAAACCCTATTCAGTTTCCTTCAATTTTAAACTTTCAATTTTAATTTTTATTCCATTTATTTGCTAATCTTTCAATTTCTTATTTGTCTTGATAATGACATAATACCACCATTTTAAATCAGCTTGATTCATTATAAGGTTTCAAGAACAAGATTTAGTAAATGAAATTAAATCCATCAAATATAAAAAAAAAATCAACCTATTCTACTTCACACAACAACTAAACTGGAATGAACTGGTCATAGAGGAAAGAAAACAAAAGAAAAACAACAAAACCAAATCGGAATTTTTTTTTGGTGATGTGGATCACACATGAGCTTAGATGCTGGACTACATCACAACACCACATCACACCACATGATGAATGATGGATTTCTACAAAAATATCAATTTTGCAAAAGGTTATTTTGGCTAAGTGTTTACACGAACAGTTTCAACACACAGTGCCCTCTGATATTTCGGTTTGCATTTGTTCACATTTTCAGATATACCTATATGATTCTAGTATGTTGTTTATAGATATATTTTGTATATTATTTTTTAATTTCAATTGTTTTTATTGAGTGGTTCAAGAGTTTCAAGTAACATAAGTTCAATAGATATGGTTTACAAAATTTTCTATGTATAGGACCTTATCTAACTAATTTTTACTCCTCCATAGTTTTGAGTTAGATGTTGCAATTTTGGGAGAAGGTTTACAGGTGTCATTACATTGTATTTTTCTATTGGCACAACATTTTTTGATCTAAGTATTCTTTTGTGTTGATCACTTAGAGTATTCTACATTTTAGTTTTTAATTGGCTAACCTAGGTTATGCGAATTGTTGAGAAGATTAAATACTTGATGTGAATGGAAAGAAGAGTTGTTATAGGTCCATTCCAACCTATATAGCTTATGTTTTGAGTGCAAAGGTATTTTGATTTGAATTGGGTGTTGACAAGGCATGATTTGTATAATTTGAGGCTACATCTAATTAGGCTGACCTAATTGATGTTTGTGATCAAGTTCAATATATATAGTGTTGAGTTGAGTTATAAAAGAGAGATGAGAGAATGATATGATCTAAATTCAAGTAGTGATGTGAATATTGTAGAATTGTGCGAATAGGATAGATATTAAGTGAGTGGTGTATGAAGACAAACCAGGGCAGAGAGTAGTAATATGAGTTAATTATATCATGTGTAATGAGCTCCAAAGAAACTGAATTCAACATAAGTTAGATGCATTTCTCTCATTTCAAACTCTAGTTGTGAAGCCACTTCTCTTGTATCTTTATTTTCTCTATGGACAGTGAGTTCACTTGGTCAGTGATTCCTCCTGGCAGTGAACCTTTCTATAATATCCTATAGTGAGTTATAATATTATGGGTTAATTTCCTCACCGTGGTTTTTCCCCTTTTGTATTTTCCACATAAAATCCTAGTGTTTATGTGTTGTGTGCACCATGGGTTATTTATGCTTACATTTCTTATAATTGTTAAATATTCTTTGGAAATCAGATGGTTGATAATTGGATGGTTTAGGAGAATACTAATTCACTCCCCTCTCAATATTCTATGTGCTCAAAAGACTTTTTCTCTAAGTAACAGTTGCACTTTAGTTATAAAAGCTATGGTCATAGTGAGTGCAGATGTTGCTACCTACAAGTTTGTTAGTTCACTATGACTCAGGTACTTAGCTAGCCAAAGTTGTAATACATAGTTGAAATATATCCATAGTAGTGTGAAAAATTTAGTTAAGTAGGACACAACATTAGAGCATAGATGGAAAACTAAGAGGGTTCCTAACTAAATTTCTTCATAAGGAGACTTAAGATTTTGTTCGAAAGAAGTTGGGAATTGTTGCTCCCTCCTCTTGAATGAATATGTATAGGTTGAGGAAGAGATTTCTACCACAAGAAGGGTTGATGGTCTTGCATACAATTTTATAAGTAATATGACATGGTATAGGTTCAAGGGGAGTGTTAACTTCCTATCACAATATGTCTTGGTGGTCTTGCATAATGTTTTCAAAAGTAGTACAATATGAACTGATAAGGATACTATTTGAGAAACATGTTTCTAGATTGTGTAGAGTGCCAAGAATATTGGTGGAGATGATGGGAATTAGATTTTTTCTAAACTTTCCATTGATTTCAAAAGGGTAGAAATGGATCTCAAAATGTAATATTCTCTAAGGAGCGGAAATGAAAAGTCAAATTGAGGTAGTTTTTTGGTTAAAAAAATATCATATATATGTCTTCATGTGTGGCCAATTTTTTTATATTTTCCATTGATGAAAAAGGAGTTATTGTTGAACAAATATTGTCATTGATGTTAAAGGAGTTCACTGATTCCAAAGGAAGATTGTTAGAAGATTAGTGATAATTAAATGTAAATTGCATTTTCATATCATTTTGAGTTGCAAAAACATATATTGCTAGCTATATTGATAAAATAAGTTGAGGATTATATATAGTATCATACTACATCTATTCATTTTGATAGAATTGACCTGAAATTCTTATCTATAATGTCTTAGTTTAGTTTCTTAGGGTAGAGATATTTCTCTCGCAATACAGATTTATTTTCAATATTTCTTCCTAAAGGTGTGTTTGGCTCTATGGTTTGAATTGAGATTATTTCTACATATTTTATATCATATTATAGAGTTTTCATAATGAATTTTGTTCAGGTAGAATGTTTAAAGTGACAAAAGGTTCTTTGTGCCTATTTATCAACCATTTGGTGTTGCAAAACTGTGTGGCAATAGCTAGTAGTGTGGAACATTCAATGTTAGTGTGTGATGATAAAATAGGTCTAGGTTAAGGTTCTTGTGGATGTGCATGGAATCATGTTCTTTTTGGAATTTACAAATTTGATTTAGGAAAAACTTGTTACACATTTCGTGTAATTTGAATTTAGGTCTACCATATGTCATCCTAGTTAATTGTGGATCCCTGACCAACATGGATTAATGATAATGTGATGCATTTTATATAATCATCATACATTTGTGTAGATCCATAATGTGAAGTATGAGATTAATTGGAGAGAAGGTACTGAGTGAATATACAAGGATGTAATTGTGTGTGGAATAGTGTCATTCAATGTGAAGCATCTCAATCATTATGCACCATCACCTAAAGATCTTGAGGAGTGTAGTAGAGTGTTTGAATGAAGCTTAGACTTTGAGTAAGCTATTTAATTAGCATCAAAGATCCACAAGATTTATCATTATATTTCTATAGGACTAGTGTTATACTCATTGATTTGGTGCTCAAACCATTGTATTGGGGATGTGCGTCTCTGATAGGTTGGTGCCTATTTCATATTGTAAATTCCCTTATTTTCTCACTTTTTGAGGTTGGATTTGGAAAGAAGATCCAAGCAACTATTATCACTATGGTTTTCCCATCTTAGGTTTTCATGTATATCTAGTGTTCTTAGGTGTAGATTTGTGTGCTTATGTCATTTCTTGATCATTAGTGTGTATTTAAATTAGTGCGCATTTAAATTAGGCTTTAACCTAGGTACTCAATAAACAATTCTCGATGAGGGCTACACCACCTGAAACATACACAAATCACTCCAATAGATACCAACATAGAAGATGCAAGAAAGAAAAAAAGTAACTCACTTTCAATTATTTTCTAGAAAATGAAATTATAGATTCAAAATTTACATGGTACAACCTCATGGGCTTGATTCATTCCAACAAAATCAACTTTGAGAACAAAATATATTATTTGGAGTCACAATATAGAATAATGGAGCCATCGTACAACCCCCCACTTAACCCCTTTTTTTTACCCCAATAACCACTCTAGAATGTTCTAGATCATTCAACTTTCCCATTTGTTTTGGCACCAAAAGTTCTACCATTTGATTTTTGGCCTCGAAAGAAATTTTAATGAAATTCACTTTTTAGAGGGGAAATTTTGTGGGCCCATAACTTTTGATCTAGGCATCTGATTTGCTATTATTGCATATAATTGGAAATCTCTCGAAGAGATCTACAACATGCAAATTGATCATAGGTCAATTTGTCAACATTTTGAGCTATCTTGGGGCCTCTAAGTCTTCATATCTAAATTTAAAACTGCATTGGAAAAATTTCCCATGATGGAAACCTTAATATCTCCTAAACCATGCATGGTATTGAGATAATTCTTTTGTGCTCGAAAATGTTTTTCAGTTTTGCTCCTTGGGGTAAATTTTCAAGTCCATACGAGCTCATTTAGGCTGACTTACTAAAAATAGTAACTAGTCATTTTAACTATTTTTGACTCCTTACTGTCTTACATCCCTTAAGTACAATCATGGAACTTGTTGGCACTCTCAAATTTTGCAAATTTGAAGTGCCCATTTTAAATTTTTGCCTCTACACTTTCAGAAGTGTACCTGACGAATTTGCCTAAGTGACCTACTTTGGAGTGTCGTAATTTGAAGCTCATTGATTTCCAAGAAAAATCCCTTTGTGGACACACTCATGTGTCATATGTGAATGTGCATGTCAACTTTCATCTTCCCACAATGAGTTTTGTCAAGGTTTCAAAAATTGAAGTTGGAAGGTTTTTACACTGTTCTGCAGTTTGCAAACTTTTAGTTTTGCAAAGTTGCCTCTCGTTTGAGCTTTCATTTTACAACCCATTGAATTTCAAGTCAAAATGAATGTTGATTTGCATTCTCTATACTAGGATGATCTCACATGTCAGTTTTTAGGGCCTCATGACTTGATTTGCTATTTTTAATAGATCAAAACCAAATGGAATTTCTTCAGTTTCACATTGAAGGCTTTCTGTGAGGCCAGCTTCAAGTGTCAATAACTTTTGATGGGTGATGATTCAGGCTAATACATTTTGTACATGTGCTCAATGTACCAAAGTGATCCACTGTGTCCAGTGGCAGCTCGCCAGGAGCTGATCTGATATTTTTGCAATGAGGTGATCTCTTGAGTTTTAATTGGTTCTGAATAGCTACATTTGCAGAAAGGTCTGAGAGGGAAGCTTTTCCTGTTAATAACTTTTTACTCATGATTGATTCCTCTGATCTATCTTGTGTATTGTATTCTCGGGAGGAATTTCTACATGCCTACAAGTTTCTATAGATTCATGAGGTCGTTTGCCTAGTTTTCAGAGACGATTCCAGATCCCACATGGCTAGTTTCACCATTTTCCAAATGTGCCTAAAAGTGAGTTTTAAAGAGGACCCAGTTCATGTTTTCAATTTCTAATGCATTCAGAAGCTACCTAAAGTGAATTTGAGTCTGACAGTTGTTTGAAATCAATTTTTTTTTAGCCAGGTCCACATGGGGACCCGACATGCTCTGCCCAGTCTTGAAGTAAGTTACAATTGAGCTCCCATGGCAGGTTTACAGTGAGAGTGATCCAACTGATGTATCTAGTGGTCAGTGTTCAATTGATTACATTGGGATAAAAGGTTTGAATACAAAGTAAGATTTACCTTTTACTCTAGTATGAGGTTTAAGGAATGAGCACAAGTGATGTTTCATAAAACAACCTTTTTTTAGAAGGTAACAGTACCACCATATTAGTTTGACAAGTATCAAACATTATTTTCAAGTTTACATGCAGCTTAACCATGATGAATTTGTGGGAGATTTGTAAAGCTTGTCTTAGGATGGGTAACATGGAATCATGGGATGCTTTGACTGATGTAATTGTTTACAACACATAAATGTTTGCAAGTGGTAATGCATTAGAATGGAACAAAGTCCATCATCTTTAGAGAGAATTGAAACAAGAGGAGTAACAAATGTGGAAGCAGACATAATATGCATCCATGAGGACTTCATCCAAAGCTCCATGATTATACATAGATGGTATTCACCTATTGGGTAGGATGTGGTGGTATTTCACTTGAAGCTCTCTTGGGGAAAGTCACATCGATTACTTTGATCCTGCTTAGTTGTTTGAAATGACTACATGATGCTAAAAGAAAAAACTTTAGTAGGACTAACATGAAAGGAGTTAAGGGAAAGAGCTAAAGGATGAAAATACTGAGGATATGAAGGTAAATCCATGTGACCTACAGTGAATTGCATTGAACTTGTTTGAGAAAATGTAACTAGCATCACAACCAACCAATTGGCTAGGCAAGGCCATCGAAGTTCTTGAAAAAATAGGGGGCAAATCTAGTGAAATTCCATGGAGACAACGTATGCACAAAATAGATGTTGAGAAACATTAGAAATTTGCAAGCCAATGTAATTGACTTGAGAAGAAGCTCAAACCACATTGGGGCAGATGGACATTCATCAACTCCTTGAAAGTAGTGAATCTATGTCATTCAAAGTGAGGATAGCATAGCATAAAAAGAGATCCCTGCGCAAGAATGAAAATTACAACAGGTTGTTGAGTATTTATAGAAAGGCACACCATTAGACAGAGAATGGGCATCTATCAAGGCAATGAAGATGATCTCATGGATAGGGGACACCATCACAAAAGGGATAATGTTCTCTTGCATGGCAGTAGGGTCCACACACCTATCAAAGCACAGATGAAAGAAATGCCAAATGCTTTACAAGCTCCAAGCATGGAGAGTTGGCAAGTAAGAGGCAAGCAAGCATGTGCCACAATGGCTGGAGGCACACAATATCTATTGACTGGGCTGTAGAAACCTTGCAGCGCCCTATAAGGCAGCTTGAGGCTGCGTAAAAAAGAGACGGCAGTATGATGTACAAAATGGATTTGTTGAGGATGTTTCAATATTGAAATCCCATGAATGCAGTGCATAGATAAAATATTTGTTAAAAAGCTTTAGAAAACTTTAAACAAATGAAAGAAGGGGATGCACAGCTTGATAAGAGACACTTACACCAATCAAAACACAATGAATGTTGAAGCAGCCAATGCATAGAATGAGGGCCACACGGTCTATTGAAGGGAATGCCATGAAAGCATAATGCGCACAAGATTGAATTCATTGAAAAATCTTTAATAAATTTCAAGCAAATGCAGTGGCTAGTGAGCAAGCATGGTGGATTGGCCACTCTGATGATTGAAAAGAATGCACAAAATGTGTCTAATGCCTGGTGTGTTGCAAGGTTGTAAAGGAATGAGCAAGTATGAAGTTTAGGGAAAAATATGAAGCAAATGGGCCAGATGGAAGGGCACGCACATCACAAAATGGTTTGTTGATAACACTTTAGAAACACCTAGTGCAACCAAAAATAGGAGACTTAGCCGCCATGGTGGGGAAAATTGCAGAGCAGAGAATACATGAAAAGAACAAATTAGGGCAAGTAAAAGACTAAGAGGGAGATCAATGGTGGACAAAGGAGTTGTCAATACAGCATAATCTCCACCGCTCCCCACCATTTCGCAATCTAAAGATGCACGACCACGAAATCACGAGCTTGTGATGCATGGCAGGAGTGGGCCCAGGAAAAGTCTTCATGAAGCGGGTGGCTTTTCACGGGTAAAATGTAAATGGGGCTCGATAGTTTTAATTTCCCACAAAAGAAAAAAATTAAAAAAAAAAAGTTGAAATGTTGCTCGTCAAAATATAAAATTAGGGTCCGATAAATGTAAGAACATTTAAAATCAAATGTATTTTTCCCATAAAAAGCAAAAGAGGTGGGGCCCAATTGGTTTTTTAAAAATCCATTTCCTATGAAAGTGGAAAAAGGTAAAAGCAAAGTTCCAAATAAATTTTAGAAGGAATGGCCTTACTAAAGTGGCATAGCTTTAAATGTGAAGTGAATTTTAAGAGGTGCCTTTAGTTAATTTTTTAAATGAAGTATGTGAAATACTTTGTGGCACGTGAAATACAGGTAAATATTTTATTTTCCTAGGCATAGTATTTTTAAAAATTTGCACTTAATATTCTCTTTGTTTGAGAATAGTAATATGTAAAAGGTGAAATAAAATATGAGCACAGGGCAAATATTTTAGACATGAGTGTATGTGGGAATATGCAAGGAAAAGTGAATTTAATATTCACTTTGGGGCATAGAATATTATTTGCTGGATGTGAATAAATTAATATGCAACTACAACATTATAAAATGAGCATAAATGTGAATTTTCACAGGCAAAGAACTGGAAAAATGTTGAAACATAAATTTTCACGAGAGTAGAGGTATTTTCCAGCTGTGGATAAACGGTGAATTCCATCACATGGGAAAATTTTCTGTTGCAGGACAACTAACAGCAAAGGAAAATGAAGAGGAAAATTCAGTTACAAAGAGTTGAGAGAGGTTTTGAGTAGTTTGTTGATCAATGGTGGATTGAGTTTCTAGATGGCATCTACAAATTAGATTGATCTTAGGGCTTCTTCTGGATTCTTCTCTTCTTCTATTTTCTTCTCTTTTCTTCTCATTATTCAGGGAGATTGAGTTCGGGTTCTAGGTTGATGTATGAGGCTGGGTAGATAGAGAAATGTCAAGTTCTGAGTCATATTGAGTCTGTAAGCTGTAATTTCAGATTTTATGAGCAAATACAGCCAGTTTGTGCAAATAAATCATGAATGTCTTCCAAGGGTTTGCACATTCATAAATATATTCAAATTGTCTCCATACTTGTACAGTTTAATCATATGAATTCAATAATACAAAGTATCTTTGAGTTTGTCATCTCAAATTTCATGAGATTGTGTTATTTGTTTATGGGTCTATTTCAAAGAAATGGTTAAATGCTTTGAGCAGATAGCAGTGATTTCAAGTGTGTAGGTTGGATTGGGTAAGGAGAATTTGATTGGTAATAGGAGTGGGATTGTTGGTGTAAGACACTAACAGTTGATGCAAGGCATTAAAAAAATTAAATCCACTGGTTGAATGTCATTTGTTAATGAATTCTTTTTATGTGTTTGACTCCATGGCCCAGAATTAGGCACTAGTTTATCTTGCAACTTAGTGCACCTCATAAACAATCTTCAAAATTAAAAACCATTTTAAATCCCTGTGTGTTATAGTGTTGTGGTTATCTCATGCTCCAAATAGTTGATATTACTGATGAACAACCAATTCTATTCAATATTATCCTATTATGTTGAGCTATTAAATGAGATTATCTATTGAGCAATATTCTGTCATGTATGTGTTTCAATTTGTTGGTATTGCTAAAGGGATCACCCTCTCGGGTCTTACAGAGCCCGAACTGTAGGAGGCCTTTTAAAGTCCTCGTCAGTTGGTCCAGGTCCTTTGACCTGCCCTTGATTGGAATTGGCACTTCCATAGGTTCCATAGGTAGATTAGAAGACCAACCTGGTTATAGCATAAAAAGGAACCAACAGAACTCAAAACAACTAAATAAATTAAGGAAAAATAATTTTTTGGGTGATGCAAGATTGCCCTACATCACTAGATGCCCCTGCATCAAACACCCAGGGTATTTTGAAAAGTGACCTCATCACTTCTTAGGAGTTAAAGGAAACCCAAGATAGTTGACCTAACCCTTAGACAACCATGATGGATCTTCAACAGGCCTTCCTCTCCACTTCAACAAGTACTCTACATATTGCATGTTTCTAGTGGTTCTACCCACATGACTATCCAATTTTTTTTCTATTTCCTCCTTTTTTGAAGTAGGTACTAGAATATTCCATTGTGCTTCTATTGTTTTCATTAATTCCCCTGTGATGATATTCTGTCAAATCTGAAATGTTAAACACAAGTGAAATATGTATTTCACCAAAAAACTCTACCTCGTATGCAATTCCTGAATCATGCTTCTTCAGGATCTTGCATTGTTCAAACTTTTTCATCTTTAACTTTTTGTATGTACCAACTCAAAACCTTTCCTTTTGCAAATGAACCATGACTTCATCTCCTATCTAGAACTCCTTATGCCTCATTTTTATCTCCCTTGGCCTTATATTGTAAGTTCATCTTGTTGATATATGTTTCTTCACTTCTTCATGCAAATTCTTTAGATGCCGAGCAAAATTTTTAGCCTTAACACTACTCTTCTCCCCCTTATCTTTCTTAGTTTATAAGAATTTCTTGTTCTACTCCCATACTCAATGTAGAAAGTTGATTTACAAGTGCTCCTATTGACAAAATTTTTGTAAGAAATTTTTTCCTTTGGATATAATCAAATTCAATCCCTTGGGCTTATCTCCTATTAAGAATCTTAGCAGTTTTCCCAAACTCTTATTCACCACCTCTATTTTTCCATCAATTTGTGGATGGTGTGCAAAACTAAACTTCAAATCTATCTTCAACTGCTTACATAATATCCTCTAGAAATAACCAAAAAAATTGGTATCTCTGTCTAAAACTATACTATTCAATAGACCATGTAGTCTCACCACCTCTCTAAAAAAACATTATGCAACATGAACAACATCATTGGTCTTATGACATGGAATGAAATGCACCATATTTGAAAATCTATCCACCACCACAAATATGGAATCATTCCCTCTCTGTTTCCTTTGTAAGCCAAGAAAAAAATCTATTGTAATATTCTTCCATGGCCTCTAAAGTATTGGTAATGGCTAATACAATCTAGTATTCTGACATGTTCCTTTTGCCATCTAACATACTCTGCAACTTTGTACAACCTTCTTTGCATATTGTTGTAGTTGTGGCTAGTAATAATTCTCACTAACAAGATAAATGATCTTATCTCAACCAAAATGTCAAACCAATCCTCCACTATGCTTCTCCTTGATTAGATTCTCTCTCATAGAACTCCTTGGAATGCACAATTGGATTCTTCTAAACAACATCCCATCTTGGATTAAGAAATCCAACCAACTTCTCCTATTTGATGTAACAAGTTCCAAACAATCCTTCCAAGCTTCTACAAAATATGGATCTTCACGATACAAAATTTTGAGTTCATTGAGCCCAACAACCTCTATATTCATCTCTATCAACAAATTTTTCCTTCTACTTAAGGAATTTGTAATTCTGTTTGACCTTCCACTCTTGTGTTTAAAAAAAAATGTATAACTCTATAAAATCTCAACCCATTTTAAGTGCATTTGATTTAATTTTACTTGACTATTGAGATATTGCAAAGCATGGTGATCACTATATAAAACAAATTCTATTGGAAAAAAATAGTGTCTCCATTTCTTTAAAACTTGAACTATAGCATAAAACTAATGATTGTAGATAGAATATTTCTTCTTAGAATCATTTGACTTCTCACTAAAATAGGAAATAGGCTTACCTTCTTGACTCAAACCACTACTATGGCAGTGCCACTAGCATCACAATCTATTTGAAAGACCTTATTGAAATCTAGAAGTTCCAAAATAGGTTGCTTTGTAACTTTTTTCTTCAACATATCAAAACTTTTGGCTGCTCTTGTATTCCACTTAAACTCTTTTCTATCCCCTCTCATCAATTTAGTTAGAGGTGCACAAATACTACTAAGACCCTCTATTGAGACAACAAATCCTAGATACACCAACTCTCTATAGAAGATAGTAATAAAGTACCTTTATACATTTCACATTGGCACATGAGTCCTCTACTTATATCTAAAATCTTGTAATAAAATAGTATCATTTTATTGTGGTTAGGGTAGTCAAATAGACACCTACTTCTTATTTTTTCTTTGAAATTTAAGTACTACTGCATTGAAATTTCAAAATTTCACCAAATAATTTTATTTTTTTGAAAAACCTAGTAGTTTAGAAAGTACAATCAATTTTTCTACAGATTCTATTCTTACATATTTTTGAAATAATATAGATAACTTATTCAAATTTTTATGTCAAGTTTCCTAACTCTGATTATTCTGAATTTTTCACCACTTAAGGGCCTATTTTTTCCATGATGATCCTGTACATACCCACTTACATCTGGTGTGAAACAAATTATTCCTTTCAGTTGGTTCCTTCTCCTCATTCAAGAAGGCTATCATAGTAAGAATAACCTCTCCTCTTTTTGTATCCTTAGATTGTGAAGACTTAATATCTTCATCTAAATGTGCAACTCGTGCATTACCCTCAAGTCTTGTATTTATCTTTCCTTGATGTTGAGGACACTCATAGGCTATATGTCCTTCCTTGCACTCGTAACGGGTTCCACAAAAGCTTCCTCTTTATGGTCATTTTCCAGATCTTCCTCTTCCTCTTTGGTCTCCATTATTCTAATCATGAGGATGGTAGGTGTTATCTCCTTTTTGGTTCTAGTTGCTACTAGATCCTTCATCCTTATTTTGATCTTCATTTCAACCTCCAAAAGATTGTCCGCTAGTCTTTCCACCATGGCCCCCACCTTATTTTTTGTTCTCAAACCTCTTGTTCGGTCATTCTTTAACCTTTAAAGAAAATTGATAAGTATCCTCAATGGTGGTCATTCTTACCAGTGCTAATTTTTCTTATATGCTTGGCTTCAACCCATTAATATTTCTCCTTATTTGCCTCAAAAATTCCCATATGAATTAAGACCTTGTTAAATTCATCTATGTATTATTTCACCATCCTTGTTCCTTTCCTAAAGCTCTGCATCTTCTTGAGCAGCTCCAGTTCATAATCGACAGGAATAAATTGTTTCTTCAATTTTGACACCATTTTATCTCATCTTGAAATTTTATCTTTCCCTTGTCTTCCTCTTTCTAATTGGACCTATTTCCACCATATACTGGTGTGACCTTTCAAAATTTTCTTTACAAACTTCACTCTATGAGGATCTTTGATGCCCTAAAACTTGAAAAATTCCTCCATGTCATTGATCCAATCGATTACTTTTTCAGGATTCAAACTTCCACTGAAAGTTGAAACATCCATTTTAGGTATTGTTGTGCATGTTTTGCACACACACCCCACCGTAGGTAGGGACCCCCTTTTTTTCTCTTGATAGGTTGCTTTGCTCCTGTCTTTTTTTGTGTGCTCCATTTTCCAAGCCCAAATTGGTCATGTGCCTTCAAACGATCAAATCCCCTACCCAAATTCACCTACTTGGGGTATTCAAATCTACGGAGAAATAAAGTCCCCCATCCCCTTTCTGCCTTTTGTCTTGCTTTGGCTGTTTTGAAAACATCCATGGACCCCTGTCGGTCCAGTTTCCACATTTTTGGGTTTGGGAACAACTTTTTGGTGGATTTGGATGTGTTTGGGGTGTTTAAATGAACTATCAAGGATTTGTCAATGTTCCATTAAGTTTCGATGGTTTCAGAACTTTGCCTCCAGAATTCCCTTCCTCCTTGGTTGTTTAGAAACATGTGTGGACCCCCGTCACTCCTGTTTCCTCATTTTTGACATTGGGGGCAAACCTTTTTTGGATCCGGGATGTGTTTGAAATGCATAAATGAACTACCAAGGTTTCGTCAGTGTTCTGTTAAGTTTCAATGGTTTCAGAACTTTCCCTCTAGAATTCCCTTCCTCCTTGGCTATTTGGAAACATCCGTGGACCCCCGTCACTCCCGTTTCCTCAATTTTGACTTTGGGGGCAACCTTTTTTGTATCTGGGATGTGTTTGAAGTGGGTAAATGAACTGCCAAGGTTTCGTCAACGTTCCGTCAAGTTTCGTTGGTTTTGGAACTTTCCCTCTAGAATTCCCTTCCTCCTTCGCTATTTGGAAACATCTGTGGGCCCCCGTCGCTCCTGTTTCCACATTTTTTACTTTGGGAGCAACCTTTTTTGGATCCGAGATGTGTTTGAAATGTGTAAATGAACTACCAAGGTTTTGTCAACGTTCTGTTAAGTTTCGATGGTTTTAGAACTTTCCCTCCAAAATTCCCTTACTCCTTGGCTATTTGGAAACATCCGGACCCTCGTCGCTCCCATTTCCACATTTTTGACTTTGGGGCAACCCTTTTGTATCTCGGATGTGTTTGAAGTGCCTAAATGAATTGCCAAGGTTTTCAAAGTTTGGTTGTTTCAGTGGTTTCGGAGCTTCGGCCCCTTTTGCTGTTTGGAACATCTAGCGCCACCTCCTTCCAGCCTCCGGAGCCCGGCCCCTTCATGGCCATTCCCGGGACTCCGCCTCTCCGTGGCCATTTTGTAATATCCAGTGGCCACCTCCCTTCTGGCATCAAGAGCCCGGCCCCTCCGTGGTCATTTCTGGGCCTCTGCCTCTCTGGTCGTTTTGGAACATCCAGCCCACCTCCCTTCTGGCCTCCGGAGCCCGGCCCCTTCATGGCCGTTTCTAAGGCTCCGCCTCTCCGTGGCCATTTTGGAACATCTTGCGGCCACCTCCCTTCCAGCCTTCAGAGCCCTGCCCCTCTGTGGCCATTTCCGTGGCGGTTTTGGAACATCCGGCGGCCACCTCCCTTCCAGCCTCTAGAGCCCGGCCCCTCCGTGGCCATTTTCGGGGCTCCGCCTCTCACTAGTTGTTTTGGAACATCTGGCGGCCACCTCCCTTCTAGCCTCCGGAACCCGGGTCCTTCGTGGCCGTTTCTGGAAGTCCATCCCCCTTTGGCCATTTGGAACATTCGACAGCCATCTCCTTCCCAGCTTTTGAAACCTGGGCCCTCCGTGGTCATTTCCGGGAGTCTGTCCCTTCCCGCCTATTTTGAACATCCGAGAGTCTCCCTTCTTCCTGGCTATTTTGAACATCAAGGAGCCTACCTCCTTTTCGACTGTTTTAAACATCTGGTAGCCTGCCTCCTTCCTGGCTGTTTTGGCTTCCGTCCGTTGTCTACCTTCTGACTTTCTTTTGTCGTATTTCCGCCCTCTGACGCTCACACCCTTGAAGCATGCATTAATGTTTATGGCCCAAATGAGCTCCAAATATGAATATCAAGATATTTTGATGATGCATGGATGGATCTAGTAGGGAATTTATAGGTTTGACTGACATTTTCCTTAACTCATGTATAAATGCACTTACGACATTTCATGTTTGTAGGAGTCAAGAAACCTTCCGTAGGTCTATCGAAGAGGCCCATTGAGGGAGTTGTCTGACCTTTTTTCCAAATCATGATAATTTCTAAGGAGCTTTCTGCCCAAATCAGGGGCAACCAATCCATTGATGTCAATCGTCGATGGGCTCATTTGATCCAAGGAAGAACACTGCAAGCACATCAAGCAAAAGACAATTTTCAGGCAGTTTCAGCTACAGTGAAAAGGGAAATCAGCTAAATGACGAAATTGCTATAGTGACTGGCACTAGATGACAAAAAATAGAGAAAAGACAGGGAATGTATTTTAAATTGCTAGATAATTATGGGGTAGGTGAAACCCTAATGTAATTGAATCTGATACACTCATTGTGAATTGATCTTAGCCATTCATTTGGGCTTTGGAAAACTATAAATAGGGACTTGTCCCCTCATTTGTAAGGGTTGGAGAATTGATGTAAAGACATTCTTCAGCAATAGAAAGCAACATTGCATGATTTATAGGTGTTCCTTTTGAGTTTTCTCTTTATGTATGCATGGTTCACCTTCCATGTTAGTTTTAGTGTTAGTTTTTCTTGAATGGGAGTGGTGATGGTGTTTGTTGTTTCAATATTTGATGAACTTCTAGCTCATGTTTTTTGTGGTTCATTGATGATGAATCACTTTGCAAAGCTAGTCTGAGCCTCTTTCCTTTATTGCTGCAACTTAGTTCAATTGCATGTACATGGTCTGTGTATGCAATTTGAAAATTTGCAGTCCTTAGAAGATTGCATTGGTTTTGTGCAACTGTAGGTTTCTATTGGCCAAGCAAAACCGAGTTTAGGAAGCTTGTCTACTTTAGCAACCACCATTGTTACTGTTCATTCGTAGCTTAGGATTAGAATAGCTTTCTTAACCCTTCTCCTTTTTCTGTTTCTTTTAATCCTTGGTTAGAGTAGGACCCAAAGCATCACGATGAAGCTAAATCAGATGAACTTAATGAGTTTCAACTTGCTATTTTGAGTGGACAACCATTGTTCATTCACTTTTAGCACTTTGAAACTGCATTTGCAAACCCAACTTCCATACTTTGTAACTCATCCATAAGACCACCTTGTGATTCCAGCACATCACATAAAACAACTGAGATATTCCAAGCACTATCAAGACCTGACATTAGAGACCTTAGGATAGTGTTCTGCAATCTGATTGTGGAAGATTGTCTTTCAAGAGAGGTAGTGCACAGGTCTACGCACTGCCTGTGTTGAAAAGTGTATAAAAAAAATATCAACAGAATTGGCGCTAGAAGGGGGGCTGACATGTTGGGAATACAAAACTGAAGATTGGAAGTGATTCATTTTATGCCCTCCTCCTCGTAACGCCATCAATAGAACTAGTGCTAGAAGGAGGGCTTAACATGTTGAGGCTGCAAAGCTGAAAGTTGGAAGTTGAGAAAGGAACATTCAGGAAGAAATCTGAGATAGATCTCTTTAATTCAAAAATCAAATTTTTTTGAAGGCAAACAAGAGTTGAGTCAAAATGGAGCAGCATTTGCAAATCAACATCACTCAGCTACATGCAAATTTGAACAAGAGACTGAAGAATCCATTGGAGCAATTCACATTGGCGGATAGATATCAGATCCATTGCACTAGCAGGCATAGTGAATTGGGGTGTCTAACATTCTTGGATAGAATTGAAAAGGTCTTGCAAGGAGAAATCCCCTTCTGGGAAATCTATCTGCCCTTGGCCCCCGAAGACCCACAGGAAGAATTACAAACCATGGCAATTAACGCTTTCAAGGAGCTGATCCAAAGATGTTTGGGCAGCAAAGATGGACCAAAATTGGAGGAGGTACTAATGTCAAGTTGGTGCAGATTTCACAATGCACCCCACTCTGAATTCACTTGCTCATCATACACAAATTTCATCGCCCAATTCAAGGATCATGTGAACAAGTTGGAGCAGCCATCTCCTAGTAAAGGAGACTCATCCCATGGGGTGGGAAAGTTGTTGGAAGCTCAAGGACAACACACCAGAGATGAATCAAGAAATCTGACACAGGCTAGTGCTGGGACAATAGACATAGAGGACAAGAAGTTGCCTTGATAAATAATCAGCTAGAAACAGATCAGAAATTTGTTCCTCCGTTGAAGAAAAGCAGTCCCTTGCTCTAGAAGAGGGATTGGTAGTGGAAGATGAATCAAAAGAGTTTGTTGCAGTGTATGCTAGGGCAGCAAATGAAGATGTTAAAAATCAGAAAGAGGAAAAGGTTGACAGCCTTGGGACAATAGAGAATGATGGAAAAGAAATAAGCGAGATTAGATTAGAGGACCTCTCCTTCATGAATGAAAATGATCAAGCATCTGAAAATGCAGATTTGGAGGAGCGGGAACAACCACTCTCCATAGCTGTCTACTATTCACCTTCCTTCCCAAATGATGATGAGGACCCACTGGTGGAAAGATATGACCAGCTCGTCTCGAGACTAGCAAGGGATTGGACTGAGCTGAAATACCAAGTGGATTTGGAGATATTGCTGCTCCCAAATTGGTGTCAACTCCATGATTCATCGCACTCTGAGCTCACCTGTAAGCTATGCCAAGAGGCCATTGAGCAAGTCAAAGGACAAGGGGCACAACCAAACACATCACCTCCCGCAGCCACTTCAAGGATTGAAGAAGAAGACCAAAATCCCAAATCAACTAATGACTCAGTTGAAGGTAGTCCTCAAGAGGATGTTGGAACAACAATAGAAGGACAGCAATATAGTCTCAGACTTCTAAGTGATGAAGTAGATCAAGTGGGAATGTTGTCTACCAGTCATGAACAAGTTCTTCCTATTGAAGAGTAGTTATGTGCCATGGACGGTGGGCTTTTGGGTGAGTCTTTGGAGGGAAATTGTGCAGTAGACTTTGGTCCCCTTGATGAGGTGCCATCAATTGATGACTTCTTTCCATTGGGAGCTGCACTATAGAGGTATGCTCATTCCGAGGAAGAGCACATCTCAGAAGACGGTAGCGATGAATACATACTCCTTGAGCACTTGAACAATGATGCACTATAGTTTCCAGATTGGGAGATGAGCTCCTTCTCCATTTACAATGATAGTGAGCAAGAGGAAATAAGTGAACATCATGATGAGATGCATGAACAGAAAAAAGAAGAAGATAAAGGCGGAGGTGCTGAGATAGCTACTAACAGAGATGAAGCACTCGACCAACTACAAGATGCAACTTGGAGCCCTTCTTCCATGATCGTTGTCGATCCTCCTTCACATTCAGGGAGCTGCAATAGGGAAGCTTTGTTCATGTCATTATCCCATGACACTGAACATCATGAAAATAAGGTGGACACCTGGGAAAGGAGATGGGACAGCATGCTGCCCCTTCAAGATAGCAATCAAGAAGAGGTTTTGGCAACGGAAACCCATGCAGATGAGGTGTACTTCCTCGACGAACAACTAGTGGAGGTTGTGGATCCCATTGGTAGATTGAAAGAGTTGTTTGCTGCCCCATCCTCCTAGCCTTATGCCAGGTTAATGTCTGAAATGTTGTACCCTCCACCACGCCCGCCTGGGGCTACCAATGCAACGATCAACAATGTTGTGCTTGCTCTCGACTATCCAACGCTGCCACCTCCATGTGATGACATCCAGGTTCTATCCTTCCTTGCCCCTATTGTTTCTCATAACTGCACTTATTATTTTGATTATGGCCCGGATGAGGGAAAACGAACATGTTTATGGATTAACCATGGGTTTGACGAGCCTCCTTAATTGCTGATTTTTCATGATGACATGATTGAACTTAAGTGTTGTGACATTGAATTTCTTTTTTTAGAATATAAAGA
This sequence comes from Sequoia sempervirens, assembly GCA_007258455.2. NCBI lineage: Eukaryota > Viridiplantae > Streptophyta > Pinopsida > Cupressales > Cupressaceae > Sequoia > Sequoia sempervirens. Next base: position 6,549,834 of record VDFB02047397.1, read on the forward strand.
TGAATTTGCATGGTTAAGAACGATGATGATTTCCTGTTTGCTTGTGCATGCATTATGAAATACAATGAGTGTTAATGTCAACTCACCTTGCGTGAACATAGTGCTTTGTAAATATCTTTGTACATAGCTTGTTTTGAGTAGTATAGGTTTCCTGTAAATACCCTGCTTTCCCACTTTCCTTAGGTTAGTTGGTGTGTGTAGGTTGCTCACTTTGTAGGTTGTTTTCTTTCATTTTCTTTCACTTTGCTGCTGCTTTTTTTGGGGTCCCTTTTCTTTTAGTTCGGCACATCTGTGTGCACAACAACCATACTTATTGCTTGGGGTTGTTCTACATATTTCTTTGTCAAACTCTAATCAAGTCTTCAGAGTGGATGGTGAAGGTCTTCTGTTAGTGTCAAGCAATCTAGGTGTTTAATTCAAAGAGGATAAGTTGTTGGTTTAGTCTGACTCTGACGTATTCTGAAATCTTATAGCTCTTACACATCTTAAGAATTCGATGGTCACTGTAGGGCCTTTTGTGAAGTCTAGTTAAGTGAAAAATCTAAAATTTTGTTCCAGCGCCACTGTGATTCTCAGCCCTAAGCACGAGCTTCAATGCTTGTGGGTTGAAATAAAAGAGCTGAAAAGAGAAAAGAAAGAAATAAAGAAAACATTGAAAATTAAAAAAAAGGAAAATTCAACTTTTCAGGGGTATTCGAGCAACTCTACCGGGGCTATGGATGCCCGGCCGATAGTAGAGCAATGTTCGGGAGAATCACAACGATAAACTCGTTGGGGCTATGGATGCCTGACTGGCAGTGAGGCAATGTCCTGGATGCTTTTGGAGTTAGAATAAACTACGTAGCTTAACTGAACGGAGCTTGAGTTCTTGTAGCAACTGAAGGATGGGAATAAATGTAATTGCACACATTTGGATTTTTAGCATACTGAAGGTTGGGTTGCCTAGTGGTTTTGATCCTTTGGATTGGGTGTCTGGTTTGTTTGCCCTAGCGAGAAGGTCAGAACCAGAGATTCTGGGTTCGTGATTTCAATTTGTCATCAAAATGCTTTGGAGCATTTCCCCAGCGAGTCGCCATTTGTTGTGCATGTTTTGCACACACGCCCCACCGTAGGAAGGGACCCCCTTTTTTTCTGTTGACAGGTTGCTTTGCTCCTATCTTCTTTTGCATGCCCCATTTTCCAAGCCCAAATTGGTCATCTGCCTTCAAACGATCAAATCCCCTACACAAATTCACCTACTTGGGGTATTCAAATTTGCAGAGAAATAAAGTCCCCCATCCCCTTTCTACCTTTCGTCTTGCTTTGGCTATTTCAGAAACATCCGTGGACCCCTGTTGGTCCAATTTCCACATTTTTGGTGGATTTGGGATGTGTTAGGGGGTGTTTCAATGAACTGCCAAGGATTCGTCAACATTCCGTTAAGTTTCAATGGTTTTGGAACTTTGCCTCCGGAATTCCCTTCCTCCTTGGTTGTTTGGATCCGAGATGTGTTTGAAATGCGTAAATGAACTACCAAGGTTTCGTCAGCGTTCCATTAAGTTTCGATGGTTTCCAAACTTTCCCTCCGAAATTCCATTCCTCGGCTATTTGGAAACATCTGTGGACCCCCGTCGCTCCCGTTTCCTCAATTTTGACTTTGGGGGCAACTTTTTTTGTATCTGGGATGTGTTTGAAGTGTGTAAATGAACTGCCAAGGTTTCGTCAACATTCCATTAAGTTTCGATGGTTTCAAAACTTTCCCTCCAGAATTCCCTTCCTCCTTCACTATTTGGAAACATCCGTGGACCCCCGTTGCTCCCGTTTCCGCATTTTTGTCTTTGGGAGCAACCTTTTTTGGATCCGGGATGTGTTTGAAATGCATAAATGAACTACCAAGGTTTCGTCAATGTTCCGTTAAGTTTCGATGGTTTTAGAACTTTCCCTCCAGAATTCCCTTCCTTCTTGGCTGTTTGGAAACATCTGTGGACCCCCATCGCTCCCATTTCCACATTTTTGACTTTGAGGGCAACCTTTTTTGTATCTGGGATGTGTTTGAAGTGCCTAAATGAAATTCCAAGGTTTCGTCAAAGTTTGGTTAAGTTTCAGTGGTTTCAGAGCTTTATCCCCCTTTTGCTATTTGGAACATCTGGCGGCCACCTTCTTTTTGGCCTCTGGAGCCCGGCCCCTCCGTGGCCATTCTCGGGACTCTGCCTCTCTGTGGCCATTTTGGAACATCCGGTGGCCACCTCCCTTCCGGCCTCTGGAGCTCGGCCCCTCCGTGGCCGTTTTTGGGCCTCTGCCTCTCCATGGCCATTTTTGGAACATCCGGCGGCCACCTCCCTTCGGGCCTCCGGAGCCCAGCCCCTTCGTGGCCATTTCCGGGGCTCCACCTCTCCATGGCCATTTTGGAACATCCGGCGGCCACCTCCCTTCAGCCTTTGGAGCCCGGCCCCTCCATGGCCGTTTCCGGGGCTCTGCCTCTCCGTGGTCATTTTGGAACATCTGGCGGCCACCTCCCTTCCTGCCTTCGGAGCCCGGCCCCTCCGTGGCCGTTTCCGGGGCTCCACCTCTCCTTGGCCATTTTGGAACATCCGGCGGCCACCTCCCTTCTGGCCTCTGGAACCCAAGTCCTCCATGGCCATTTCCAGAAGTCCATCCCCCTTTGGCCATTTGGAACATCTGATGGCCATCTCCTTCCTGGCCTCCGGAACCTGTGCCCTCTGTGGTAATTTTTGGGAGTCTCTCCCTTCCCGGCTGTTTTGAACATCTGAGAGCCTCCCTTCTTCCTGGTTGTTTTGAACATCTAGGAGCCTGCCTCCTTCCCTGCTATTTTAAACATCCGAGAGCCTGCCTCCTTCCCGGCTATTTTAGCTTTCGTCCGTTGTCTGCCTTCTGGCTTTCTTCCGCCGTCTTTTCACCCTCCGGCGCTCGAACCCTTGAAGCACGCATTAATGTTTATGGCCCAAATGAGCTCCAAATATTAATATCAAGATACTTTGATGATGCATGGATGGATCTAACAGGGAATTTATAGGTTTGACTGATATTTTCCTTAACTCATGTATAAATGCATTTATGACACTTCGTGTTTGTAGGAGTCAAGAAGCCTTCTGTAGGTCTATCAAAGAGGCCCATTGAGGGAGTTGTCCTACCTTTTTTTCAGATGATGATGATTTCTAAGGAGCTTTTTGCCCAAATCAGGGGCAACCAATCCATTGATGCCAATCGTTGACGGGCTCATTTGATCCAAGGAAGAACACTGCAAGCACATCAAGCAAAAGACAATTTTTAGGCAGTTTCAACTATAGTGAAAAGGGAAATCAGCTAAATGACGAAATTGTTATAATGACTGGCACTAGATGACAAAACAAAGAAAAGACAAGGAATGTATTTTAAATTGCTAGATAATTGTGGGGTAGGTGAAACCCTAATGTAATTGAATATGATCCACTCATTGTGAATTGACCCTAGCCATTCATTTGGGCTTTGGAAAACTATAAATAGGGGCTTGCCCCTCATTTGTAATGGTTGGAGAATTGATTTAAAGACATTCTGCAGCAATAGAAAGCAACATTGCATGATTTATGGGTGTTCCTTTTGAGTTTTCTCTTTATGTATGCATGGTTCACCTTCTATGTTAGTTTTAGTGTTAGTTTCTTGAATGGGAGTGGTGATGGTGTTTGCTATTTCAGTAGTTGATGAACTTCCAGCTCATGCTTTTTGTGGTTCATTGATGATGAATCACTTTGCAAAGCTAGTCTGAGCCTCTTTCCTTTATTGCTGCAACTTAGTTCGATTGCATGTACATGGTGTGTGTATGCAATTTGAAAATCTGCAGTCCTTAGAAGATTGCACTGGTTTTGTGCAACTATAGGTTTCTCTTAGCCAAGCAAAACCTAGTTTAGGAAGCCTATCTACTTTAGCAGCCACCATTGTTACTGTTCATTCATAGCTTAGGATTAGAATAGCTTTCTTAACCCTTCTCCTTTTGCTATTTCTTTTAATCCTTGGTTAGAAAAGGACCCAAAGCATCACAATGAAGCTAAATTAGATGAACTTGATGAGTTTTAACTTGCTGTTTTGAGTGGACAGCCACTGTTCATTCACTTTTAGCACTTTGAAACTGCATTTGCAAACCCAACTTCCATGCTTTGTAACTCATCCGTAAGACCACCTTGTGATTCCAGCACATCACATAAAACAACTGAGATATTCTAAGCACTGTCAAGACCTGACATTAGAGACCTTGGGATAGTGTTCTGCAATCTGATTATGGAAGATTGTCTTTCAAGAGAGGTAGTGCACCTACGCACTGCCTGTGTTGAAAAGTGCATAAAAAACACATCAATAGGTATCTTTCCAATGCTTGAGATTGCTCAAAGTAATCTTCTTTCTCTAGGATCCATTAGATCCTATGCTTCCTCTTCCATTTCCTCTTACGTTTCATCTTCACTGACATCTCTTTTTGATTGCACACCTCTTCTTTGAACCTCTTGCTACAATATTTCTAATTTACTTCTAAGGGCTATGAATTCATCTCTACATGGATTTATTCCTCCTTCACCTTGGTCTCCACCTCTATCATGCTTGGAAATTCTTGGGGGCATCTTGAACTCAACCCACACTCATAGGTCCTACTACAACTGCCTCATGCTGGGTGCTTTGTTACAGGGTCAAGAACTTCTACCCTGATACCACTTGATGAAGGACACACTACTCAAAACCCACACAAATCCCCATAATAGATACCAACACAAAAGATGTGAGACAGGAAAAAGTAACTCACTTTCAATTATTTTGTAGAAAATGAAATTATATATTAAAAACTTACATGCTACAACCTCGTGGGCTTGATTCATTACAAGAAAATCAACTTTGAAAAGAAAATATATTATTCAGAGCCGCAATCTACACTAATTGAGTCACCATACAACCCCCCACTTAACCCTTTTTATTTTACCCCAATAATCACCCAAGAAATTGTAATCAAGAAAATAAGAAGTAAGATTATCAAGCACAATAAATAAAATTGAAATTCCTAATCTAATGATAGAGAACAAAGAAGCACATGAAAATAAATAATAAAGAAAAATTTCACCACAATCTTCACCCCTCCATTGAATGACCTCCATCATCCTTCTCTGTTTTTCTTTGAAGCTCCAAGTTCCGTCAGTATTAAAGATGCTTCTAAAGCCTATGACTAGTCACTAGAAAAATATCAAAGATTAATTATTATTTCAACAACACAATAGCCTATGAATCTAGGATTTTCTAAGATTTTCCATATTTTCTAAGATGATAAATGATGGTGGTATTTATAGAGAGACGAATGGAAAATAGACAGTTGAGATTGAAACTACATTAATTGGATCAGTGACTGAAATTAGACGAGACAAGATGAGATAAGATCAAAAGTGAAAGAGAAAGAGGAAACTAATTGATTTTTTGATAGAATCAATTACTTTGAAGAGGAAAGTGAATTTTCAAATAATGGAAACATTATCTCATTGCATAAGGAAAAGGAGAAAGTTCACTTTTTGATTAAATAGAAATTTAATCCAAAAGGAGAGAAAATATGAGTCATTTAATTAAATAAAATTTAATTAACTTGTGACAGAAAAGCTAATAGTGAATAATTAAATAATTTAAATTATTTAATTAATGGAAGAATTAATGACATTAGGTAATAATTAAATAATTAAGATTATTTAATTATCAAAGATGAAGAAAGGGGTTTTAATAAATTGACAAGCCTAGTGGTAATTTCTAGGTGTCTACATTTTCCCCTCTTTGATACAATGTAGTTTATCATGTTGTGTCAAAGAAAAATATATGCCCCAGTGAAAGTAATATGAGGAGGTAGTGGTACGCCCCCTAGAGAGGACAAGTGGGTTCAAACAACATGAGTGTGCTCTCAAAATGGATGAGAGGACTAGAGGATGAGTGGAAAAGAAGATAGAGGAAAATAGATAAGGATGATGAAGATGCAAAATAGAGGAAATATTAGAGTGGGAGACATGGAAGACATGGATGTTGAGATAGTGCTACTTGAGATAATTTGTAGATATATATTTTGATATGAAAGGAATTTCCATTTAATCATCATTGGGCGATAAAATATGACAAATGGACAAAAAAACCATGGTAAGATGTAGACCAAGGTGTGAAAGGTCATCCATCTGTAAAATAGACAATCGCAGATAAGGAATTTCCTAACTCATATTAAGGGTCATGTTGCCATAGTATTTTGGTTAAGACAAACCACAAAAAACAATCAAATAAAAGATGAGTCAAGAGACATCATCACTCCTCTAAATCCTTCATGGGACATCCTCAAGGTGGCTAGTAACATGACCAAAATTGTAAATCCAAGAGATAAGGTAAAATAGACCAGCAAGGTTAATAACCAATCAAATTGTTAGCTAGTGCGTTAAGGGATGAAATGAGTGGTGGACTATTTTGATACGAAATGTTTTTTCCTATGTAGCAATGCATAGAGACCTCGTAGTTCAACATGACCCTTGAGTTTGTTTCAATGAAAAAGGACCGAATCATGATTTTATTGCTTATTTGACAAAGCTAAAGGAATGACCTAATGCCTCAAGAGGCACATTGACAGATGGCCTTGCTTAAGTCGAGTCACAGAGGCAACATAGTTTGACAATGAAAAACACTAAAATGAATGACTTTGACTCTATTTTTGGGATTTTTGATAGATATCTGAATGTTTTTGGGTTTTTTGACATGTTTTAATTTTTTTGGATTTTTGAATGTTTTATGATTTTTTTTCTTTTTGTATAATATGGGGAAGTGTGGATTATGTTATGGATGACACACTATAAGGACCATGAAAAATGAATATAAATGATTCCTACAAGCAAGTGAGCAAGCACACACAATAATCCAAAGACAACCATGATCTTGCTCCTAGTTAAGTTGAATACCAATTGTCAAGTAATGGTGATGATGACAATGTTGTTTGACTTGGGAAGTACACATCCTAATACAACTTGAGGATGAGGATTATGTGACTAAAGGATCAAGGTTTACAAGGCTAGAATCAAATGCGAGGAGTGTTTTGGATGATGCGCTAGGATGCATAGTAGGATTGTATGAGTTAGACTCATTGTATTTGGAATGACTTGGTTAGGACTAGATGGGATGATGGAATATCCTTAGACCATTGACAAGGGAAAAAAAAGGCGTATAATAGGTATAAAAGGATAATGGATTGATTTTGGTAATGGATAGGAGACATGAGGATTATGGGTTGGAAGAATTATCATTTGGTATCCAAGGATGATGTTGCTTAGGGATAAGTAGTTTTCTCTGAGGTATGGGTTTGGATAATGCTATGAAGGAAATGACATGATGTTTCATGAATAGTGTATGACCAAAGGATAAACATGTAAAGATTTTTCCCAAAACATGATTTGTGTTTGTGCCCCAATCCTTATCAAGATCAAAGTAGGTGGGAATATGGATGGAAATGATAGGGATTAAATGGATAGATGGAAATTTCATAAGAAATGTCATGTGAAGCGTAAGGGAAAATGAGACAACTTCCCCCCAATTGTAATTGTCCACATAGATAAGTTTGTTTACACATGATGCCTATTTGCCAGGTTTTCATCATGGTAATTATCCAAAGTTCCATAAAAATGGTTTTCACTATTGGACAAAATTTCCTGTTTGCTATTTTTTGATTTTATTTGGTGTCACCAAGATGCATGTTTGCTAGGTTTTTATCAAGGTGACATTTTTTTTATTTTTCAATTTTTTTTGGTATTTTTGATATCTTTTGGACGACCTTGTTGTCTTAGCTAATCACTAAATGTTCTAAATCCATTTATGGTGTTTATGTAGATACTAGGGTCATGATATGCCAATAATGACCTTTATGAAGTAGTTGCCTTGTCAAGATCATAACACTTGCATATAATTTATTGATGTCATTCTGATCCTTGTTGATACTGGAGTTAGCCTTATAAAAATATGCACATCGCGATAAAGAGCCATGAGAGTCCTTACAATAATGAGTTGCTACCAAGACACTATGGATTTGTGACATGAGATTTTTGGACTTTAGGAAAGATGCATGATTATGATGGATGATGGTAGACATGGAAGGATTATTTACACATTTGGATGTATCACTTTTTATTTTCCAAACTTGGGATGTTGGATGGTAGAGTTTGGAATTTTGATTGGGATAGAATTTGGAACCAACACTTTTATATGCCTTGCTTGATGACTATTTTGAATGAGGTGGAAATTTATTATATGTGGGATTCCTCTTTTCTTGTGGCTCCATAGTTTGATTGACTTTTGGATTTTGAATATTTTCTTTTCTTGATCCATTTTTCTTTGGGATCAATTTTTTATATTATTTTTCCACTTGGATTTTTGTTTGATTCAATTTCATTTGACATTTGATTTTGAACTTTGGATTTATAATAATTTTGTTTTTGTTGGTCCTAAATGGAAATTTATTCATGTTGGAATGACAATTTATAGTGTGGATGGAAGGAGTTTTAGCAACAACCTTGTGACAAGGACTACTTATGGCCTCCATTTTGATGTCTGTATCAAATAAAGTTTCCCCTAATGTCAAGGAGCTACAACTAACATCATTTGATTTGTTAAATAAAGAATAGCCAAGACCTTGATGTCTAGGATTTTTCATTAAATTGTATTGGTTCCTAAATTTCTTGCTCATGTCAGGCTAGTCCTCTTCCTTGATATTGCTTGCTCTGATAGATTTTGTTTACGATGGGGTTTTTTTTTTTGTGAAAACAAGATGCTAGCCCATCATTGTATATGTGGAAACTGTTACTTAGAATCTTCTTCTCTATGAGAAATCCTGATTTGATGAAAATGGATGATCCTAGTTGATATGATGGCATAGCCTCATTAATATGTGGGATACATTTTTTATTAACATCTTTGGTCTAATTTTGTGACATATCAAATTCAGATGATTTTATTGGTGCTTCCAAGTCAATTATCAAAACCATCTTCGTGGTCATTGTCAAAGTCCTATGAATTCAGCTATAGCTTGATCATTTGTGAATATGTCTAGAATAGGAGACTCTCATTCTAGAGGCAGATCATCTATGTGTCATGTGGGAGAAAGTGTCTCATTTTGGTAAAGGGATGTGATTGGTAATTGGATAGGATCGACTTCCAATGTTTTATCATGAATGGAACAAAGTTCAATGAGTGGATCATTTTGGATTTCTTGATCAATAGAAGTGTTGTGATCAAAGATACATTTTTCTTGGGTGACATGATCGGGAAAGGGATATTGATCAAGGATAGGTGTATTTAGGATGCCATGATTATATAGGACTTCTTGAATGGACTTAAGGATGGGGTCATGGGATGGACTACTTCGATCTTAACTTGAAGGTGAAGTTATGATGTCATTCCTTGGGTTTTCCTCTTGACATATATCCTCAAGTGTAGGCAACTAGATGTGATTTTGGACAAGGATATTATTTTCATGACTAAATGTAGGTTGGGATGGAGTGAATAGGAATGGATTAGTGGAAGGTTGGTTAGGATAGGATGTAGATTCTTGGTATGAGTTGAGGCATGATGAACTAGGATAGGATGTAGTGGCTTGGAATGGACTAGTGGAAGGTTGGTTTCCCTTGTCAAGGTTAGGATAAGGGTGATTAATGGAAATTTGTTGTGGATCAATGACAAGGATTGTGTTAAATGACTCTTGATAGTGAGGGTATATGGAGAAAGAACTAGATCTTATGTGTTATTGGTAAGAAGGGTATGTGGGTAGTTGACCATGGGTTGAGGTTGATTGGTATTTGGATTCGATGAATTGTCTTTTGAAGTTTATGGATTTTTGGGCTTGACCATTGTGGATTAACTGGTATTCAAATTGACTAGCAAGCATATCAAGGTGAAGGGAAGACATGGTGGTGGATGGTATGAATCTTAAGAGATGCCAATACAAGGGTATGACTTAAGCCTAAGGTATGCAACCAGGATGATATATTTTTTTGTATTTTTGAATATATAGTGATCCTTAAATGTAATGCAACCATTTTTTGGTTATTTTGGTATCTTGAGGATCGAAGATGTCTAATGTACGCGACAAGAATAAAAGTGATAATGATAATGTTGGATGTTATGAGATCTAACATGTATGAAAATGTTATTTTAGGTCTAAAATGTTGTGGTATGAAGGATGAAAATGACTAAGAGATGATGGATACTTGAGGGCTTAACACTTTTGAAAAATGCAAGAATAATATCACTAACTAACCAAAGGTAAACCAATGTTTCAACTAAGATTATCAAATGGTTTTTTTCTAGGACAAGTAAAAAGAGTGACAAGGTGATTTTCCTAACTAGACTTGTGAGTAGGAGATTATCACCAAAATGACAAAGGACAAGGTTTAAAAGTGACTTGGTCAAATGACAATATTTTGTTAAGCAATGATTCGTACTAGGGTATAGAGAGTTCTTCTATCCTGAAATCCACAAGGTGCCAAGCCTATAAGACTGAAAAAAGGTAACCTAATGTGATGTTAAGATATGCAAGTAATGAGGATTCCAAGGTACCTAAAATGGTGACCTACTAATGGAATGATGATATTCAAGGTGAATTGAGAAATTTTTGGGTTTTAAATAGAAATCACAACAAGTAGTTGGTCTAAAAATAGATCTCAAAGGTTTGAATATGATTTTGGAAAGAGCTTGACTTGATTAAGACTATTTTATTTGAAAATGTTGCTTGGTCTGAAATTGTGAAGTGTTGCAATTTTCAGGAGTAAGGTTTATTTGCTTATTTGTTTGAATACACACACATAACACACTTGGAAGATAAAGTACTTGTTGAGTCTTAAATAAAAGAAAATGGTATGGATTAAGGGTGGAGCACCCAATGGATTCATAGTTGATATATCAGGAATAAAAACACTGCTAAGACAAGCATAACCTAGTTAATCAGAAATGTTTGTATACTTGGTATAGCCCACTGAAATACCCCAAGATCAATGTGAATCACTTCTATTTTGTGAGTGAATAGCTTAGAAGTTTGGTGGCACTAGATCCCCTCCATGGCACACACTTCTTGGATGTACCAAACTTTGAATTCCCAAAGACCCAAAGATCTCAAGGAATTTTCTATGTCTAGTCAAGGGAGTTAGTAGTGAGTATCTTCAAGAATGATATTGTACCCTGCACTATACCAAGCAATCATTGAAAGGCTCCTAGGCTTCTAAAAATAAGAGGTTTCTAGTGGGGGACTGTCATGAACACATAGCTTGTCTTTAATAGCCTGAGAATTGGGATGGCCACTCCCACTCTCATCACCAACAAGTCTTGGTGGATGGAGGGTCTTGTGGTTTGGCTTTGAATGATGCTAGCCACTCCTTGGGGTAAAAATTTTGTTATCCTCCTTTGATATAGCCCACTGATAAATGTGCTTGAGGTCAAAGCCTGAGGTGATGAAATCCCTAGGGAAGCCTCTCCTTAAAAAAGGAGACCAATGTGCATTTCTTGAACCCAGGATCACACAAGTGCACAAGGGGAGAGGATACGCACACATTAGCTTGGGTAACATAGAAAGAAAGGTTCCTTTTAAGCACCAATTAAAATATTTACTATACTAAAAGACAATCGATTTTAAAAATTAAATCTTCAAGGAACGTCCTGCACCAAATGTCATTAGTAGTTTTGATTTTCAAGTCTTTGGAAAATGAGAGTTCATGTTTATTTCTTGTTTTTTTGAATCTCTGACATGTGAACTTGTAAAAGGCCAAATTCACAAATTTAGCCACAAAACTAAAATTAAACTAAAATGAAAACTAGCATTAAAAAATAATCTAAAATCTAAGTCTAAATTAAATTAAAAAAGAAAATCTAAAGGTAGACTAGATTAAAAAATTTAAATCTAAAAAGTTAAATCTACTTAAGGCTAAAAATCTAATTAATATAAAATCTAATTAAAATAACTAAAATCTAATTAAAAATATAAATTAGAGATCTGATTAAAATCTAATTAAAGATCTAAATTAAATTAAAAATACAAATTAAAAGTCTTAATTAAATTAAAAATATGAGTTTAATCTAAATTTAAATCTAACTAAATTATAAAAATCTAAATCTCAAACTAAATTGGAAAAATCTAAGTCTAAACTAAATTAGAAAAAAATTAAATCTAATTAAATTAGAAAATACTAAATTAAAAATCAAACTCAAATTAAAAATTTGAATATAGTTAAAAATATAAATTAAAGAAGGCTTGTCATTTCCATGAAAATAAAGGTGAAGAAAGAGCTGAGGGTCACTGTCGTGCGAAGATGGTCGTGGAATCTACTTTCAAGCCTCAGACAAAATATTCTCACTAGCATGCAAGAGTTGTCGCTACAAGAAATTAAATTTCAATAAAAGATATTGAAATAAAAGTTGTCTCATAAAAGCTGCGAGGAATTAAATCTTCCATAAAAAAGTTCATGTCAGGTTCACTATATGTAATTAGGAAAATCAGAATTAAGATTATTAAGCACAATAAATAAACTTCAAATTCCTAATCTAATGATAGAGAACAAAGAAGTGCATGAAAATAAATAATAAAGAACAATTTCACCATAATCTTCACGCCTCCATTGAATTACCTCCATCATCCTTCTCCATTTTGCATTGAAGCTCCAAGTGCCCTCAGTATTGAAGATGCTACTAAAGCCTATGACTAGCAACTAGCAAAATATCGAAGATTAATTATTATCTCAACAACAAAATAGCCTATGAATTTAGGATTTTCTAAGATTTTCTAGATTTTCTAAGACGATAAATAATGGTGGTATTTATAGAGAGAAGAATGAAAAATGAACGGTCGAGATTGAAAAGACATTAATTTGATCAATGGCCAAAATTAGACAAGACGAGATGAGATAAGATCGAAAGTGAAAGAGAAAGAGGAAACTAACTGATTTTTTGATAAAAATCAATTAGTTTGAAGATGAAAGTGAATTTTGAAATAATGGAAACATTATCTGATTGTACGAGGAAAAAAAGTGAGTTTGAACAGCTTTTGATTAAATAGAAAATTAATCCAAAAGGAGAGAAAAGATGGGTCATTTAATTAAATAAAATTTAATTAACTTGTGACAGAAAAGCTACCAATGATTAAATAAATAATTAAGATTAATTAGTTATCGAAGATGAAGAAAGGGGCTTTAATAAATTGACAGGCCTAGTGGTAGTTTCTTGGTGTCTAGAGAATGTTCTAGAATGTTCAAGTTTCCAATTTTTTTTGATGCCAAAAGTCTCGCTATTTGATTTTTGTCCTAGGAAGAAATTTTAATGAAATTCACTTTTTAGAGGGGCAACATCACAGGGCCATAAGTTTTGATTCAAGTTTCTAATTTTCTATTATTGCATATCATTGGAAATCTCTCAAAGAGATCTACAACATGTGAACTAACTATAGGTTGATTCGTCAACTTTTTGATCTATTTCAAGGCCTCTAAAGTCTTCATATCTATATTTGAAGTTGCATTGGAGAAATTTCTCAGGAGGGAAACTTTAATATCTCCCAAACCTTGCAGGGTATTGAGATGATTCTTTCACGATCGAAAATGTTATTCAGTTCTACTCCTTGGCATAAATGTTTAGGTCCATACAAAGCCCATTTAGGCCGATTTACTAAAAATAGTAAGTGACTAGTTTTCACTATTTTTGACTCCTTATTTCCTTACATCCCTTAAGTGCCATGGTGGAACTCAAAACAACTAAATAAATTAAGGAAAACCATTTTTTTGGGTGATGCAAGATTACCTACACCATTGGATGCTCCTACATCAATTCTAGTTAATTGAATACATTCATGATAAATCCCTATGCAAAATAAATTGAGGATGCCATTGGGGATGACAATTTAAATCACTAGAGAGGTAATTAGTACATTTTTGGTAGTTTTCCATGTCACAAGATATTCCTAGTCTTATCATCATGGGATAATTTAATATATTCTTATACATACATGAAATAAAGATATTGATTTCCTCTAAAATGATGGGGCTATGGGGTATGGATAGATATTTTTGTTTTGTATCTTGTAAAGACATGGATAGACCATACAATATTATATTATCACAAATTTATGTCACTTGGTATACAAGCGAGTGAAGTTTAAGGAGGGGCATCAAGTCCATTAATTATGGTGAGAAAATCCAGATGTAACACAAGAGTTTCCAAAGGAGTTAAAAAAATTCATGTGAAGTGTACAAGTCCATATATAGTGATAAATATGGACTTATAGGATGTAGAAGCAAGGGAAATTTTTTATTGGAACTTATAAAAAATAAAGTATTCTAGATGCTAAATGCAGTTCTTATCTAGTTGTTATGTCTAGATTTAGGAAATTTATAAGAAAATAAGTGGATGTTAACCTCTGTAAGCTTTGGTGAGACATAAGAAACAATTGTAAGGTTCCATTTTACAAGAGATGTGTAAAAGTGCAAATGAAATCTACAGCCAACCAAAGAGGACTACTATGGACTTTTATGGAAGGGTTGTAGTTTTATATCACATGTAAATAGGTTAGATGTGGTTGTAAACATAATAATATGTTAGATGTTGGATTAAATTATAATCATGCAAACATGTGAGTAGGTTGATAAATTCTACCTTACATGTATAACAAGGTTTATGAATAGTAAGTATGGATTAGTTTTTATGGATGTAAAAGCACAAATCATCTTTGTAACTCCACCCATATTTTATTTTTAGACTTGAGTGGTTGTCGTGTCCACAAAAAGGATATGAAAATCATAGTAAAACCTATCCTAGGAATTGGACATTCCAACAGGTGACTAATATCTATTTACAGACGTTCATTTACTTGTCAAACTAGGGAACATATACTTTGAATGGAGCAGCATAGTATGTGCACTAAGAACTGGTTTCTAGTCACCATCTAGAAAATAAATACTTAAAAGTAATGCAACGTAAAGCTTCTTAACTCAAACACAACTCGACTAAAACAAAAATCATAACAACTATTATTAATGGACAAACTGTATATTGGCTTTATGCTGCAGGAACAATACAAAGCTGAGTTTGCATTAAAATCTACTGAAATACACTCTAACTGGTAATCAACATGAAATGAACAGTTAACTACAACAACTTGCTACAGAATACTTACTAAGTGGGCCCCCTTAGCAAGCATCAATTTAAATTACACAAGAAGTTGACTCAAAGCTTCATCAAATTTTATTCATACTCAGAACCAGGATACATCGATTACTCTGTTTTGAAAATAAAACTTAACACAGAACTTTATTGCTTATTCAACTTAATTCTAACACATACTATTTCATCCCCGTTCACTCATGCAGGAGGAACGGTTATTTAAATGAAAGAGACAACTAACTAATTAATCAGAGGAATTCGTGATCATAAATACATTCTGAATTTGCAGAACATATATTCATAACTGAAATTCTATCCACTCAACACGACCCAGAGAAAATATAGCATTACACACTTCCTAGATTAAAGGGTCATTTAAAATTCTTCCCAAAGATTCGATCAAAGAGTTATTACTGGAACGACTTCTTCAATAGAGTCGAGATTCTTGCACTTGATCAGTTTCTGCTCCCTCCAACAATCCTGCAATAAATGACAAAAGCGAAGGAAAGCATACACACAATTAACACAACATCTATTCATTAATCACATGTTAATCCTATTCCATTATCCAAAATCATAAGCATACATCAGCAATGCGGGAGGTCAAAAAGGTGATTAAGGAAGTTGTCAAGCTGCAGGAATATGAAATTCATTGTTACAGGATACTACCCAAAAAGTCTTTAATCAACAAGTTTAAACAGCTTTTAATAATAAAAGTAAGAGTATTAAAAGTTTTAAACTATTTGCATATTAGAGGCTCATCATTCAGCTCCCTACTTATGATAATGCTGGTCCTCCAGCATTGACTTTTCTTGTTATTTCTCTAAAATTTGTTGGAGTAGGATGACCCTGCAGTGAGGTTTCAAACTTTTAATAAAAACCTCTGGTAAACTCCCATCTTTCATATCTGCGCTTCTCTATTTCATCATTGATTTCCTTGGCTTGATAAGGATAGAGCGACCATATTAAAACTAGAGGTTGGAAGGTTAGTGGCATCCATAATTCAAATCTGCTTTGCAAACCTAGTTGCATGTACCTTTCTAATCTCCTGAGTGCTGCTGTGAAGTTCAATGGGCTGTGAGGCTCTGTCCTTCTTAGACCAACTGTCAATTTCTCCCATCTTGTCTCAATTCTAGAAGAGGCAAGTTTCCAGAATGTATATTTCTATTCTTTGAATTCATTGTGTACCTATTTTTTGATATAATTTTTTTTCTCTTTCCTGAGGGTAATTCGATCCATAAGTAACTTTAAGTCAGGTTCTAAAAACTGTGCGTGGATCTGAACTCTCAGCTCTTAGAAGAACAGGTTCATCTCTTTCCGTTTCTTCATATGTTTCCAATTGTCTCCCATAATTGATCTCATTTGCAGCCCAAGGCATAAGTGCTCTTAGATGAATATCACTAATATAAAGAAGGGTGTTTCATTAAGTTTCTACAGGAATTAAATAACCATGTAAATAAAGTTCACACATGGAGTTTTTTAGCCAATTAGGGGCCACTTCATAAGCATCATAGAATTCTTTGGCTATTTCAATTTCAGGATCCAAATTTCTAGAGATCTTCATTAATTTGAACCAAAGAAATTGTTCTTTTAGGCACATTGCATATACTTTGGGTGGCGGCCTACACTCCATTATTTGTCCAGTTATTTTCGTCATTTTATCCATTTTATTCTACATATCTTGAATTTCTTGCTTTTTCCTTTCAATTTCTCTTTGCAACTTTTTCTTTTCTTCATCCCATAAACTTTGTTGAACTTTAGTTTTAGCGAGATGGGGAAAACATAAAGTGTGGAATGACACAGGCGTCCTCTTAATTCCTAGAAATTCCAAGTATGCAATCAATAGAGTCCTTTTATACACAACTAAATCTGTGCAAACTTGAGTAGGCAATGGATTATCATAAGGTATTTTAGGATGTTCAAGCTCACCTTCTTCTTGATGTAGGACAAAATCCTCTTGCTGCAGGATGAAACCTTTTTGTTGTATAATAGAAGATTGTTCTTCCTAAGAAATTTTCTCAACTGCACAAGCCAAGTCATTTAGACTCAGCATTTTCCCTTTATCAATATTACTAGGTTGTGCTGCCTCAGGAACATCAGAGGAGCTTTGTGGAACATTTGCAGACATATCCAGGGAGTTATCATGACTTGACTCATCAGAGTCCTCCAATATTATGATAGTTTCTGTTTGCATGGAGGTTGTAGCAGGCTTAGACTATTTTCTCAATGAACTTCTTCCTGGTAGTTTTGCAGAAGGAGCAGCAACAAATGATGCTTCCTTAGCAGTCCTCTTCCTAACTGGTCTTGAAGATCTAGACTCGGCAAGAGAAGAAGAAATTTAAATTGGAGTATTAACGGGTGTTGCTGCAGGAGAAATATAAACAGGGGAAGACTTTACAGGAGAGGATGAGGCAAAAATTTTCTATCTTTGAGAATGTGGGTCCGACTCAGGAGTCTACCCTACCCCAGATGACTCACCTATAATTGTCTTTCCTTTTTCTTTCCTAGTAGTAGACCTTGTTTGCACACCGGTAAAGGACATTGGTATGGAAGCTGGAGGACTGGGCACTGTAAGAGCAGCGAATTCTTGCTTTGTTTCAGTACTTGAGGACTCAATTCTCATTTTCTTTCTTCTAGGTTGTGTGGGTAGTAACCTAGGGGGTTCAGGCGGTTGAAGACCTTTTCGGGCAACAAACTCATTCCAGGAAAGAGGGGAAACATCTCTTAAAGATCGTTCAGCCAAGAGTTTTATCAGGGCATGATGTGTGACAGAGTTCTGTTTACCCATTTGGGTTTCATGTGCACTATTTTGCAAAAGGTTCAACAAGAAATTCAGAACATTCACTACCAGTCCATGTCTCATATGACTTAACAATTTGAAATGATATGAATGTAGGTAAGAGAAGCGCCCTTCACAAGTTAAATACCTGATAATAAAGATGGTGTATTCAGAGTATGGATAAGGCAGGGACATTCTTTTGCATCATTGCTTTGAAATTTACAAAGGCCCATCAACTGGTAGGGTAAACTCTGCTCTAGCATAGACAACATCCCTTCCAACAGGAAAATTTTCACCCACTGCCAATAATCTAGTAACTTCTAAAATTCTTTCCTCTATCACAGCCACTGTCAAGCCACAAACCGTAGCCTCATTTTCTAAAAATATTCTTAAGAATTCATCTGCAACTTCTTCATCAAAAGAATCAATTCTCAAGACATAATTTAACCATCCACAATTGGAAAATTATTGCACTAACTAAGGATCTTGTATCAACGCATCATGAGCTGCAGGCTCATGCCTCACCAGTTGGCCACCCATGATCAAAAATCTTTAAAACAAAAACTCAGACTGATGCTGAAAGCTTGAAAAAGACTCTTCTTTGTTACTGCACTTTCCTTTTTCCTTACCAAGAATAACAACTAGAAAGTACAAGATCATAACTATTTTTGGCAAACGTAATTTTGGCACCAAAAAATTTGAAATTAGAATACCCTTGCCCCCTACTTAGCATTCGACATGTGTCCTCACATGTGCAAGTTGATAGGATTAAATCATGCAATTACAACTGATGTATACATTATAATTAATGAATAGATAGAAAGAATAAATTATGTGATAATAAAAAGATTTCGCGTACCTTGAATGCAAATTCTCGGGAATGTCGTAAAGAACAATCAACGTATCATGAAATGATAGCTAAAAGATTGAATGCATGAATGAGGCAGAGTGGCGATATGGATGACGTGGCAGATAAAGAAATGATGTGATAGATGAAAAGAAATGGAGAAAAGTGGTTTTCTTTTAAAATGAAAACTTTATTATGGGCGGTCAACATAATACTTAAAAAGAAGCTACAGGAAAAAGGCCTAAGCCTTTTGCTACAGGAAGACCAGTCGAAACAAACTTCCTCAGGAACTCCTCCTTTGATGTCGGCTTATGGTATAACCACAATTAGTGGCCATTAACTAGCAATTTGAAACGGACTGGATCAATTGTGGCCAGCTATACTGATCCATTATCAAACACATTCTCAACTTCATAGGGACCGAGCTAGCCTGTTGTGAGCTTACCTTGATTTTCTTGATATCTGGAATCATATAGCAGAGCCCAATCACCAGCAGAAAATTGCTTGGTTTTAATGTGTTGATTGTGCCATTTCTTCCTTTGTTGTTGGATTGATTCTGTATGCTACAGGGCAACTTTTCTCATTTCGTCCAAAGCATTTAGCTGTAGGAGACGTTCCTTCTGTGCTTCAGATATTTCTATATTAAGTTCAAGAGCTGTCCTCAAAGTTTTATGCTCAAATTCAATGGGCAACATGGCTATTTTCCCATAAAGCAGTTCAAAAGGTGTAAACCCAGTTGTTGTCTTCCATGCAATTCTGTAGGCCCAGGCTGCTTCAGAAACTCTACTGCTCCAATCTTTCCTATGAAGTTGCACTGTTTTTGTTAGGATTGTCTCAATTTCCCTGTTTGTAACCTCCGCCTGACCATTGGCTTGAGGGTAGTAGGGGCTGGACTTCCTATGTTTGATTTTATAGTCATTCATTAGTGCAGTAATCAAATTTTATGTGAACTGAGCTCCTTGATAAGTTACCAGCTCTCTGGGAACTCCAAATCTAGATAAAATTTACTCATACAAAAATTTAGCAACCTTATTATCATGAGCATGATTCATTGCCTTTACTTCAACCCACTTTGTTACATAATCCATGCAAACCAGAATGTATGACTTACCATTTGATGGTGGATCAATTGGTCCAACAAAATCCATTCCCCATTTATCAAAAGGGGTGACAATTACCTGTGGATACAGTGGCATTTCATCTGACCTAGTTGGTCTTCCCATACGTTGGCATCTGTCACATCTCCTTGTATAAGCTCTACAACATCCTTATGTAATGTTGGCCAATAGTATCCTATTGTAAGAACTTTCATTGATGTTCTTTTTGATGCAAAATGTCTCCCGCATGGTTAATCATGGTAAGCATGCAAGATATCATAAGTCTCATCTTCTCTTACACATCTTCGCATAACTTCATTAGGTCCAGTGTAAAATAGACAATTTGCAATCCATGAAAAGTTAAAACTTTTCTCAATTAATAGTTTCTTTTCTTTTGGGGAAAAGTGAGCTGGTATTCTGCTTGCTACGAGATAATTGGCAATGTCTGCATACCATGGGATATGTGTAGCAATAGAAAATAGGCGTTCATCAGAAAACCTATTATCAATGACTTATTGTTCAACAGGTGCATTTATTTGAATCCTTGATAAAAAAATTAGCTACAACATTAGCTCTTCCCGGTTTATCAATGATTGTAATGTCAAATTCTTGTAACAGGAGCCATCTTGCCAACCTACCAGAAATGGTAGGCTTATTCATCAAATACCTGATTGTTGCATGGTCAGTGCGAACAAATATCTATTAACCTGTGACATAATTCCTAAATTTATTCAAAGCATACACTACTGCTAGCAACTCCTTTTTTGTGACCGTATAGTTTAGCTCAGGACCTTGAAGGTTTTTTACTGATAAAATAGATAGCATGTTCAATTGAATTTTCTTTTTTGCTTAGAACTACCCCTATACCAAAATCAGAAGCATCAGCATGTATGTGAAAAGGAAAATTCCATTTTGGACCTTGAAGAATAGGGGCTTTAGTAAGCAAGTCCTTTAGTTGCAGGAAAGATTTTTCACAGGCCTCTGTCCAATCAAATTGAAATTCCTTAGTTAATAAAGCATATAGTGGACTGGCAATTTTGCTGAAATCTTTTATAAACCTTCTATAATATCCTGCATGGCCAAGGAAGCTTCTGATCCTTTTGTTTTGCAGGAGTTTTCAAATTCAGAATAAATTCAATTTTAGTAGGGTCGACCTGAATTCCATTCTTGGAAATATGATGGCCAAGAACAATACCTTCTTCCATCATTATAAAACACTTTTCATTGTTCAGAGACAAAGTTTGCTCTATGCATTTTTTTAATACTTTTTCTAAATTCACCAGTGCTTCTTCAAATGTAACTCCATAGGTAGTGAAGTCGTCCATATAAATCTCCATACAGTCATGAGATATATCAGCAAAAATGCTAATTACTGCTCTCTAAAATATTGTTGGCGCATTACATAGACCAAAGGGCAAGACTGAGTAAGCAAATGTCCCCCATGGATAGGTAAAAGTGGTCTTATCTTGATCTTCAGGGGCAATTTTTATCTAATTGTACCCATTGTAGCCATCTAAGAAGGAAAAATATCTTTTACCAGACAATGAGTCTAGCACTTGGTCTACAAAGAGCAGTGGAAAGTGGTCTTTTTTAGTGGGAGTGTTCAATTCTCTGTAATCTACGTACACTCTCCATTTTCCTCCTTTCTTTGGGACAATAACTAATGGAGAGACCCACTGACTGTCAGAAATTGGATAAATAAAACCAGCATCAAGCAAATTTTAAAGCTCACTCTTAACTATTTCTGTAAGTGTTGGATTTATTCTTCTTTGAGGCTACCTAACTGGTAAACAGTCTTCTTTGATATAGATCCTATGAGTACAAATTTGAGGATCTATTCCTTGCATGTCCAAATATTCCCATGCAAAAGCTTGTTGCTGATCTTGTAACATTTTGAATAGGATAGCCTGTTGAGATCGTGACAGCTTGCTATTGACATTCAAACAATGACCTGTAGACAACTCTATCTGCTTAGTGAGATCACTCATAGAATCTATAGGTGATGTTTGTACCTCTTGTGGTAGCAAGTTATGAAAAATTATAAGAAATTTAGGCAGTGAACACTCAGAACTTAGTTGTTGTAGGAAACATTATGGATGATTGCAATTTGGATTAGATGAACTACTTGTATCAGAGTTAGACTGTAAAATTTAAAAAAGTAAGGCATCCTCATTCTGAAGTTGTGAGAATGGATCAGTTTGAAGCATCATTAATTGAACCAACGAATTGGCTTCCTCAGTTTCTTCCCCCACATCTGGCCAAACAGTTTGGGACAAATCTGGTTGAAGTTTAGCAGGCGGATACAAAGCCAATTTTTTTGTGGACTGTCCATCTGAAATAGCCATATCTCTATAACGACATCCTATAAAAGCATCAACAATTGCTAACCATGGTCTACCTAGGATAACTAGGTATCCTCCTAAAGTTTCCTTAACAGATAATATTGTAAAATCAGCTGGATACTCCCAAGATTCAAGAATAACAATTACATCTTCGACCATTCCATCAGGTTTGACTATGGAGCTATCTGCAAGTTGCAGGACTGTAGGTGTAGACCTAATGTTTAAAATATTCAAGTAGTCCATAGTATGTTTGGTCATGACATTGATGGCAGCACAAGGTCAATCAAAACATTTTTTACAATTTGGCCATTTATATGTATCTACACTACAGGACTGCTAGGGTCAATGTACTTTGGAATGGCTACATTTCCCAGCATTATATTAGCCAATTTCCCTAAGACATGAATTATTTGGGGATCTTTTTTCTTCCATTCAGGCTTCTTCAAACATGCCTCTTTAATAGCTTTTCCAAAAATAGGAACATCCTTAATGGCCTAAAATAAAGGAATTTGAATTTGAACATTCTTTAGCTGATCCAGAATGTCAAAAGTGGGTTCTTTCATGGGTTTAGATACGGTACTTTGTAACCTCTGAGGAAAAGGTGGTTTGTCTTGACTTTGCAAAACATGATCCTTAGAAACCATGTCAGCTATAGGCATATGCTCAGTAGGAACAGCAGGTGCAATAGGTTCTTTAGGGGAAGAATCTGTCATCTCAGTAATTAAAGGCAGTTGTGGAGCAGGAAGAATGGTTCCAAAACTCAAATGGATATCATTAATGTTTAAAGCATAAGCTTGATATTGGTTAGCTTCAGCAAAATACATGGGCTGCTATGGCTGATGTTGTTGCTTATTATTGGGATTTGGTAATGGCTAAGCAGGCATAGGTGTTTGTTTTGGAGGCCCAGTATTTGTAGTATGTGCTTCAGGAGGTGGCATGAGGGCCTGAGGTTGTGGCTGTGGAAGCTACAGTAACCCAGGAGTCTAGTTCCGCCATTGCTAAGAACCTCTCCATTGAGGACTCTGCTGCCAATTACCTTGGGGTGGGGTCCATTGTCCTTGTGGCTACTGCCAACCTCCTTGAGGAGATTGCCATTGATGGGTCTGATAATTAGGCCAATTTGGTTGAGATGCATTCCAAGGTGGTGGTGGTCCATATGATGGTTGCCATTGATTATTATAGCTAGAATAAGGATTACCAAAAGTCAAAGGGTCTTGAGACATACCTTGTCTTTGAGCCCATGGTCTCCTTTGTACAATGTAGAACACTTGATCATCATCACCTTCTACTGGCTTAAAGTCAGTAGGTAATTACTTAGCTTCCAGATTAGCCACCATCTTGCATCTGCAATCTCTTTTCGTCTTCCTGCAATGTGGATAGAACTCGGCCATAATTGCTTCAGTTGCCTCATGTTTCTTCTGAGCTTGCATAGTGTCTAGTTGTGTAGCCATATTATTAATGATATCCTGCTTGAAATCTAACAGCAAATTTTTTATCTCCATCCGGGAGACTCCACCAGAAGAAGACTTGCCCACTGTAGCTTGATAACCTCAACCTTTCTTCACATTTTCTTGAGAGTAATTGAGACATATTTTCTTGATATCATCCCAAGGCAGTTGGGTTATATCACCTCCTCCCATCAAGTCCAGAGCATCTATACAGACATCACTGATTCCCCTTAGAAAAAGTAATTTCTGAGAGTCTTCATTGAGAGTATGATTTGAATTCCTTTTCAAGGAAAACAAGAATCGTGAGATATAATCCTCCAGACTTTCATCCTCCTTCTGCTGGATTCTGAATATGTGATCACCTTTACTAGCACTCTTACAATATTCCTTATATTTCTCAAGGAATTTTGTTTGCATGGCTGCCCAACTATCAACAACACCTCTTCCCAGACTCATGAACCATCTAAGAGCTCCCTCCTTCAAGGTGGAAGGAAACAACTTCAGTTTGTGAGCATCTGAAGTGTAGTCATAACTGCGACAGAGTATATAAAACTCAAACAAGAAAGTTTCAGGGTCCTCCGTAACTAGGCCATAGAACTTGGGAAGTAGTGAAGAAGGAACATTCTTGAGATTATCAGTGTCTTGCTGAGGAACAATTGGAAACTCAAAAGAAGGAGGTGGATTAGGTGGGTTATTTGCCATATTTGTGTGCTGGAATAATAGAGCAAATGGATTTTCCTTAGGTTCTTCGTCAACTGGGTTAAATGGTAGTTCAACAAATAGATTTTCAAGTAGAAACCTTCCCAGTGCATCTTTTCTTCTTCTATGCGTGCAATAGAACAAATGGTATTTAAAAATAACTTGAAAATACTTAAACAACTGACTAGACTACTACTAACAATGACTATAGCAGGATCTTAGATTGACACCATCCCCAACAATGGTGCCAAAAATGGTCGCGCCCACAAAAAAGATATGAAAATCACAGTAAAACCTATCCTGGGAATTGGACATTCCAACAGGTGACTAATATCTCTTTACAGGCGTTCATTTACTTGTCAAACCAGGGAATGTATACTTTGAATGGAGCAGCACAGTATGTGCACTAAGAACTAGTTTCTAGTCACCATCTAGAAAACAAATACTTAAAAGTAATGCAACGTAAAGCTTCTTAACTCAAACACAACTCGACTAAAATAGAAATCATAACAGCTATTATTAATGGACAAACTGTAAACTGGCTTTATGCTATAGGAACAATACAAAGCTAAGTTTGCGTTGAAATCTACTAAAATAGACTCTAACTGGTAATCAACATGAAATGAACAGTTAACTACAACAACTTGCTACAAAATACTTACTAAGTGGGCGCCCTTAGCAAGCATCAACTTAAATTACACAAGAAGTTGACTCAAAGCTTCATCAAATTTTATTCATACTCAGAACCAAGATACATCGATTACTCTGTTTTGAAAATAAAAATTAACACAGAACTCTATTGCTTATTCAACTTAATTCTAACACATACTATTTCATCCCCATTCACTCGCACAGGAGGAACAGTTATTTAAATGAAAGAGACAACTAACTAATTAATCAGAGGAAGTCATGATCATAAATACATTCTGAATCTGCGGAACAGATATTCATAAATTAAAGTCTATCCGCTCGACACGACCCAGAGAAAATATAGCATTACACACTTCCTAGATTAAAGGGTCATTTAAACTTCTTCCCAAAGATTCAGTCAAAGAGTTATTACTGGAATGACTTCTTCAACAGAGTCGAGATTCTTGCGCTTGATCGGTTTCTGCTCCCTCCAACAATCCTACAATAAATGACAGAAGCAAAGGAAAGCATACACACAAGTAACACGACATCTATTCATTAATCACATGTTAATCCTATTCCATTATCCAAAATCATAAGCATACATCAGCAATGCGGGAGGTCAAAAAGGGGATTAAGGAAGTTGTCAAGCTGCAGGAATATGAAATCCATTGTTATAGGATACTACCCGAAAAGTCTTTAATCAACAAGTTTAAACAGCTTTTAATAATAAAAGTAAGAGTATTAAAAGTTTTAAACTATGAGCATATTAAAGGCTCATCAAGTGGTTATGAGCAAAAACCAACAATGTAACATAAGGAAATATTTAGCTTAGGTCCATAAGGGAAAAATATAGACTTAGGAATTAACAATAATCATAGAATTTAAACATCATGACACATACTAACAATTGGTTGATGACCAATGAAATCCTCACAAGGATTTTTATTTTATAGAAAATAATTGGGACTTATATACAACTAGAATTACTATGTTAGCTTCTAAATGGTTAGATTATTTTCTTAAGCATACTTCAAGCACACATACTATTGTTATATGTTTCCTCTTAGCAGCACCATTTTTCTAAGGATATGAACAATAACGCATGGTTTTCTAATGTTATTTTAGTTGTAATATTCCAAAAAGTATGCTTAGGAAAATGGTGAATATCAATATTGTGAATGGTTCTTTCTACTATAGTTTTGAATTCCTTGAAGCATTCAAAACTTCACTCTTACGTCATAAGTAATAGAACCATGTGGATATACTTCCATTGTCATAAATATATGAAAGTGATGAAGTGGACCATACACACCTATATTTATTAATTTGGTAATATTTTATTTTCTTCTATTCATCCTTATAGGAAATTCACTCCCATTTTTCTTTCCTAATGTAGAACCATCACAAATCGTTTGTTTATTCTTAAAGATTGATACACTTTCCATCATTTATTGTCTTTTTGTAGATACAGGATCTTGATGATTCATGTGACCATACCTTAGGTGTAATAATTCTTGTATTGACACACACATAGATGTCATTAATTTAGGATGTTCTACAACTGCACCTAGTTTCTATAAGCCCACTATGGTTGTTCCTTCAACTATCACTTTTTAGTGATCTTGCATATCCTTAATTTGGGAATCTATGCTCATGAATTCAAATTTTAAGCTCTCATTTTTTATTGCTAAAAAAGGATATCTTCTTCTTCATTCCTATACCAAATATCGCATTTCCAAGTTTTCTAATATGTTCGTCAAACAACATTTTAATTATATCACAATAAATTTTTTTAATCATGAGACCTATCATTCCCAATGTAGATCTTACTACCATAAATTTTCCAAAGACTTCAAACCAATCTCTATTTCATGTCTTATGAATAGCTTCCCCTTGAATATATAAATCAACCATTATAGGTATCTATTGATGCAAAATAATTGCATCTAAAAGAAATAACTGAAGACTATTGAAGTCTACCATTAATCTTATCCTAACCATTAACACTTATTCCTTCATTTTAATTATTTTTAGCTTCTTTCAATTTTTACGAGTCCAAATCTACCATAGTAATATCAGTTTCTATTTTTCTTTTACTTTGGAATTTGAATTAAATAATACACCATCCTTATACCTGTTTTCTTTAGGTTTACCTCTCTATTTTTTTCATTATTTTCCATCAGATGACTTCTTTTCCATGATCATTAACAATAAATTTTGGATTTGAAGTTGACTGTCCACATGCTGACTGTCCACATGCTTCCTCTTTTCCTCTTCTTGTAAAAGTATACCTACTAAATTGTCAGAAAATATGGTGCATGTTCCCTCATAGCTAAATTAGTGGTAAACACTTGGTACTCTCTCCATTCTTTAACTTTAGACAACTAGTCACTAAAACATTCATTTGCTTCCGTTTTGATTGAAATTAATTCTCTTTTAAAAAAAATCAATTTATATTTGTAAATTTATACAAACCTGTCACTGTTTTCCACAGATCGATGATCTATTGATGTCCATTTCTGGGGGATGATAGAATCTTTGCTTTACATTGTCTTCCTTGCCAATCTCGAACGGTGGATTTAGGCTAAGTCTTAGTATTGTTTAAAATAGAGGCTAAATCTTAAATTGTTAATTAACATAGTTTAATTTGTTAGATTTCCCATGCTTTAACAGACAAAATCTCACGCTTAAGAGTAGTAGTTGTACTTAGGAAAGCAATGGCAATTGCAAAATTGAGACAATATCAAACCCCCTTGTGATTTTACCATGAAAATATATTACCGGCAATTATTTGCAGACAATCTGCAATACACAATCTGCTTTGACAAGATCAGAGAAATCAGATCCTTTGCAGCTTTAAAACCAAAGCTCAACAACTTCTTATAAACCTGCTAAGTAAATGAAAAACAAACTGAAATTCATTTGACATCAAACTGACTGATGATGACACTTATTCAACCTATGGAGTTGTAATTATTCATTACTCTAACTATTAAATCAAAAACTATAAAAACAATAAAATTCTAAACCATAGAGCTGTGCACAATTTCTAATAGAGTTATGGATCATTCCATCCTATTCTAGTGGGATATTTCCTTTTCCTTCTCCTCTGGTTTTCTATGTGAAGAGAAGGATTTACAAAAGGGATTCAGATACAAGCCGGACTCAACGTTGATAGGGAAGTTGAGGATAGCCTTCGAACCGCGCAGTTGGAAAGCCAAACGGTCATATGCCGCTGCAGCTTCTTCGGCTGTATTGAAGGTGCCAAGCCAAAGTCTGGAACCCTTCTTAGGGTTTCGAATCTCTGCAGCATATTGCCGGCGTACCTTAACAAACCTCACTCCCCTGTAGTGCCTTTTTCGATGCTTCCCACAAGGAGAATTTGTTGTCTTGTCGGAGAATTCATCGCTTGCCAAAAAGTGGGCAATTGCATTCAGAGAACGAGCTTCGTGGGGTGTTAGTGTACTCATTATCACCGTCGTACAATACCATTTGTGGAGAAATCGTTTTTGGTCACATGCCTTATAAGTCGACCTTAAATTAGGTAATGGAGTAGATCCATTGTATTCGTCCACTTCCAACGCTTTCAAACGAAAGTAAATTGATATTTTAAAAGTTTCACAAAACTTATTTCTTAATGGCCATATTTTAAAAGTTTCACATTTAACTTATTTCTTAATGGCCATAGTTAGTTTGGTTTAACTTATTATAATTATTAAAATGCAAATTTCTTGAAGTACGTATAGAATCTTAACAAAATGAATCATCATCATTTTTTGGTCTTATTTGTCATGTCTAAATTCTAGACAATTAGCTAATAATATATAGGAAAGCTTAATGTGATGGTCAAAAGGGGCCCATATAACAACATTATACTATGGTAATCAATGTTGAAAACAAGTGGTGAAAATGATAACCCATCAATTGATTCCTTCATCATCTAGCACAAAGCCACTTCCATAAATAGTTGAACCACAAGAAGGAAAACCTAGGATA
Source organism: Sequoia sempervirens (assembly GCA_007258455.2). Lineage (NCBI taxonomy): Eukaryota > Viridiplantae > Streptophyta > Pinopsida > Cupressales > Cupressaceae > Sequoia > Sequoia sempervirens. Next base: position 6,578,819 of record VDFB02047397.1, read on the forward strand.
ATCAAAATTACTACAAAAAGGTCATTTTCCCATTACCTTGAGGGTTTAGAGGTACTCTGTCACATATTACACCTTCTCAACTTAAAATTTAAGACATAAATACTATTAGACAACATATATCATATTAACCATAGGGAAAAAACCATTTATAAACTTATAGTTGAAAATGCCATTACTTTTATCATATTCCATAATTGAAATAATCATTGTGTAAAAAAAAAAAAATCAAATTCATTTGAACTAGGCATAAATCATGGTAGAATACTCAATGCAAACCATATTGCATGTGAATGGATTAGGTGTAAAGGGAAATCAAAAGTATAAATAGATTTTTATTGTTTTGGAAAAGGAAAATAAATATATGTTAAATTGACTTTGGTTAGGGACAAGCTAGGTAAAGAGAGTTTACAACTCCTAAGGTACCCAATGTGTTTCAAAAGACATCTTATGAAATTAGAGAGGTGGAAAGGTATGAAATTGTAGGTTTCTATGATAGCTCCATAGATTCTTAAAGTCAAGTTTTTGTAAATTATATATAACCATTTCATTGTAATAGATTATTAAAATATAGTTTTTGTTTATTTCCTTTTCTTTTGTAGTTCTAATGAATAGGGTTTAATATATAAAATTATATGAAGCATCAAATTTAGATTTGAAATCTTAGGAAGAAGTTAAATTATTAAAGAAAGACAACTTTACTTTAATTTTGAAAAGAATAGGAAAGATTCTACCTTAATATTTTAAGGGAAACGTCATCTATAAGCAAATATAGCTTAAAGTGGGATATAAGAGTGAAAATAAAGTTCTTAAAGTAATTAATTATAGAACCAAAAACATTCAAGAGTGAATAGTTTGGTTTTACTTTTTATAATGACTCAAATGAAAAAAATACAATTACATATAGGATCTTAAGAAAAAAAGCATCTTCAAATATTTATTATTTGTATAAGCTAGAGAAAATGCTAATGGTAAATATAAAAGTTAATATAATAGAGAGAAGGGGCTTATATAAAAATGTCATTGGGTGGAAATCAATATGTAAATATGTGGTGAACATGATAAAATAATCAACTGAGAACAACTAGTAATCTTTATTTACATATTGATAAATGAAACTCACATTGTACCACACCAAATCAAGTAAAAAATTGAATAAAGAAAGATAAAAGCATCATAATCATCTTCCCAAATCTGCATAACCAGAAGCCGAATAGCAGAGAAACATGGAGCAAATACATTTCTCCCAGACCATATAAAATATTACTAAACAATTGGTTCACACACTAGTGAAAATATCTTACACTGTCCAATAATCCAAAAACCAAAATTTTGAATATACCAACCTCCGACAACCTTGAATAACCTGTAAGATCTACACAGGTATAGCATTAACATAGATAGAACATAGAGCACAATACCATAGCACATTATGAACACTTGTGCAACATAGTTTACTTTTTTTTATTAAATTTTCTGAAAAGCACTTGGAAACCAAGTACTAGAGACATCATCTTAGCTCATTACTTAATTCCAGCTCTCCTTCATAGTCTACGACAAAAAAAATAGGTCCATTTACTCAAAAAACTTCTTCAAAGTCTCGAATACACATGCACAACCTTTTTTCTCTTTTCCACAATTTTCTTAATATCCTCAATGACATCAATGACAACACCTTCATTCTTGCAAAATATTTCCACAACTTTATAATTGTTGGCTAAATGCATATTTAGCACCACATTGAGGCCAATTTACCAAAAAATAACATCATTTAAAAACCTTGATATTTCAATATCTCATACTCATGCAAATAAGATCCTTTTTAAATATAAAAATACCATTTTGTAGATCCATAAGTTTAGTTTTCAAAAATATATATTTAATAGTTTAATTATTATTTATATTTATTTTATTTTATTACTAAAAGTAGGTTATCAACACAAAATATTAGGTTGATTACCATGCCAAGGGAAAATACTAAAAAAAATTGATGCACTAGATAAAAGAATCTATATACAGATAGTATAATTTTTTTAATTTTTTTTAGATAAATATTTAATATGAAAGTTTATGTCGAATGGAACTATCTATGTTTTAATACGTGCATATATTAATATTTATATAAAATAATATACTTATAAAAATTGGAAAAAAATATATCTATGCACTATAGTTTCAAGTTATAAATACAAACAAAAAAATTTAAAAGAATTTAAAAATTACTATAAAATATACTAAAAACACATATTTTACTATTTTACATCTTTTCAATATTAAAAACATATATGCCACCATTTCATGATTCAAGTTTGAAAATTGGATTAGTGTTGGTTATTTCCTTTATAAAAGTGTGACACAGCTTTGTACTTTTACCCAAAAATTAGAATGTGATGATAAAATAGGTCTAGGTTAAGGTTCTTGTGGATGCACTTGATATCATATTCTTTTGGAAGCTACAAAATTGATTTAGAACTAACCTTTTACAAGTTTTGTGTACTTAAAATTTAGGTCCACTTTATTCCATCTTGGTTAATTGCGGAACCCTGACCAATATGGGGTAATGTTAATGTAATATAATTTATATAATAATCATACATTTATGTAGATGCATAATGTGAAGTATGAGAATAATTGAAGATAAGGTATTGAGTGAATATACAAGGATGTTAATCTAATGCAGGAGCATCCAGTGGTGTGAGGGCAATCCTACATCACCCAAAAAAAGAAAGATTTTAATTTTTTGTTGGTTGTTTCTTAGATGTTTTTGCATTTCTGGATACCCCTTTAGCTATTAAAATATTTGAAACCAAATTTGAGGCGCTTAGAGGCTCCGGATGGGCGTGAAAATTTGCAAAAATCCAAAGTAGTCGGCCATAGGCCCTACTTTTTGCCACATCGTCTTTTCGAGAGATTTTTGAAAAGGAATTATCATTGAAAATCCGACGGTCAAATTAAAAGTTATGGCTTCTGGTTCAAGTTGGTGCATTTTTAGAAATGTGCTAATTTTTGAATGTGAATTCAAATGTGAATTTCAAATTGTAATTTGGGCTCCAAACTGCCAAAACTCAAATTTGAATGTTGTTTTGGCTCCAAATTGGAAAGGAGCTCTATTTATGGGTGAGATTTCTGATTTTTGGTAGTTTTTTGGGGAAAAGAGTTTGCATGCTATGAAAGGGGGGTCTTTTGTAATTTCTATAATTTGCATGTATTGCAGAGCTTGAGGATTTGTGATCCTCTACATGTAAGAAGTTCCATTCTAAATAATAATAAAACTTCTCTGGTTGTTGGCATCATTTTCTATCTCTCAGGTTTGCTCCCTCATCACAATCTGTGTGAGAGAGTGTCATTCAATGTGATGCATCTCAATCATTGTGTACCATCATCTAAATATCTTGTGGAGTGTATTAGAGTGTTTAAATCAAGCTAAGACTTTGAATAAGTTGTTTCACTACCATCAAAGTTTCACACTACTTTATCGTTATATTTTTGTAGAACTAGTGTTATACTCATTGAGTTGGTGCTCAGACCATTTTATTGGGGATTGGTGTCTCCAATAGGTTGTTTCCTATAAATAAATTTTGGGATTGGTGTCTCCAATAGGTTGTTTCCTATAAATAAATTTTGGGATTGGTGTCTCTAGTAGGTTGGTGCCTACTTCATATTGCAAATTCCCTTGTTATATTCCTACTTTGTGAGGTTGGATTTGGACATTAGATCCAAGCAACAATTCTCATTTTGGTTTTCCTATCTTGGGTTTCCATGTATATCTTGTTGCAAGATGGTGTGTCCCTTGGTCTTCCTTATCCATCCTAGTGCTTGGGTTTGTGACATGGTTTAACTGCCTCTTGTGGATCTTATCTAAAGCTTGTATCAGGCATTGACAGGTCAAACTTTTGGTGAAACAACAAGGCCAACAATTGGTATTAGAGCAGAGGTCACGGGTTCAAACCCATCACTTGTGTTGGGGGGGGATTGTTGCAAGATGGTGTATCCCTTGGTCTTCCTTGTCCAGCATGGTACTTGGGTTTGTGACATGGTTTAACCACCTCCTGTGGATCTTATTTGAAGCTTGTATTAGGCATTGACAATTCGACCTTTTGGTGCAACAACAAGGAAAACATATTTGGTGTTCTCATGTGTAAATTTTTGTGATTATATGTTTGCTTGATCATCCGAATATATTTTGATTCAAGTTTCATGTTTGATATGCATGTTAAAAATTAAAGATTTTTAAATTGAATTCATCTACTGATTCACCCCCCTCTCTCAATAAATTGTTAACTAATATTACATAATAGTCAAGCTAGCAATTTTAACAAGATGAATTATTAAAAATTTCTCAGAAAATAAACCTAAATTTTATGGATAAATTCATATGAATAAAAACCATGCATTCTTTTCTTCTCCTCTAGTGTATTACAATATACATTTATTAGTGAAGTTGAAGAAAATAATTTAGTTTTATATCCTAGGTTATTTGTAGATATAAGACATATTTTTTACTTTTTCAATAGTATTCTCATTAAAATTGACAACAACAACCAACACTAAACCTCAATATACACAATTTAGCTTAGTCAACAACATGACATGGAAATAGTTGCAATTTTCTATTTGAAATAAATCCAAGTCATTTACCATTAGCAGAAATTGCATCATCAACCACAATAGTATTACACAAATCCATGTGGCCCACAAGATCCTATTACACTTACATTTAAAATAGGCCTACTTAGGTACTCAACACACAATTCTAGTTAAAAAAAATAGATTCATGGTAAATCCCTACACAAAATAAATTGTGGATGCCCTCGGTGATGACAATTTAAATCACTAGAGAGGTAATTAATACATTTTTGGTAGTTTTCCATGTCACAGTGTACTCCTAGTCTCATCATTGTGAGATAATTTAATCTATTACTATACATACATGGAATAATGATATCAATTTCCATTAAAATGATGGGGTTATGGGGCATGGACATATATTTTTATTTTGTAGCTTGTTAAGACATAGATAGACCATACAATATTGTATTATAAGAAATTTATGTCAATTGCTATGAAAGTGTGTGAAGTTCAAGGAGGGGCATCAAGTCCATAAATGGTGGTCACAAAATCTAGTTGTAACATGAGACTTTCTAAAGGAGCTGCAAAAGTGTATGTGAAGTGTAGAAGTTCATAAATATTATTCCAATATGGACTTATAGGATGTAGAAGAAAGGGAATTTTTTTCTTGTAACTTATATAAAAAAAATGAACTATTATACATGCCAAATGTAGTTCTTATATTTGTTATATATCTATATTAAGGAAAGTTATAAGAAAATAAGTCGATGCTTACCACAATAAGCTTTGGTGAGATATATGAAACAATTATATGGTTGCATTTTACAAGAGATATGTAATGGTGAAAATGAAATCTATAGCAAACCAAATAGGAATACTATGAACTTGTATGGAAAGGATGTAGTATTATATCACATGTAAATAGGTCAGATGTGGTTGCAAACATAAGAATATGCTAGGTATAGGACTAAATTATAATCATGCAAACATGTGAGTGGGGTAGTAAAGTTTACCTTATATCTATAACAAGGTTTATGAATAGTAAGTAGGGAGTAGTTTTTATGGATGAAAATGCACAAATCATCTTCATAGTTCCATCCATTTGTAACTTGTAGACTTGAGTGGTTGCAAGTAACAACCAACAATGTAACTAAAGCACCCTTCAAAATCTGCATACACCCTTAAACTTCATAACAAAAGGTTAGTGCATACAAACTTGCTAAGTACTCCTATGAAATAACGTGTAAATGCTTAAGAAAATGTAACCAATAACAAGGATTAAAAGACATCTAAAAGCATAAAATGTACCTATTCCATATTGTATTGGTGTCAATTGTTCAAATGACCCTTTCCCAATCCTTGCTAAAACTCAAATAATGCAAATGCAATGGTGATGGGAAAAATTAGTTCTCAATTGAAGAGAGTAACTTTGCATGAGGGTTGTGGATATCAATATGAAGAATAAGCCTTCCATTTATAGAATATTTTGATGAGAGAAATAACCAAATGGATGAATGTGGGACAAAGATTTAGCCAATGAGATGAAGCCACTTGTCACATTGTGAGTGGTTGAGGAATGGGCACATTTTGGTCAATGTTCCAAAGAGGGGGAGATTCAAATTTGAATTTGAGAGTTAAATGTTGAGTGGGGGACATGTAAGAGAGAAGTTATTGCCATGTTGGAAGGGACAAGTCAACCTTCTTTCAAATCTAAACTTGGAGAATATTCTCAAAAAGATGCTTTGTTGAGGGAAAATGATGATTTTAATAAATGAATTAAAATGCTTTATTGGTGCAAGTGGGAAAAGCTAGAGGACGTGATGGGTTGTTAGATTAGATTAATCATAGTTTGATTAGCTTAAGATGATGATTAGGAGTTTTGACCCATTTGACTTAAATATTTTGATTTATTTAAATCAAAAGGGAGAGATATGAATTTTGAGATTTAATTAAATAAAGACTAGTTTATTTAATTAAAAAGATGATGCAAGATAAAGGTTAATTAATTTGAGGAGGATGAATCTAGGAGATGATTTATGAAAGATGAAATGTTAGGATTTGATTGATTTATTTAAATGAGGTAATGATGAAGTGATTTTATTTAATTGAAGGATGAAATGTTAGATTTGATTAAATGAAGGCTATTTAATTAAACTAGTGGATTGAAATGTATGCATATTTTGCGTGTCTACATTTTTCCCCTCTTTGAAGCAATGTATTTGCTGCGTTGGTTCAAAAAATAAACTTGCTGTGAACAAAATTCAAAAAAATTATATTTTTTCGGATGCCCCAGTGGAAAGAAGTACACTAGTACATTGCCCCCTCGAGAGATCGAGCGAAAATATTCGATTTTAGCGTCGATCTCACAATAAAGAGGTTCAAAATGGATGGTTATGGATGATGATGCAAATGAGATGGTTTTAAGATGATTAGAATAACCAATCTATATTATCCTAAACAACTTAAATGATGATAAAATGCATGTGAGATGGATGATGCGATGATGCCTATATGATTGTGCAATAGATGTTTTATGCAAATATATGATTTATGAGATGCTTAGACTAACATATCTATATTATGATGATGAACATGCATGTGAGATGATATGCTGATGGTTTGTGGATGTAGGATGGATGCATGATGGATGCATTGTTGATGTTATGTTAGCACAAAGAGAAGAAAGAAAAAATGAGATGATGACAAGAGGATCCAACAAGTCCATGATCTGACGAGATTTTATTAGGGATGATGATGATGATGATGATGATAGATGATGAGAAATGGATGATTTTCTTATCAAGGATTGGGATTTTAAAAGGGTCACTTACCTTATGTTTGATAACACACCTAAGCATGATGCATCAAGGTATGAAGGACCAGGATGGCATTGTACTTAGTGTGATGGACTTTGACTCGACAAATAGATAGGCATATTCTTGTGCACACTTGACAAACAAAAACCTTGCTAGGATGCACTTTAGAAGTTTCAAACACCTTGGACCAAAACACGGAAAGGTATAACCTACCAATGCAATAGTCAACAAGTTTCCCAAAACACCCTCCATACATATCTAACAAAGCAAGTATTCACCATGGTTATTTTACAAGAACGTCCAACAAGCACAACAGATAAAAGATAATGAGCATTGCCCCATTCCTATCTCTCTAAATCCTTTTGTTTGGACATCATCAAGAGGTTATTGGAATGAGCGCAAAGATATAAGTCAGAAGACCAAGATAAAGTAAACAAACAAGTTGATGTTCTTCAATACTGCTAACCAAAAGGAAATGTGTTTTTAAGGATAAGAACCAAAACTTATTGCCAAAAGATAATGCCCATTGTAGGAAGGATACATCCTAGGACATGTTAGTGGATGGTGGCACGTCATTTCATTTATCCAAAGTGTTCTTTCTGATAAATAATGCCCCTTGTGGGAAGGATACATCCTAGGACATGATGTTATCAGATGATTGATATGGGACTATTTGGATGATGGACTATCGACACAAAGAATTGACCAACTTGTTTATGTATTGACTTAAACCTGAGACTTCACGTTTTTGAGTTTTACTTTTAACCTGCTAGACTTGTTTCTAACTGTTTCACCAAAGGTTGAGGATGATGATCAGTTTATTATGGATGGTGTTATTGCGGGTGTAAGCAAGATGACACAGATTGATTTTTTCAAATTTTGGATGTTTTTAATCATTTTGAGATGGTTTGAGGCTGTTTTTGTTATTTTTTCAAGATTTTCAAATGTTTTGAGTTTTGGTTTTCTAATGTTTTTGGGGTTTTATGAGATTTTGACCAAGAGACTGGCCTAAAGACCTATCTTAGGGGCCTCAGGGGCTGATCAACAAATCAACCTTGCCTACATTATACATGCAGAGACCACGTAGTTCGACTAACGACTTGACCGATTTACAAATCATGATATACATGGTGAGATGTTAGTTTATTATGAGAGACTCCTAAGGGACTGACCTAAGTGTCTCGAGGGATGATCAAAGATTAACCTTGCCTATGTTCAAGGCTCAGAGACCCGTAGTTCAACAAGACAACTTTTTTTTTGACTTTTTGACTGACTTTTGACCTATTTTTTTGATTTTTTGATATGTTTTGAATGTTTTTGGATTTTATGAGGTTTTGATGTTTTTGGATTCTCTAATTTTTGATGTTTTTGGATTTTTTTTATTTTTGATGTTTTTGGAATTTTTTATTTTTGATGGTTTTGGATTTTTTGATTTTTAGGACCTTAAGGATATACATGAATCCGATTCGATGAGAACATGCCCCCAACGTGATGCAATAGACTACTTTGATAAAGGAAGGACAAGCTGACCTTGAGGATGGGTCGAGTAGTACTAGGAGGGATCATCATGCAAACACAGGACCAATCTATGATGCAAATGCGGGTGGGTGAGTGATGGATGGAGATTTGAATGCGATGGATGATGGAAATGTAATGGATGCATATGCTTATTTACACAAGGTGCCTATTTTCCAAGTGTTCACCAAGGTACCTGCCCAAACTGCTACCGAAGTGGTTTTCACTAGAAGATGATTTTTTTCTCTTTACTATTTTTGATCATTTTTTTGTTTTTTTTTGGATTTTTTTCTTTTTTGATCTTTTTGTTGTCACCAAGACCCCTATTTTCCAGGTTTTCGCCGAAGTAACCATTTTTTCAGGACATTTTTTTATTTTTTCGATTTTTGGTTCTATACCTTGAAAGATTTAGGCATAAAACTTTTTGAGATGAGAGGTATTCATGGGCTCATACAGAGGTTCCCCTTCGAGTGTTGATAACTGATATGCCCCTAACTTATAACTTGCTGTGATAATGAATGGCCCAACAAATTGGGTTCAAATTTGCCTTTGCTACTTGGGTTTGGGACATTCTTTTGATTCTCCTTTAATACCAGTTCTTTGACTTGGAAAGTCCTGTTTTTGATTTTCTTATTATAGCTCCTTTTGAGTCTATTCTAATAGACTTGCAAGTGATTTAAATTATCTATACGTCGCTCATCTAGTAGCTCCAACTCATTCAATCTTGATACTTAGTACTCTTCATCTGTGATGAGGTTTTGTAGTGATATCCTAAGTGATGGGAGCTCAATCTCAATGGGGAGTACTGCTTCTGATCTGTAGACTAGGGAGAAGGGGGTGGCACCAATGGGTGTGCGGATACTAGTTCGATAGGCCCAGAGGGTGGGATTAAGCTACAAATTCCAGTCACGACCTACGTCATTGACTGTTTTCTTGATGATTTTCAAAATGGTTTTATTAGTAGCTTCTGCTTGGCCATTGCCTTGGGGTAGTATGGGGTTGAGAAGCAATGTTGGATTTTGAATTTTTCACATAAGTCATGGAAATCCCGATTCTTAAATGTTGTCCCATTATCTGAGATAATGGCTTGTGGAACACCATAGTAGAAAATGAGATAGTTCAGGATGAACTTTGATATCTGCTTCCCAGTTATATACTATAGACACATGAAATTAGCATTGTGCACTTAAATAGCATCACATTCATAAATCAAATTCACACTCATCGATTCATCAAGTTAAATTAGGTTAATTTAATTCAATCTCCTAAGGTCATTCACTTAAATTGAATAAATTAACTTTATTTAATTTAAGCCTATCATTATCCCCCTTAGCTAAATAAATCAAATATTTATTTAACTAAATCTTTATCACCTTTCATCTCCCTTTGATTTGATTTAAATCCCTAAATCTAAGTCAAATGGGTCAAAAACATCTAACATCATCTTAATTAATATAATCCATGATTAAATGCTAATCCTAATCACTTGTATTCTCTAGATTTTTCCACTTGCACATGAAATTGCATTTAATTGATTTATCAAAATATTTATTTACTTTCAACTTGGAAAATTGGGAGAATATTCTCCAAGTTTGAATCTCCCCCCAATTTGACATGTACATCCAACAAAGCATTTATGAGGCCTTACATGTCTCTTACATGTCTCTTGCACAAGGTCAAACTCAGCATTTAACTCTCAAATTCAAATTTGAATCTCCCCCTCTTTGGCACATTGACCAAAATGTGCTCATTCCTCAACCTATCACAAGTTGACAAGTGGCTCCATCTCATTGGCTAAAATGTTATCCCACATTGCTTTATTTTGAGCACTCTTAGCATTTGACATTTTATAAATAGAAGGTTTCATTCTTCAACAAATCCTCCACAATCTTAGCATTTCATCTCCACAATCTCATGCAAAGTCACTCTCTTCAATTGAAAACTGATTTTTCCCACCTCATATCATCAATATATCATAGAGATTAGCAAAGGATTTGGAAAGGGCTTCTTTCCATAGAAGCACCAGTCCAATATGAGATATGATTTACTTCATGTTTTTCTATAGATGCTTTAGTTAACTTGTTATTGTATTGCATTTTAAAATGATGTTAGATTATCTCATATGGATGTTAAAAAATTTATTTGTTTTAACAACTACCATGCTAATGTGTGTGTTAGATTATAAGCCATTTGCAGATTTGGCATCCACATAATGGTGTTAGAAGGAGGGAAAAGTGGTGGAATTTTTTGCATTAGCCTGAAAGTTTTTAAATCATTTATTCACTAGTCTCTATCTTAAATGTGTCTTGAAATGTGGATTAGTTGAATGACGATCAGTTTTGTGGATTATTAACATACTATTTGCTAAATATACTTTTTTTGGATCTATTTGGTTTGCCTTTCTAATATCAACTTTTCAAATCCTTATCTTGATTTTTTCCCTTGCATCATTAAGTTTGAGATTCTTATCAGTGAAGGTTTTAGAAAGTAACAGTTTAGTTTTGAAGTTATGGCTCCTTCACTAAAAGTGCATTGTGTCTTCACATTATTCATGGCCTTTCCAAATGCCCATTAGTCATGCTTGTCCACTTTTAGAGTCTTTGGATATTTTGAATTTTTATCACCAAACATCTTGGGAAGAATGTGTTTTCATTGCATCTTTGGACATAGTCAAAATAGAAGCATTGTGTGAACAGGCCTATCTCTGTTTCACAGATAAGCTTGAGGTCTTTGTAAAAACTATTCTTTGAGGCATTTTGTCAAATAGTTTGAACGTGCCTTGTTGATGAGACCATGGTTCTTTGAGGCATTCTGTCAAATAGTTCATGAGCCTTGTCTGTGCTTTCATAAGTTGCATTAGCTTAAAAATTCCCATTGAATCATGCTCCCTTTTTATGGAAATGGAGGTGGTGCCCCATTGTGCTGTGAAAATAGGATGGTGTTTCCGAACTGTATCTAGATCACGCCTCTCTGTACTATCTCATACCACACATAGTTGACCATAGTGTTGATCCATGATGTCCCTCTCGACCCGGAAAATAGCTCATGCACTATCAAGTGTTTAGTAGACACAATCCTCACATCATCGAATGATCTTTCAATCTATTCGCACGCCTTCTCATGCTGATTGGAAATGTTGGAAACATTGGTGTTCTTATTTTTGTGATCTGCGAGCACTATAAGCTCCACTACTTGTCATACCCCCTTGAAGATCCCATGCACCCTGTATAACCAGTCACACCTTCCTCCATCAAAAGACATTAAAATCCTTGCTTACTACACTTTATTCATAAAAACATGATTCATGCAAGGATGGCTTGTTCTCTTCTTGGGAAATGGTGGTTTAATATATTGAACACGTTAAGATTTGAGTTCTGCTTCTAGTTTCTTGTCTATGTAGAGGCAGGGAGGATACTCGAATGGTTGGGGAGCTCGACTTTACACCCGCCAATTGCATTTTCTTGAGTATTTACACTCCATGAGACCACAATTTTTTGAAGTGTTATGTCAAACAAATTTCATACTTTCCATTTGGTGCATATCCTGTAAGTATGGCATTCCATGAGATGACATTTTTGTGAGGTATTGTGGTGCATACTTTTGAAATCTGCAAAACTAAGCTTCATACAAGGTTAGTAACTCACAAATTCCTCAAGAATGACCCTATGAAATACCTTGCAAATCCTTCAAAAATGCAACAAAGGATGAAAGAAAACTAAAAGCATTATGAAAGAAACCACAAGTTACCTATTCCATAGTGGATTGGTGTCACATGTGAAAGTGATCCTTTCCCAATCCTTGATCAAAGCTCAAGATGATGTAAATGCAATGGAGATGATAAGCAAGATGAGTTCTCAAACCAAGAGAGTAACCTTGCATAAAAGTTATGGATGGATGAATGAGGATTAAGGCCTTCTTTTATAGATTTCCTTGATGAGAGATTGGCCAAGAGGGTGAATGTGGGACTAAAGATCCACCAATGAGAATAGGCCACTTGTCAAGTGATGATAGGCCAATGGATGTGCAAGATTTGGGAAGAGTGCCCATGAGAGGGAAAATTTGAATTCAAATTTTGCAATAAATTTAGAGAGGGGGACAAGAAAAAAAGAAATAAATGCTATGTTGGAGGGACAAATCAACTTGTCATGTTGAGTGAAAATGAGGGTTTTAATAAATTAATAAATTGATTTATTTGTGCAAGTGGATATATCTAGAGAATGCAAGTGGGTAAGATTAGCTTTTAATCACGATTAGATTAAATTAATGATGATTAGGTTAGTTTGACTTTCATGATTTAAATATTTGATTTATTTAAATTAGAAAAGGATGAAATATGGATTGGATTTAATTAAATAAATGTTTGATTTATTTAATTAAAGGGATGATGATAGGATCAAGTTTGATTTATTTAATTTAAGCTAATGACTTTAGGAGATGAGATTACCTAATGAATGGATGAAGCTGATGAATGGACCTAATGTGAAATCTAGTTTATTTAAAGAATTAACCTGATCGAATACACAATGTTAATTTTGCATGTCTAAATTTGGCCCCTCTTTGAAGTAATGTACTTGTTGCATTGGTTCAAAGAATAAACTTGCCATGATCAAAATCAAAAAATTTCTGATTTTTCAGATGCCCTAGCAGAAAGAAGTACACTGGTACATTGCCCCCTCGAGAGATGGAGCAAAAATATTCAATTTGAGGGTCGATCTCGCGATAAAGAGGTTCAAAATGGATGGTTATGGATGATGATGCAAATGAGATGATTTTAAGATGCTTAGAATAACAAATCTATATTATCCTAAACGACTTAAATGATGATATGATATGAGATGGATGAGATTGTTGATGTGATATGCTATGATTTTGCAAATGTATGATTTATGTAGATGCTTAGACTAACAGATCTATATTATGATGATGATATGAATGAATGATGGATGCATGATGGGTGAATCATGGATATAATGGTGATGATGATTAACTATTCATGTTGTGATGTTAGTGCGGAAGATGAAGAAATTAGATGATGACAAGAGGATCCAACAAACCAACATTATGAGAGATGATGATGAGAAATGATGATAAGAAATGATGATGATAGATGGATGATTTGCTTATCAAGGATTGGGATTTTCAAAGGGTCACTTACTTTATGTTTAATAACACACCTAAGTACGATGCATCAAGGTATAAAGGAATAGGATGGCGTTGTACTTAGTGTGATGGACTTTGACTCGACAAATAGATAGGAGTATTCCTATTCACACCTGACATATAGAAACCTTGCTAGGATGCACTTTAGAAGTTTCAAACATCTTGGACCAAAACACGAAGAGGTATAACCAATCAATGCAATAGTCAACAAGCCATCCAAAACATCCTCTATACATATCTACCAAAGAAAGTATTCACCAAGTTATTTTACAAGAATGTCCAACAAGCATAGCAGACAAAAGAATAATGATCGTTGCCCCATTCCTATCTCTCTAAATCCTTCATTCAGATATCATCGAGAGGTCCTTGGACTGAGCGCAATAAGATAAGTCAAAAGAAAAAGATAAAGCACACAAACAAGTTGATGTTCTTCAATACCGCTAACCAAAAGGGAACATGTTTTTAAGGATAAGAACCGAAACTTATTGCCAAAAGATAATGCCCATTGTAGGAAGGATACATCCTAGGACATGTTAGTGGATGGTGGCATGTCATTTCATTTATCCAAAGTGTTCTTTCTGATAAAAAATGCCCCTTGTAGGAAGGATTCATCCTAGGGAATGATGTTATCGGATGATTGATATGGGACTGTTTGGATGATGGACTATCGACACAAAGACTTGACCAACCTATTTACGTACTGACTTAGACTTGAGACTTGATGCTTTTGAGTTTTACTTTTAACTTGCTAGACTTGTTTCTAACTGTTTCACCAAAGATTGAGGATGACGATCAGTTTATTATGAATGGTGTTTATTGCAGGTGCAAGTGAGATGAGGCATATGGATTTTTTCAAATATTTGGATGTTTTTGATGTTTTGCAATGTTTTGAGGCTATTTTTGGTATTTTTCAAAGTTTTACAAATGTTTTGATTTTTTATTTTCCAATGTTTTTGAGATTTTCTGAGATTTTGACCAAGATACTAAACTAAAGACCTACCCTAGGGGCCTTGGGGGCTGATCGACAGATTAGCCTTGCCTACGTTATAAATGCAGAGACCACGTACTTTGACTGACAACTTGACCTATTTACAAATGATGATATACATGATGAAATGTTAGTTTATTATGATAGACTCCTATAGGACTGACCTAAATGTCTCGGGGGATGATCAAAGATCAACCTTGCCTACGTTCAAGCTTAGAGACGACGTAGTTCGACAAGACGACCGTATTTTTTTGGCTTTTTGAATGACTTTTTGACTTGTTTTTGGATTTTGATATGTTTTGAATGTTTTTGGATTTTTTGATGTTTTGATGTTTTTGGATTTTCTGATGTTTTGATGTTTTTGGATTTTCTGATGTTTTGATGTTTTTGGATTTTTTGATTTTCTAATGTTTTTGGATTTTTGGATTTTCGAGGACTTTAAGACCATACATGAATCCGATCTAATGAGAATGTGCCCCCAGCATGCTATAATAGACTACTCTGATAAAGGCAGGACAAATTGACCTTGAGGATGGGCCGAGTAGTACTAGGAGGGATCATGATACGAACATAGGACCAAGCTATGGTGCGGATGCGAATGGATGAGTGATGGATGGAGACCCGAATGCAATGTATGATGGAAGTGAAATGGATGGATGATGTAGATCAAGCCATAAAGATCCTCGTGGATGGAAAGTGCTTATTTACACATGGCACCTGTTTGCCAGGTTTTCACCGAGGTACTTGCCCAAAGTGCCACCGAAGTGGTTTTCACTGGAGGACAATTTTTTTGTTCCTTTTTCAGATTTATTTTGGATTTATTACTTTTTTGATTTTTTTGTTGTTACCAAGATGGCCGTTTGCCAGGTTTTCACCGAAGTAACCATTTTTTAGGACTTTTTCTAATTTTTTTGGATTTTTTGGTTCTATACCTTGAATGAATTAGGCATAATTTTTTTTGAGATGGGAGCTATTCATTGGCTCCTGCAGAGGTTCCCCTTCAGGTGTTGATAGCTGATATGCCCCTAATTTATAGCTTGTTGTGATGATGAAAGGCCCTAACCAATTGGGTTCGAACTTGCCTTTGCTGCTGGGATTTGGGACATTCTTCTAATTTTATTTTAAGACCAATTCTTTGATTTGGAAAGTCTTGCTTCTGATCTTCTTGTTGTAGCTTCGTTTGAGTCTATTTTGATAGACTTGTAGATGATTCAAAGCATCTATGTGTCTCTCATCCAGTAACTCCAGCTCGTTTAATCTTGACACCCAATAGTCCTCATCAGTGATGAGATATTGCAATGATATTCTAAGGGATGGGAGCTTGATCTCAATGGGGAGTATAGCCTCTGATTCGTAGACCAAGGAGAATGGGGTGGCGCCAGTGGGTGTGTGGATGTTGGTTCGATAAGCCCAGAGGGCGTGATTAAGCTGCAAGTGCTAGTAATGACTTGTGTCATTGACTATTTTCTTGAGGATTTTGAGGATGGTTTTGTTCGTGGCTTCTACTTGGCCATTGCCTTGGGGATAGTATGAGGTGGAGAAGCGATGCTAGATTTTGAATTTCTCGCACAAGTCACAGACATCCTGATTCTTGAATGGTGTCCCATTATCTGAGATAATGGCTTGTGGGACACCGTAATGACAGATGAGATAGTTTAGGATGAATTTTGAGATTTTCTTCCCAGTGATATACGTCATGGGTATGGCTTCCACCCACTTTGTGAAGTACTCAGTTGTAGTTATAATGAATTTATGGCCATTGGATGAGGTGGGTGAGATTTTCCCAATGAGATCGAGTCCCCACTACGAGAAGGGCCATGGTGTGATAATCAGGTGAAGCTCTTGAGCTGGAGCATGGATGAGGTCCCCATGCTGCTAACATTGTAAACACCTTTTAGCATGATCATGCGCTTCTCTTTCCATTATGGGCCAGTAATACCCCATCCTCAGCAGTTTCTTGGCGATGGTCATTCCACTCGAGTGTGAGCCACAAATACCGTTATGAACCTTGGTCAGAGCGGTTAATGCCTCCTCAGCATTTAAACAGAGTAGCAAGGTACCTTCTATGCTTCTACAGTAGAAGGTATCACCTAGGATGACAAATCTGGATACCTTTTTGATAAAGGTTCATTTTAGGCTCGATGGGAGGTGAACGGGTATGACTCCTATGCAAAGATATGTGTAGATGTCATGGTACCAAGGATCGCCAGGACCAATAATTTCACACACATATTCCAATTCTGGTACCTCGAATGTAGGAATGAGAAGCTACTTGATCATAAATTCATATTTTGGTATGTTATGAGGGATGTCTAATAGGGGCCCAATTGTAGCCATGGCATCAGCTACTTTGTTGTTGGTTCTTGGAATATGCTTAAATATTATGTCAATGAAGGATTCCTTGAGATTCTCCACCAATTTCTTGTATGGAGTTAGCTTGTCATCCTTAGTCTAATATTCATTATTGACTTGATTTATGATCAACTGAGAGTCTCCATAAACCTTGAGAGCTATGATATTCCATTGCACTGCTATCCTAAGACCTATAGTCAAAGCCTTGTATTCCACAATGTTGTTAGTGCAAGGGAATGCTAGTTTGTATGACCTTGATATGCAGTCCCCCTGTGGGGTGATGAAGAAGACACTAGCTCCTAATCCATGTTGGGTATATGAACCATCGAAGTATAATTTCCAATGGTCAGTTACATTGATGTTAAAGATGGATTCATTTGGGGATTCTGAAACAAGAGGGTTCTCAGAATAAATGGGTGCTTCTGCTAGTTGATCTGTAATAACTTGAACCTTGATGGCTTTCCTCTCTACATACTCGATATCATACTTTGACAGTATCATTACCCATTTTTCCATTCTACCTGTGAGCATTGCCTTTGATAGGAGATACTTGAGGGGATCTATTTTGGCAATTAGCTTTATCTTGTGTGCCAACATGTAATGTCTGAACTTTTGGGATGCAAACACTACTGCGAGGCAAGATTTCTTGATGAATGAGTAATTTAGCTCGTGACCGACCATTGTCTTGCTGATATAGTAGATGGCCCTCTCTGTTTCGTTTTCATCATGTTGAGCCAATAGAGCTTCTAGGGCTGCTGTTGTTGCTGACACGTATAAGATCAATGACTTCCTTGGGATAGGTGGCATTAACACTAGTGGTGTCAGTAGGTATTCCTTGATTTTGTTGAAATCCTCTTCACATTTTGTATCTGATTTATACGCTACCCCCTTGTGGAGTAGGTCAGAATATGGATTCTGCTTGTTTGCCAGTTGTGCTATAAACCGTTGGATGGATTAAAGTCAGCCTTGGAGGCCTCTTAGTTGTTTTAATGTCTTTGGTGCTTCCATCTCGAGGATTGCTTTTACTTTTGTTGGATCCACCTCAATACCCCTCATGGACACTATGTATCCTAGCAGTTTACCTGATTGTACGTCGAAGATGTACTTCTTGGGATTTAGCTTGACTTTGTATTCCTCCAGTCTGTCAAAGATAGCACTTAGGGTTGCTATATGATCTTGTCTTTTTCTTGACTTTGCTAGGATGTCATCAACATAGTCTTCAACTATTTTGTGAATCATATCATGGAATATTAGTGTCATGGCCCTTTGATAGGTTGCTCCTGCATTCTTTAGGCCGAATGGCATCATTTTCCAGCAGTAGGTCCCCCATGGGCAAGTGAAAGCCATCTTGTGTTGATCTTATTTTGCTATCATAATCTAGTTGTATCCTGAAAATCCATCCATTAGTGATAGCATCTCATGTCCTACTGTCATGTCTACAATTATGTCGATATTGGGAAGTAGGAAATCATCCTTGGGACATGCCTTGTTCAAATCTCTGAATTCCATATAGATTCTAATGGCTTCGTCAGGTTTTGAAACAGGTACCAAATTTGACACCCATTCTGGATAATCAATTGGTCGTATGAATCCTACATCTAGCAATTTTTTGAGCTCCATTTTGACTAACAAAGTGATTTGAGGATGCATTTTGCGAAGCTTCTATCTGACAGGTTTTGCATCTGGATACACTGCTAAGTGGTGGACCACAGTCTTTGGATCAAGCCCTGGCATATCAGCATAACTCCATGTGAAGTTTATTTGTCTTTCCTTTAGGAATGCTACTAGGAGTTCTTGCTCTTCTGATAATAGTGATTCTGCATAAAATGTGATATGCGGGGTCTCCTCTGTTCTGAGGTTGACTGGGTTGCATTTTTTGGCCAAGATTGCTGACTTCTCTTGATGAATAGCTCTTAGGGGAAGATTGAATCCTTCATCCTCAGGCACCTCAGAGAGGTTTTCACTATTGAATACGTCCTTTATTTTTACTATTTTCTTGTCAAAGAGTGCCACGGTGTGGTTTTCACTCAAGGACTTAGATATGATTCTTAGTTTCTCACTTTTACGATTGAAGGATTCAATCGTTTCCCTGTAATAGGCGTGTGTGGCCAACTCCATTATAAATCTTGCCTTGTGATCTCCATCTGGAATGTTATCCCTCAATCCCATGAATTCTAAGAGCACTTCATCATTTTCAAATGTATCGAGAACTGGTGGTCCTCGTTGGTCATAGTCGATCAGTTGGGGGTAAACTAAATGAATCTCATGATTTTGACTATCTAGTTCAAAGGATATGGTACTAATCATACACAGGGTGGTATCTTCAAATAGTCTAGGTAGATTGGATAAGGTATCTTCGTCATCGCTACTAATATAGGGCTCAATTATAAAATTATGTGTGTCCCTACCTGTGACTACTGGTGAGTGTACTTGTACTAGTATTGGCTAAGGAGAAACATTAGCAGCTCTAACCAGAGGACTTCAGCCATGTATGGTTATTCTCAGAGTGGCACATCCAAGACCAAGATTTGTTATGGGTCGCGTCTCTGGCATGATAGGTATTATGAGCCCATTGTCATTTTGTCCCAGTCTTTGATTTTGGTCATAGCCCATTGCAAGCATCATGTGTAGGCCTTTCCTTCTTTTGTCCATTGGTAAATTAGTTATTGGTCTTTCATCTTGATACAACATGTGAGATGGATCTGCTTCAATGACCTCATGACCAAGGTCTCCGCATCTTATGAATTTGGGATAATCCTCAGGATACTTTTGTGATGTGGAAGCTTGATTTTCTTGTGGGCATCCTCGTGATCTAGGATATTGTGGTAACTAGCCTATCACAAAAGCATTGTTAGGGAGCCTGTAACTTCCACAACCATCCTCCTGGATGATGAGCTTGATGTCGGATATGGTGGGAATGGCGGGTGTCTCTGTCGCAGAAGTGGACGCGAGAGTGGTAGGATAAATGTATTGTGTGGATGGTCCCTCATCATTTTTTGGCACTTGGGGAATTTTGTAATACTTGGCTTCAAGATTCTTGCAATATGAAAATGGCTCAGGATCTCCATGGACGATAACCTCTTGTTCATTATGTGTGATTTTCACACATTGGTGGAAGGTTGATGCTACGGCTTTCATCACATGAATCCATGGGCGTCCTAGGAGGATATTGTATGGAAATTCGAGGTCCAAGACCTGACATGTGGTTTCCATAAGTGTTGGACCTACTTGGATAGGGAGCTTAATTGTGCCCTGAGACACTCTTTCTTGGTCATCATATGCTCTGATTGTGATGCCCTTGCCTTTGTTGATGGAATCTTCTGATATTTTCAACTGTTTGATGAGGCTAAGAGAACAGATGTTCAAACCTACACCTCCATCCACCAAGACCCTTTTGATTTTGCTTTTGTTTACAATGGATTACAAGTGAAGTGCACAGTTATGAGATGGTTGGGCAGGGAAATCTTGGTTGGAAAATGTAAGAAGATTAGGTGTTATGATATTTGTGACCATAGCTTGCAATTGCTCCACATCGAGATCTGCGGGGACACTGGATGAGGCTAATGCTTCCTCAAGGATCTTTTTATGTGCTAATGAGATTTTTAACAACTCCATGATGGGGATGTGTGCTTGCATTCTTTTGAGTTGTTCTACAACATTGTAGCTATACGAAACAACTCTTGATGTAGGGACTCTATTTGGTTGGGATGATATTGCAATGGTGGCTTTGCCGCCTCTTGTGGTGACTCCACAATCTTCAACATGGGCGCCCTTGATAGTGATAACCATGCAGTCTTCATTTAGCGAGGCAACGATAGATTCATAGACATGATTTACATTTCCTTTCCCTTTATCACCTCTATTTCCTTTGTTTCCATGATTCGGCATCAGATTCATGTAGATTTTAAGGTCCTGATTTCCTGTAGGTTGTTCCACATTTATGATTTTCTTGTCAATGAGATCTTGGATGATGTTTTTGAGTCTCATGCAATTGTTTGTGGTGTGACCTTTTATTTTTTGAAATTCACAAAGTTGACTCTCATTATACCAAGGGGGTTTGACATTGGGTTCTTCGTAATTTTTGAATGTAGGAGGTTGGATGAGTTTTTTGGCAATCAACTTTTTCATTATGTCCTCCAATGGTTCCCCAAAAATGGCGTATTTATGTTTTGGATAAGTTTTGTGTTGGGGTGGTCCTCTTTAGTCAGTGAGGTTATTGATGGTGGGATTATTAGGTTGGTATGTGATGTGATGAGTGTTTTTGCACTGTGGTTGGATTTGTGGTGCTGGTGTATTTTGGCATGGACCATTAATGACAACCTTGGCATCGACGATGCCATCATTAGTGATGTTCTTGTTTCTTGCCCATGTACGAGGTTTATCATTGTAATTAGATGATGGGCAGTTGTTTTGTGGTTCGTGATATAACATTGATTTGACGGGTTGGGTCACAAGGGCTCTTTCGATGCTAAGCACCTTGGAGATTAATTGCTCATATGTGGTGATTCCCTGAACCTTGAGATGAAATGACAGGTGGCTTTCAAGGTTGGCTATGATCATGTAGACTTGTTGTTCTTCTGGCATTGTCCACTTGCTTCGATTGGCCTTGGATCACCATAATTGAAGGAATGAAGCAAAAGATTCATTCTTTCCTTGTTTTAGAGCGTATAATTCTTTGAGACTAACATCCATTGCGATGTTACATGCGTAGTTCCTAATGAATTTATCTCTGATTTCTTGGAATGTTCTAATGCCCGAAGGTAAGCAGGAAAACCATTCTATAGCGGGACCTACCAAGCTGCTAGGGATTAGCCACATCAGATAAGTATCGTCATATGCAACCTCCATACAATGAACCTAGAATTCCCTGATGTGATCTTTAGGGTTTCCCATCCCTCGATACTTGTCAAATTTGGGAATTTCAAATCCCTTAGGGAATGGTTTCATTTCTAGGCTCCTATCAAATGGATAGGGACACAAGTTGCTTTGCGTTTTGGTTGTCCGCCCCGATTAAAGGTCGAGCACTTGTTGCGAGAGCAACTTGAGTTGTGTCGTCACATCATTCTGGGGATCAGGGGGTGGGATGAAATTGTTTTGGGGTGTTTGAATTGTTGGTTGGTTGGATGGGTTGGTCAGTGCGTTATTTGATGGTATTTGCATGTTCTGTCAAGCGAAGTAGGCATCTACTTGCTTTTGTATGAACAATGCCTGTTGTTGATCCTGTTGTTGTTGCGCTAGGATTTGTGCTTGTTGTTGTGCTTGTTGCTGCTCCAACAATGCTTGTTGTTGTTCTTGCTGTTGTTCCCACAATGCTTGTTGTTGGGCTGCCAATTATGTTGCTTCTTGTTGCTCTTGGTATTACTTTAATGCTTGCTGATATGCTTGCAATTGTACTGCTTGTGCAAGAAGTTTTGCTTGTTCTTGTGCTTGTTGTGCTTGATATTGAGATTGTGCTTGAGCTTGGGCTTGCACTTGTGCTGCTTGCATTTGTGTGGCTTGTTGCTGTAATAAAAGTTGTGGTTGAGCAACTCTTTGTGCTTGTAATGCTTGTGCAGCTTGGGTGGCTTGTTGTTGTCGATGTTGCAATAAAGCTTGGGCTTGTTGTGCTTGTTGCACTTGTAATGCGGCTTGTGCAGCTTTGGAAGGTTATGTAGCTTGAGCAGCTTGTTGCATGGATTTTTGTTTCTGCACTTGTTGGTATCCTCTTTGAAAAGTGGCTTGTAATGCTGCGTCGAATTGGTATGATGTGGTGAACATTGGTGGTGGTGTAGGTGGTGGTGGATTTGGAATGGTGATAAATGATGATGTTGTGTTGATATTTTGTGTGTTGGATAATGGTATTGATGTGATTGGTCCTTGTGAGACCATGCTTTGTGATGTTAAGGGTGTGTTTGATGGTGTTTCCATTGCTTGTGTATTTATCGTTTGTTGTTGTGATATCAACGATAAATTTTGAGTGTTTGGTGTGATGATTTGATTGATGGTTGGGATATCAGTTTGATTGATACTTGGTAAGGGAGGCAACCCCAAACCAAGGAGTGGAGTGGATGATAATGGCAATGGTGGGATAGGTGGAAATGTAAGGGGGGTGAATCCTTGTGAGAGTGTTGTGGTGTCGAAAATGCCCCTGGTTCGAACATATCTCCCTCTTCTTGTGAGTTTGTGAGAAGAGGTGTTTGTGGTACTCCGTGGAAAAATGTTGATGATGGGTCATAGTGTAAGGTGAGAGGAACATTTTTGTGCAATGGATTTTGGGGGATGTTTTGTTCCAATGTGGTGTTTGCCTCCAAGCTTTGATTATTAACAAGGGGATGTGATTGAAGAGCATTGAGAAATGTGTTTCCCTTGTTAACATTGGGTTGGGTTGGAGAAAATGATGTTGTGATTTGCGGGATATTCTCCATGATGTTTTGAGATGGGGATGTAGATGAAATGGGGATGGTGGATGAGATTGGTGGAAAAGATGTCTCTACTATAGTGCTCACATCAAAATCTGAAGGCAACTTGGCCCCTTGTTTTGCTAGTTCAAGCATGTACAAAGAAGGGTTAAGTTTCATCATGATGTTGATGATTCTATGGTTGTCTGAATTTTGCAGAATTTCCATCATTTCTTTGCGAGACATTCCAAAAGTGAGGTCCTCTCCTTGGTTTTCTTCTTATGGGTTTTACGATGATGTTGGAAGGCTAATTGTGAGATTTCCATCCCCAATGGGATTCATTTCAGGAGTGGTTTGGCTAAGATCACTTGAAGCGGGTGTTTATTTGTTGGCTTCCATACTCTTCTTGTATTGAGATCTAGTTAGAACCATAAAACGGGGATCAATCTTCGAGAATATGGGAGATGAATCTCTTGATTCTTTGGATTAATCTCTATTTTATTTCCCAAAGTGAAATTTTTAGGATGCTTTTTGGGGATCAAAGGTGATGATATGATGATGAATGATATGAATGTTTTGGATTTTGATAAAGCTTGAATGAGACACTAGGCTTTAGGACATGGATTTGATTGGATTTTGGATTTTGGAATTTTGTCCTTGAGTTTGATTTTGAACAAAAGGACCCTAAGATGTTTGATAATGATCTAGGGGATAGTTTTATTCAAAGGATGATGATTTTGGATATGTGTGAGGAGAAGGATACATCTACCCACACCTATCCAAATAAAATGATAGTTTCACTAAGTATATGAAGAAGGATTCATCCACATACACTATGTTAGACAAGATGATTTTGATAACTTTGACTAAGTATATGCAAAAGGATGCATCTACACATGCCTAGCCAAAGGTGATTTTGGTAATGTTTTCAAGGACTTGGTCACAATGTTTTTGGATGATTTTGATTTTACCACAAAGCCTAGTATCAAGGATAATTTCAAGATTTTCCAAAAGATGATTTGTGAGATGGATTTGATGTTTTGAAAGATGGATGAAAGAGGTTTGATTTGTTTTGATCCTTAGGTGAACCTAAAATGACACTTTTTTTTCCTAGACCTAGGTATTGAAGAGCATGCAAATGCTTCCTAAAGACCTTTGTAACCAAGAAATGATTTCATTTGAACATTCATTTTCAGATTTCCAATGATTTTTTCTTTGGGATTTGTGAGTCTCCAATCACACATGAAAAGTCATTTTGCTTAGCTTTGCTTAATGGCTTTATTTTACCAAAAACACTTTCTTTGATTAAGTTTTCAAACTAAGATGTCCAATGTCTTAATTTCTTCAAACTCCACAAGATATGTTATGTGGAAATTTAATGAACTTAAGGCAAGGGTTTCCTATTGTTTTTGAAAAGGAAAAAATAGGTTTTATAGGGACCTGAAACCATAGAGTTTAAACAACAAAAGATAAAAAATAAAGTTCAGAAAAATAGACGGCTGTCCCAAAAAAAGAAATGACAGCACAAAGAGACAACAGGGCCCAAAAAAGGACTTCCTGAAAAAACCAGCACCAAACACCACCACACTACTCCAAGGTGTTCAGTAACTCCTCAGCCTCCTTTTCAACATCTTGCATGTCCTGTAACCCCTGCTTGAGAATTTGTACTGTATGTGATGAAGTCAGGGTCTTTCTCTTAATGTTAGCCTGGGTACGAGTCGAAATCCCTTCACCAGCCGATCTGCTGCCTCCCCTATTCGCATCCAAATCCATGACTAGCGAACCCTTTTGATTTTTTTCAAGCTTTTCCACCATCGCATTGATGATAATGGTGTTATGCCTAGCGATTTTGTGATTGTTCGCAATAGTGGCCCTGATGTTTTGGCCAATCTTGGACATGCTGCACTCGATACTTGTCAATCTATCCTCCTGTGATTGTTGTCTTTTCCTCGGTAAGGGAGTTTCCTGCTCTTCATTATCTCTATGATTCCAACTGAGTTTCCTATTGTTTACTTAAGGAGACAAATTGAGATATAATCCAATGTTTAGAAACCTTTAAGGATGTGAATCCCAAGGGAAAGCAATAACATATGGATTGAGTCAATGTCATTTATCTCCAAAAGGATTTGAAATTTGAATGATATTGTTAAGTGTTTGTTTGCAAATGTTTTTGAATACAACACTGTGTTTTCAAACCAAAAACAAGCACAAACCCTATGGATGTGTAAGACAATATTTGTTGAATCCCCACTTGGACAAGTCCAGCTACGCTTATCTTTAGCGAATGGTTAGATGCTTGACCCCACTAGCACTCCTCCATGACACTCACTTATACAGGGCAGCCAAGCATCAACACCCATGAAACTCCCATGGCATGTTTTCCATTTCTACTAAAGACCGTAAAAGTGTGGGGTAGCTTCAGAATGACCGTTCTTGCACCAACAAATAGATTAAGGATTTTGGAAAATTCTAGCACATGGGTTCTAGTAAGGACTTTTCGTTCGTAGGAGTTGACCCAACATGGCAAGAGTCCCCTTTCGAATCCATCTTGTCGGAGTCAACCGCATGATCTTGGTGTTTCTTCCAATATCCACATTTATATACCGGCTGGAAATACTCTTGGCTTTAGAGTGTTACTGGTTGAGTTGTTCCCTTGGGTGAGTACTTTTTCCCCAAGGTAGGCCCTCTAGGATAAACAAAAGCAAGCAAAGAAAAAATACGTAAGTCGATCAATCTTTGATGGCACAAAGAAAGAGAATATACACGAAAATTCCCCTACTCACACTCGCATAAGATATTGTTCAATTTCAAGCCCAAATCGAAGTGTGGAGGTGATCACTTTATCTTACGCCAAAATCACCAAAAAGGCCTTTTGATTCTCAAGATCGCTTGGAAGTGTGAGAGAAGCGCATACGTCCTTTTCAATGACTTTTGTTTAAGTAACCACAAAACAAAACAAACACACATTCATTTTATCCTTCCAAAGCAATTGTGAGTTCGTTTTAAGCACCAAGATGAAGTGTGAGTTTCAATTGTTCACTTCTTAACCTCAAACAAAATCTAGTGAGTTTGTCCTAAGATTCATTTTAAGCCCTTTGAAAATTGAAAGCTTTTGTTCATTTTTAAAACCCAAAAACAAGTGAGTTAATCTACAACAAAAAATTAAAGCGTAAAATTTAAAGCTCCAAGCATTAAAAATGCTTTGTGGATCTCAAGTTTGATGCCCAATTCCTTAACTCCAATCTTTCTTTTGTTTCTTCGCTTGACTTTCACCTTTGTACCTTTGCTTGCTTTCCTTTCGCTTTCCTTTGTACCTATAAAAAAGATAATTATGTAAGGATCATAGTATTAAATAGATTTTGATTATTAACTTCACACCATGACATGATCCCAAAATGAAAGGATGAAATGATTTGGATGATTATGATAATAAAAGAAGAATCCCTAAGTGAATCCTGTTTTGGTTTTGATCTATAAAACAAATATTGACTAGAAGGTTTTCTCATAAAGATAAGAGTTTTCTTTCCTCAATAAACTAAGTTTTTCATGAAAAATTTATTTAAAGATAAAAAACCACCAAATTTATTAGACCCCCTCAAAAAATAAAGATAAGAAACAATTTCTTAATCAAAATATTGATATACGCTTGTCCCCATCTGTTATCACATCTAGTCCTAATTTATGACTAAGGATTCATTTATCATATAGAGAAAATCATGTTTAAGTATTCTCTAAAAGATCTTTGAGTTCTTGAATTAAATATTAGAGGGACCCTATTCAAAACTTTCCACTTCAACAACCATTTGAGGCATATCATTGATAGTAAGGACAACTGTCACTAATCCTTTTCTGACCATAGCTTCAGTGTTCATTCAGCAAAATACATAACATCAATGAATGTACTTTATGTAGATAAAGTTATTTTTCCACATTGCAGATACTAAAAGAAAGACTCTAAACTAGGCGTCCTTCTCAAGAAATCTGATCTTCATTTAATTCCATTAGCCAGTTATAACTTTTTAACAAACAAAATAGCTAAAATAGTAAAAAAAAGGTGCATGAACAATGACTTCATTTGAACGTCCCTCTTGGAAAGCCACCCACAATAACTTCTCATCAGACAAAAAGCTTGAGGGAGATATTGCGTAGGATTTTGAGCTGGACAGACTCATAGGAATGTTCTAATATTTTCTTGAGTCAACATACTTAGTGGGCATATGAAGGAGACAGCTAATAAATAGATGTGTTTGATACGTGTAAAACCAGTCAATCATAAATGCTCAGGGATTGGCGTATTCATGACATGAAACAAAGTTCCCATCCTATGCACTTTAGCAGCTCCAAAACCCATGCCTATTCATAACAAAAAAGACTTTAAAACCAACTAGAATTGGCAGGTGTAAAGTTGAATCTTATCATTTTTTTACAGCAACTAATGGCTGAAACAAACAAAAAAAACTAACTGCCTTCAATTCTAGTCGATGAGAGGTCTTATATCAGTCAGACGCAAAAAAGGTAGAAAATAGTTTTAAAAGCTTTGAGAAACCTAGATACGTAGGTAAGCAAGACTTTCTACCTCCAAAAGATGCATTTTTGATATTTGTCCAAATGCCTAAAAAAAAAGAGAGAAATTAAATCACGATGATTATTAAGCTCGCTTTTCCATGTTATGAGTATCCTATCTACAGTCATCGATGCAGCAAAGATGCAACTAAGCCAACTTTATTTTATTCTATTTCCCAACACATAAGATCAAAGCCAGCCACAAGTGGAGTTTAGATACATAAGGAAATATCAATGTGAGAAAAACTTAATGATGGCGTGAGCATGGAGTAATGACTGGAGTGCTCAATATGGACAACTTTAAAAAAAAATCGTTCATTTGCAACCTTATGTTAAGTACGCATTATCTCAGCATGTTTTAAGCCAACAATAGAGTCTACAGCAACCTCTCTACAAAGTATGGGCTTGGCACATTGGAAATAGGATGCAGACTTCGATCAAAAGAATATGTTTGTCCAGTACTTCTATTTGCAAGCACACTGGTAAATATGTAGAGAGAAAAAAAAAGAATGTGGACACCTAGACAAGGCCTGTTTTCCATTTGATCAAAAGAAGTTAACAAGATAAACAACTACAGGTCATCGGAAAAATGAATCTATTAAAAGGACAGGGGCCTTCAACGGAATATGCTACTCTGATACAGAGCTTGACTCATGGCCCTTTACTAGCAGATAGTGAAGGCATGCAATATATACCATTAGTCTTAGCTGATAGCTTTAGAATGATCAAAGCGAGAATAAAGACAATAGAATGTAAATATAGTGTGTCCCTTGCAACCACACAAAAAAGAAGTAAAACTAACACCAAGAATACTTGAAAATGAAGGTGCACTTCTTATTTTATCTGGAAAACAATACTATGCATGATTGCAATACTCAAAATAAAAAGTAGGATTGAAGGTGAACTGAGATGATGATAAAAAAATAATCATAAAAAAAAAAGCTACTTAGCATCCACAAACATGGTGATTTAAATGAAGTGGACATTCAAAACAAAAATTATTTGAGGGATTTAGCTATCAATATGGTTATTCCATTAATAATCAAAGATTCAATACCACCCTCCTTCTAGTGCCAAATGTGGTGCATACTTTTGAAATCTATAAAACTAAACTTCATACAAGGTTAGTAACTCACAAATTCCTCAAGAATGACCCTATGAAATACCTTGCAAATGCTTCAAAAATGCAACAAAGGATGAAAGAAAACTAAAAGCATTATGAAAGCAACCACAAGTTACCTATTCCATAGTGGATTGGTGTCACATGTGCAAGTGACCCTTTCCCAATCCTTGATCAAAGCTCAAGATGATGTAAATGCAATGGAGATGATGAGCAAGATGAGTTCTCAAACCAAGAGAGTAACCTTGCATAAAATTTGTGGATGGATGAATGAGGATTAAGGCCTTCTTTTATAGATTTCCTTGATGAGAGATTAGCCAAGAGGGTGAATGTGGGACTAAAGATCCACCAATGAGAATAGGCCACTTGTCAAGTGATGATAGGCCAATGGATGTGCAAGATTTGGGAAGAGTTCCCATGAGAGGGAAATTTTGAATTTAAATTTTGCAATAAATTTAGAGAGGGGGACAAGAAAAAGAGCATTAAATGCTATGTTGGAGGGACAAATCAACTTGTCATATTGAGTGAAAATGAGGGTTTTAATAAATCAATAAATTGATTTATTTGTGCAAGTGAAGATATCTAGAGAATGCAAGTGGGTAAGATTATCTTTTAATCATGATTAGATTAAATTAATGATGATTAGGTTAGTTTGAATTTCATAATTTAAATATTTGATTTATTTAAATCAGAAAAGGATGAAATATGGATTGGATTTAATTAAATAAATGTTTGATTTATTTAATTAAAGGGATGATGATAGGATCAAGTTTGATTTATTTGATTTAAGCTAATGAATTTAGGAGATGAGATTACCTAATGAATGGATGAAGGTGATGAATGGACCTAATGTGAAATCTAGTTTAGTTAATGAATTAACCTAATCGAATGCACAATGTTAATTTTGCATGTCTACAAGTATTTTGTCAAAAAAATTATCTGTATGCTCTTTGTTGTTGAGACATAGTCATTATTGTTGTTAAGTGGTTGATGGAGATTTTAACCAGCACTAGCATAGTATTTTAAAGATAGGCATCGACGCTACTTATTGAGCATTTAAAACCTGATCCAAGTTGATGTGTTAGAAGCTTTTATTCTCATAGATCTAAGCAATGTATGAATGGTAAACTAGATTGTAGGAGGCACAACTTCCATTGTTTTTTCTAACATCCATATTTATACCATCTTATTATGTGTAGAGGAGGAGAAATCTTTGGTAGGTATTGATACCATCTTATTTGTACCGCATAGTATCTAACAATACATGGCATTACTTAGAATTGTACAGGAGTTGCGCAGAGGTATGTGTGCTAAACACAACATCGTGTTTCAAGTGGACTATACAGCATTGTACCTGTGCAGAAGAATAGATGAGAAGTGCAGTTAGTTTCATCAATAACAAAAACGTGGAGGACTAGGATTGAATACCTATGCTGGAATCATGAAAAAAGCCAAAATTAGTATGAATAAGGATCTCTTGGCTGCCTTTCAACATGGGAGTTGCAGTACTAGCAGATGAGAAACCGATGTGGCAATATGTATCAGCTGCCTTGCATATGCATAAAAAAAAAATCTATTTGATCATTTAGTTGTAGTTGTTAGGAAATTATGTCTCGAAGTTTACAATCACCTAGATTGAAATCAAGTGCAATCTAACATATTTATTTCCCCCAGGTAAATCACTGACATAATCTTGAATCATGACAGACTTTATTTATTGCATATTTTGACTTTGATCTAAAAAGATATCTCTATTTGTGGTGCAATGGTGATAAGGAAATATGCTCTATTTACAATGCCTGACAGCTAACAAGGTGGAAAAATATGCATATTTCAAAGATATTACTGGTGATTTGACCCACATCCTTGGCCCCACATTTCTTTGAAATCAACCCACTAACTAGTAAAGTCTCATCCACCATATATTGTAGCCCTACCCTCACTGAACATCAATGACATCCAATCATAATAAAATATTTCCCATCCTTCAAGCCTCTATGTGCCCCTCTAGCATGTTGTTATGTTTGTTTGAATAGACTTGGGGTTTGATTTTCATTGTGCTATGTGTAGGCTCAAGCCACGTATAGGACACAACTCATGTTCGTTGTACAAACCAATAAAAGACAATTGAAGTTGACAATATAGGTAGTCTCCTTGATTTGAGTTTGAAAGGCATACATTAGTACATTAGATTGATGGAAAATAATTAAAGGCAGTGTGCTGAAGACTAGTTATTGAGCATTAAAAATCATAGTTGTATGGCATCAAAAAAGGACTGTCATAAGCTGCAAATATCTCTGCACAAGAAAGATATCCACTTGGAGATTGTAGAACAAATTGGTGTGTTGAGAGTAAACTTGAGAGGATAAAAGAGATTTAATGTCCTTGAATAGCAAGTAAGTGTTTAGTCAGACAAGTGGGTGTTGAGTGCGAGTTCTGTTAGAAAGGTGGTCAGCTACAGGATTAATGCATTTTTTTTAGCTCAGTGAATTATTTTTCTACATAGCCTATGCATTGTTATTTATTATTTAATATTAAGGAGACTTCTCATTGATATTAAGTTTCTCTATCAATCTCAATATTGTTGTGCTAAAAATTTAAAGATTTTGCAGAAGAAGACAAAAATTACTAAGAAGGGTGAAATCATAAAGGCTAGCGAATGATAGAATAATATTGTTGTCTTCTTTAGGAAAAAATTAGCGAGCTATTAATTTTCAACGTTTCTTTTCTTGGAGTAATCAGTTTTCTTAAATTCTTCTTTAACATGTCGATTTATGATTTACAAATTTAAACATGTTGATAACTGATTTGTAGATTTTGTGAAGATGATGGAGTAGCAAGGTGAAAGATCCAAGAACATAACAAGTCGATTTAAGTTCAAAGAGTGGGCCTTGATCCTTGAATTTGAAATGAACAAAGCATTTTTTAATGCTTAAATTATATGGTTTAGTTTATGTTTTAAATCAACTTACATCTTTTTGGGGCTCTAAAAATAACACTTTAGTTTTTCATTGCAAAGGGTTAAAAAGAACATTAGACACTTACTAGCTTCAATTTGGGTTCTAAAATTGAACAAGCAAACTTCACATTTGATTTTTGGTGCTTAAAATAAACTCATCATTGCTTTGGGATTTAAAACGAACATGTGTCTTTTATGCTTTGTAATCTTTTATGCAAAATTATCTCATCTAAAAAGGCATATGCACTTCTCTCGCGCTTCACGGCGACCTTGAGAATCAAAAGTATTTTTGGTGACATAAAGTTGCATAAAAGATTACCTTCACACTTCATTTTGGGAACTAAAATTGAACAAAACACTTTGCGAGTGTCAATAAACTTATTGCATGTGTTCTCCCTTTGTTTCTAAATGAAGGTTGATCAAACTATGAATATGTTTACTCACTTTTGTCTATCTTAGAGGGCCTGCCTTGGGGAAAAAGTACTCACCCAAGGGAATGACTCAACCGGTAACACTCTAAAGGCAAGAGTATTTCCTATCGGGATATAAATGTGGGTATTGGAGTAAACACCAGTATCAGGCGGTTGGCTTCAACCAGATGGATATGAAAAGGGACTCTCGCCGTATGTGTCAATCTCCACAAATGGAAAGTCTGAACTAAAACCCTTGTTTGTAGCAACCAACCAGTTCATCTAACGAGTTTATCAAAGTGGTGCATTGGAACTTAGATTCCAAGAAGTTAATTTCCATGTTTGATCTTGGTTAAAATATAGAGGTTAAGACTTCATTCTTAACATACCTTTATATTTTTCCTTGGTTGCATATAAAATCATCTCTTCTACTACAAAAGGCATGAGGCAAGCCCACCAAGAAAAACGTACCAATTGAGCTAGGATGTTAGATTGCTTGTGAGTCAGTTTGAAAACACAATGCTTTGATCAAAAACATTGGAAAACCAACATTCAACATGAGCATCAAATCTCAAACCCTTTAGGAAAAGCAAATGTCCTTGAATGAATTCACATGCTATTGCTTTCCCTTGGGATTTTATCCTTAGATGCTTCTAAGCATTTGGATTTCATCTCAATTTGCACCTACTAAGGTCAATAATAGGTAACTCTTGCCTCAAATTTCCTTGGTTTTCGCATAATACGCTTCGTGGGATAAGGGGAAAGTTGAGACATAAGACATCTAGATTCAAAATCTAATCAAGAGTGTGTTTGTGGTAAAAATAATCCATTAAGAAAATATTAAATTAATTGGACCCCACATATGTGCTTGGCATCTTTTGGTCATACAGTTTTCATGCAAACATTGATCTTTTGATTTTGAATTACTTTTAGAGAAAAGCATGTTCTTCACTATCTTGGTCTAGTAAACAAGTCCTTCCTAGATTCAGTTAGGATCAAAATAAAACACTTCATTTGAACATTCAAACATTTATTATTCCATCCCAACAAGCAACTTTAGAGCTTTGGAAACATCATTCTAGACTTGTGTAAATCATCAAAATCAAAATCACCTTGTTTAGTTAGGTGTATGGGAATGCATCGTTTCTCATACATTTAATTGAATTAGCAATCCTTTGAACAAGTTCATCCTAAGATCACATCTAACATCTTAGTGTTTACATGTCCATTATCCAAATCCAATAAAACCAATCAAAATCAAAACCTAAGTCTACCATTGATCCAAAATTCCTAAACGTTCAACACCCATATCATTCACCCCTTTTCATCCTTCATCCCATCATTGGTCCTAAACACCTTAGAGGTCACTTTTACAACAAGGTCAAAACACGAGAGGAACATGGAATATAAACTTGATCCATACATCATGAGTAATCCAAGTCAACCAAACTATCAAAGCCTTACAATGCCAATTGATTTTCAAAACTCACATTTATACAATCCATACATGGGAGCATTATTTCTTGCAAACCTCAATGGCACAACAAATGTGAGTCTACCCAATCTAAATCTTGGAACACCTTTTCTGATGGTAGATTTAAATCCAAGTCCAACATTACAAATCTATCAACCAAATACTCAATGCATGAGTCTTCAACAAAACAACATTATCCCACCAAATCCCTACATGGCAAATGAGAATGTACCAAATACAACTTTACAAAACATGAATCTGGAAAACTTTGGGATAAATATGTTTGCAAATCATACAAGTGTTGTTCACAGTCCAAACAAGATGTTAATAACTCCATGTGTTAATCCAAGTCAAAGTAACACCATGCAAAATCAAAGTTACCTAAATCAAGGCAATGTGATTCCCAACACCAACAATGTTCAATTTCAACCTATCATGCCAAATCTAAATATCATCCGAAATTAGAACATTGTCCAAAATCAATTTGTCCATGATCCCATTAAAAAACCACTAGTATACATCCCAAATTTGCTTGAACAAAAACCAAATCAATTATATCAAGGGAGTCAAGATCGAAATCAAGATCAA
The DNA here is from genome assembly GCA_007258455.2 of Sequoia sempervirens. Classification (NCBI taxonomy): domain Eukaryota; kingdom Viridiplantae; phylum Streptophyta; class Pinopsida; order Cupressales; family Cupressaceae; genus Sequoia; species Sequoia sempervirens. Next base: position 6,613,707 of record VDFB02047397.1, read on the forward strand.
ATTTGGTGAGATGAAATTGCTACACTTACCAAAATAGTTGAGTCATTGCGCCAAGAGACATCTACTCCACCATTACCCATATCAACATCATTCCTTGGTTTAGGGCTTCCCCCTTTACCTAGCACCAATCACTCCATCCAAATCAATCCACCTAACACCAATCAAGCTATCACATCAAATCCTTTGAATATACCATTGACATCGCACCAACAGATGGTATCTAATCAAATGACAACATCAATCCTAAAAAATAAAAATATTGTCTCCAAAGGACCTATTACCTCAGTCATTCTAACCATTCCTATCACCTCAATCACTCCAACCACCCCTATCACACCCATCATATCTCAAACCATCACGATCACTCCAAACGTATCTCAACAACCCATCACTACATCCAACACAATTCTGAATCCACCACCACTACCACCAAAACCAAACATAGCAAGACAATATAACATTGCGCTAAAATATCACCAGGCCTACCAAAATGCCATCCAACAATATCTAGCCATGCAACAAGTAGCACAAGCTCAACAGGTGCGACAAGCCTCTCAAGTTGCCCAACAAGCACACACACAAACACAAAAAATAATAACTATTGGGGATAATGATGAAAATTCAACCACTGGTGATAGCATTGAAAATATCTTTTCCACAATTGTTGAAAATAATGTTCAATATCTCTCAATTAAGGAGCATATTGAAGATGTTCTTACCCCACCCAATGATCAACTCACCATACATCAAGAGCCACTTTTTAGTGATCTATTTCAAGGAGTGTTAGGATTATTTGATACCATCAACCAATGATCATATTGAAAATGTCTCTACATATCCTTATGAGTTAGAGGACATATCTCAAGAATTTATTCCAAAGCATGATCAAAATCCTTCACCAAAGTCTAGCAATGGTCCTTTCCAAGACATATTGACATCCTTTGACCTCATGGTTACAGATACTGAAGGAACCCTGAACTTGACACTTGAGGATATTTGACCACTTACCATGACTAATGACAACATCCAAGAACCCTTTGTAAACAATAAATCCCTTGAAACTAACCCATGTCAAGAACTTGATCCAAAGCATGTCGAAAGAAACTCTGAAATCATTCAAGATCAAGAATTTGTATCTTCAAGATACTACAATAATCTAATGGAAACTCTCCTATCTATGCAAGATGATCATATCCATGTAGCACATACTCCTCCATCTACCCATGAGATGATTTATGTGGATGGAAACATAGATGATCTTCATTCAAAACAGGATTCCTTTAATCCTGACATTATTACACAAAAAGATTAGGTTATCAATTCCTATAGTCAAACAAAGTTGTCAACAATAGTATATGATATATCCCAAATTCAGAATAAGGACATCATAAATAAAGATATCCAACATTATCCACTCAAGGAAACATGTTAGACAGAACAAGACATTCTGGAATTAGCAGAGGATCCAATCAAAATAACATCATCATGAGTGGTCATTTGTCAGAGCATGTTTACTATACAAGACATCTCAAAACAAGCATAATCAAGGAATGAAGGTGATACTACCACTATATTGGGGGCAACTTTATTGAGTGCAAAAGTCAACATAGGGAGCACTAAGAGTCCTTATGGTGAAACCAATGCCAATACTACAACTAGCCATGTCATGAATCTTCATCCACCCATCACCCCATCCACGAATTGGGACCAACGTCAAAAGAAAGATTTGAATCAAAGTATGAAGAATGTTATCAAAGCAAAAGAAGTTGAGAAGCATAATGGAAAATCCAAATATTCATGGATACCAAAACATACAAAGAAAGATCATCCCTATCAAACTCCATCAATCAAAGAAACTATGGGGCAAACTAAAAAAGGGAAAAGTATCCATCAAAGATGTCCGCAAAATCAAAAGAAAGCTTTTCAAGTGACATACAAAGTATATCAAATAGTTGGTCCTAATTCCAGGCACACTTCCATATCCATCCATCATTGCTCATCTTCCCAAGTTTGGAGAGTCAAAGGTTCCAAACTATCAATCAATCCATCTCTTATCCCTAAACACACTCCATCCATGCATCCACGCATGATATCCAGTTCTTACATTGACCATGTATTGGCAACAACCCTTCATCATAACGATTTAGAAGGCACTTTATCGTGATGTGCACACAAAGACAAAGTTAACTCCGGTATCGACAAAGCAGATCAAAAATATGAAAAGTTGTATTCAAGTCCATGTATCTTAGCAAAGAAACTTCTTCAGGAAGGATATCGATGGCACATTATGAAAGGGGCATCTACATCAACAACACCTTGTGAATTAGCATGAGCTTAAAATCTTTCAAAAAAATTAAAAAAATCTAAAAATCTAAAAATTAAAAATTAAAAAAATCAGAAAAATGATAAAAAATAGTAAAGATAAAAATCGTCCTCCAGTGAAAACCTCTATGGTGGCACTTTGGGCAAGACCATGATGAAAACCTAGCAAACATGCATCATGTGTGGAATTGAGCATCTACGTGTGCCAGTTTAGGTGGGAGCATCTCATCCTATCCATAATAAATCCAACATTCCATCCATCTCAGCCATAATGAATCCATTTCATCCATGAACCATTTATCTAACCCATCTTTATCCATCTACATCCATTATCCAAGTTATCTTGATCTTGATGAAAGTTTGGGGCACATTTTATGCTTGCTTATGGTAAACATCTTGACATGGGCCGTTTTCATTGATCCCATTCTATGCAGCATTATCTGATCCATGAAGCATTATCCAAATGAGCATTCCTTATCCAAACACCTTATCTTATCACAAGATAATCCTTGGAATCCTTTGCGTGCTTACCATATCCATCCATCCATACACCTATTCGAGCATCCATCCATGACATTCCATACAATGTTAGACATTGGGGGTAGATATTTACATCTTTCTTTGAGAATAAATCTTGATCTATATCCTCCAACTTATGTGGCGATCCAAACATTGGAAAATGTGAAACCAAACTGGTCAAAGCATTTGTGATCCAGAATCCAAATCACTAGCCCATGGCTTATTTTGAAAAGAAGATGTTCCTTATCAGTCTTCATATTTTATCAAACATCAATGCAAAAAATCAATATCAGTCACATCTAATTTGCATGTCAACATTACATCAAATCATTTAAACAACTTTTGTTGCAAATCAAGCTTCATCAATCATGATCAATAAAATCCAATCAATTCATCATCATCTTAGTCCTTGTGTTGCTTAAAACTATCCTTGCATTGTTGTGCATCCTCAACAATGTTATCATCATCAATCCTGATAAATCAAATCCTTGCATTGTTGTGCATCCTAAACAATGTTATCATCATCATCAATCAATCAACCTTAACTTGGTTTTCAACAAAATCCCAAACAAAGAACTAATATCATCACACATATCCATATCCACATCCAAAATATCAAAATCCAAAATCACACAAAAAATCAAAAAAACATCAAAAACAAAAAACATCCAAAAACCACAAAACCACAAAAAAAATTGAAAAACACCAAAATCCAAAAACATTCAAAAAAATAAAATCAAAACATTGAAAAATCCAAAAACCCAAGAAATAGCCTCAAAACATCCAAATATTTGAAAATACATCCATCTCAACTCGCTTTCACCTAAAATAATCAATCATCCATAATAAACTAATCATCTCCTTCATCCTTTGGAAAAACAAACAAAAACAATCACAACAATTGGCAAAAGCAAATTTCAAAATGTAAAATAAAAATCGAAGCAACAAACCATTAAATGCAAAATCAAGCTCTTGATTATTTTCAAACATGTCAATCAACCTTATATCAATAGCCTATCAATCAACTTATCAACCCATCATCATCCTATACAATGCATTTCCTAGGATATATCGTTCCAACAATGGGCATCATTTTGGATATCACCTTGGATTCTTATCCTATCAAAACACATCCCTTAGGCTGAAGGTATGAAGAACATTGGCTTGTTTGCATACTTGATCTTTTCTTTTGATTTATCTTATTGCACTCATTCCAAGGACCTCTCGATGATATCCGAACTAAGGATTTAGAGAGATAGGAATGGGGCAATGATCATTATCTTTTTTCTACTATGCTTGTTGGACATTCTTGTAAAATAACTTGGAGAATACTTGCTTGGTTAGGTACATCCTAGAAAGGTTTATGTATGTCAAGTGTGAACAAGAATACTCCAATCTATTTGACGATTCAAAGTCCATCACACTAGGTACAATGCCATCCTGGTTCTTTATATCTTGATACATCGTGCTTATGTGTGTTATCAAACATAAGGTAAGTAGCCCTTTTAAAGTCCCAATCCTTGATAAGCAAATCATTATCATCTCTAATAAAGTCATCAGATCATGGACTTGTTAGATTCTCTTGTCATCATCTCATTTCTTCTTTCTTCTCTTTGCGCTAACATAACATCACCAATGCATCCATCATTCATCCATCATGCATCCATCCTGCATCCATCCTACATCCACAAACCATCAATATTCTGCATATTATCTCACATGCATGTTCATCATCATAATATAGATTTGTTAGTTTAAGCATCTCATAAAATCATACATTTGCATAATCATAGCATACCACATCATCCATTTCATCCATCTCACCTCATATCATCATTTAAGTTGTTTAGGATAATATAGATGGGTTATTCTAAGCGTCTTGAAATCATCACATTTGCATTATCATCATAACCATCCATCTTGAACCTCTTTGTCATGAGATCAACCCTCAAATCGAATCTTTTCGCTCAATCTCTCGAAGGGCCAATGTACTAGTGTACTTCTTTCCGCTGGGGGATCCGAAAAAATTAGAATTTTTTTAAATTTTTGATCATGACAAAATTATTCTTTGAACCAATGCAGCAAGTACATTGCTTCAAAGAGCAGAAAAATGTAGACACGTAAAATTAGCATTGTGCACTTAAATAGCATCACATTCATAAATCAAATTCACACTTGTCCATTCATCAGGTTAAATCAGGTTCATTTAATTCAATCTCCTAAGGTCATTCACTTAAATTGAATAAATTAATTTTATTTAATTTAAGCCTATCATTATCCCCCTTAGCTAAATAAATCAAATATTTATTTAACTAAATATTTATCACCTTTCATCTCCCTTTGATTTGATTTAAATCTCTAAATCTAAGTCAAATGGGTCAAAAACATCTAACATCATCTTAATTAATCTAATCCATGATTAAATGCTAATCCTAATCACTTGTATTCTCTAGATTTTTCCACTTGCACATGAAATTGCATTTAATTGATTTATCAAAATATTTATTTACTTTCAACTTGGAAAATTGGGAGAATATTCTCCAAGTTTGAATCTCCCCCCAATTTGACATGTACATCCAACAAAGCATTTATGAGGCCTTACATGTCTCTTACATGTCTCTTGCACAAGGTCAAACTCAACATTTAACTCTCAAATTCAAATTTGAATCTCCCCCTCTTTAGCAGATTGACCAAAATGTGCTTGTTCCTCAACCTATCACAAGTTGACAAGTGGCTCCATCTCATTGGCTAAAACATTATCCCACATTGCTCTATTTTGAGCACTCTTAGCATTTGACATTTTATAAATAGAAGGTTTTGATTCTTCAACAAATCCTCCACAATCTTAGCATTTCATCTCCACAATCTCATGCAAAGTCACTCTCTTTAATTGAGAACTAATTTTTCCCACTTCATTTCATCATCTTGATCATCAACATATCATCAATATATCATAGAGCTTAGCAAAGGATTGGGAAAGGGCTTCTTTCCATAGAAGCACCAATCCAATATGAGATATGATTTACTTCATGTTTTTTCTATAGATGCTTTAGTTAACTTGTTATTGCATTGCATTTTAAAAGCATGTTAGATTATCTCATATGGATGTTAAAATTTTGCTTTACTTTAACAACTAACCATGATAATGTGTGTGTTAGATTATAAGCCATTTGCAGATTTGGCATCCACATATACGTCATGGGTATGGCTTCTACCCACTTAGTAAAGTACTTCGTGGCAGTTATGATGAATTTGAGGCCATTAGATGAAGTGGGAGTGATTTTTCCAATGAGATTGAGTTCCCACTATGAAAAAAGCCATGGTGTGACGATGGGATGAAGCTCTTGAGCTGGAGCATGGATGAGGTCCCCATGTTACTGACATTGTAGATACCTTCTGACATAGTCATGTGCTTCTCTTTCCATTGTGGGCCAATAATACACCATCCTTAGCAATTTCTTGCCTATAGTCATTCCACTCGAGTGTGAACAACAAATACCATTATGTACTTCAGTTAGAGAGGTCAATGCCTCCTTAGCGTTTAAGCAGCGTAGTAGGGTTCCTTCTATGCTCCTACAATATAGGGTATCTCCTAGGATGATGAATCTAGATGCCTTTTTTACAAAGGTTCATTTTAGATTTTAGGGTAAGTCGGCAAGTATGAATCCTATTTGAAGGTATGTGTAAATGTCGTGGTACCAAGGATCACTGGGACCAATGATTTCGCACACGAATTCTAATTTTGGTACCTCGAATGTGGGCACAAGAAGCTTCTCTATGAGGAATTAATATTTTGGAACATTGTTGGGGATGTCTAGTAGGGACCTAATTGTTTCCATGGTGTCTGCTGCTCTATTTTTGGCTCTAGGTATCTGCTCAAATGTAATTTCAATGAAGGATTCTTTGAGAGTCTCCACCAATTTCTTGTATGGAGTGAGCTTGTCGTCCTTGGTCTTCTATTCATCGTTCACTTGATTTATTATCAATTGGGAGTCTCCATATGCTTTGAGAGCTATAATGTTCCACTTCACTCCTATTCTGAGACCTATGGTTAAAGCCTCGTATTCTGCAATGTTATTGGTGTAGGGAAACACCAGTTTGTAGGATCTTGGTATGCATTCCCCTTGTGGGGTGATAAAGAAGACATCGACTCTTGATCCATGCTGCGTGTATGAGCCATCAAAGTACAATTTCCAGTGGTCAGCTACGTTGAGATTGGAAATAGATTCATCTAGAAACTATGAGATGAGAGGATTCTCTGAATAGATTGGTGCTTCTGCAAGTTGATCTTTGATGACTTGGCCTTTGATTGTTTTCTGCTTCACATATTCAATGTCGTATTCTGACAGTATCATCACCCATTTTTCCATTCTTCTGGTGAGCATTGCTTTTGACAGTAAGTACTTGAGAGGGTCAATTTTGGCAATGAGTTTTATTTTGTGTGCCAACATGTAATGTCTGAATTTCTGTGATGCAAACACTACTGCTAGGCATGCTTTCTCAATGAATGAATAGTTTAGCTCATGGCCAACCATTGTTCTACTGATGTAATAGATAGCCCTTTCTGTTCCATTTTCATCATGCTAAGCTAGGAGAGCTCCAAGGGCTTTTGTTGTTGCTGATACGTAGAGAAGCAATGGTTTTCTTGGGATTGGTGGCATTAATACCAGTTGTGTCAGTAAATATTCTTTGATTTTATTGAATACCTCTTCACACTTGGTATCCCATTTGTACGCTACTCCCTTGTGGAGTAGGTGAGAATATGGGTTTTGTTTGTCTGCCAACTATGCTATGAATCTTTGAATGGATTGGATCCTGCCTTGGAGACCTCTCAATTGCTTTAATGTTTTTGGTGTCTCCATTTCAAGGATTGATTTTACCTTTGCTGGATCTGCCTCGATACCTCTCATTGACACTATATATCCTAGGATCTTTCCTAATTGTATGCTGAAGATGCACTGCTTTTGGTTTAATCTGACCTTGTACTCCTCTAGCCTGTCAAAAATGGCACTTAAGGTTGCTATGTGATCCTTTCTCCTTCTAGATCTGGCTAGAATTTCATCAACATAATCTTCGACCATCTTATGGATCGTGTCATGGAAGATCAATGTCATGGCCCTTTGATATGTTGCTCCTACATTCTTTAAGCTGAATGGCATCATTTTCCAACAGTAAGTCCCCCATGGACAAGTGAAAGTTTTTTTATGTTGGTCATCTTTAGCTATCATAATCTGATTATACCCAAAAAATCCATCCATTAGTGACAACATTTCATGTCTAGTTGTCATATCAATGATCATATCAATGTTTAGAAGTGGGAAGTCATCTTTTGGACATGCCTTATTCAAGTCTCTGAAGTCCATGTAGATTCAGATGCTTCCATCAGGTTTTGAAATAGGCACTAGGTTTGACACCCATTCTGGATAATCTATTGGTCAAATGAATCCTGCATCTAATAGCTTTTTTAATTCCTTTTTTACCAGCAGGGCGATCTGAGGGTGCATTTTCCTAAACTTTTGTCTAACAATCTTTGCTTCTGGGTATATTGCTAAGTGGTGAACCATGATTTTTGGATCAAGTCCTGGCATGTCAACATAGCTCCATGCAAATTTTATTTTTCTTTCTCTTAGGAAGGCTGCTAGGAGCTCTTGTTCTTCTAATAGTGATGATTCCGTATAGAATGTGATATACAAGGTTTCCTCTGTTCCTAGATTGACCGGATTGCATTTTTTTGCCAGGATTGCTAATTTTTCTTGATGAATAGCTCTAAAAGGAAGATTGAATCCCCCATCCTTGGGTGCCTCAGAGAGGTTTTCACCATTGGATCCATCCTTTATTTTTACCTTTTTTTGGTCGAAGAGTGCCACAGTATGGTTTTCACTCAAGGACTTAGATATTATTCTTAATTTTTCACTTTTGCAACTAAGGGATTCAATCGTTTTCCCATAATAGGCATGTGTATCTAGCTCCATTGTGAACCTTGCTATGTGATCCCCACATGGAATGTTATCCTGTAGTCCCATGAATTTTGAGAGTGCCTCATCATTTTTGAATGTATCAAGAATTGGTGCTCCTCGTTGGTCATAGTCGATGAGTTGGGGGTATACTAGGCAGATTTCATGATTTTGGTGGTTTGATTCAAAAGATAAGGTGCTAATCATGAATAGAGGGGTGTCCTCAAAAAGCCTAGGTAGATTGCATGTGGGATCCTCGTCATCACTACTACTACAAACGTCGGTTATATCAAATGTATAGTTATCTAAGACGCGACCTATGGATACTGGTAGGCACAGTTCAACTACAATTGGATGAGGATGATTATTGACCATTCTAACTAGAGGACTTCAGCCACATATGGTTATACTCGAAGGGGTACATCCAAGGCCAAGATTTGTTATTGGTCGCATCTCCGGAATGATAGGTATTATAATCCCATTGTCGTTTCTCCCAAGTCTTTGGTTTCTATCATAGCCCATTGTGAGCATCATTTGTAGACCCTTACTTCTGTCATCCATTGGTAAATTAGCTACTAGTCTCTCATCTTGATATAGCATATGAGATGGATCTGCCTCAATAAATTCTTGGCCAAGATATCCCCAACTTGTAAAGTTGGGATAGTCTTTAGGAGACGTTTGAGATGTGAAGCCTTCATTTATTTGTGGACGTCCCCATGATCTAGGAGATTGTGGCAACTCTCCTACCACAAAAGCATTTTTAGGGATCATGTAGTTTCCACAACCGTTATCTTGGATGATGACCTTAATGTCAGATATGGGGGGAATGGTGGGAGTGGTGGGTGTCTCTATCATAGAAGTGGATGCGAGAGTGGTGGGATCAATATATGGTGTAGATGGACCCTCATCATTTTTTGGTACTTGGGGGATTTTATAGTACTTTTCTTCAAGGCTTTTGCAATAGGAGAAGGGTTCGGGATCTCCATGGACGGTGACTTCTTATCCCTCATATGTAAATTTCATGGAAAGTTGATGCTACTGCCTTCATTGCATGAATCCATGGACGTCCCAAAAGGATGTTATATGGTAAGTCGAGGTCTAGGACCTGACAAGTGGTTTCCATGATAGCGGGCCCTATGTGAATAGGGATTTTGATCATGCCTTGGGACACTCTTTCTTGATCATCATATGCTCTTATTGTGATACCCTTTGCTTTGTCAATAGAATCCTCTGAGATTTTTAATTGTTTGATGAGCTTGAGAGAACATATATTCAAACCTACACCTCCATCTAGCAAGACCCTTTTGACTTTTCTTTTCTATACTAGGACTTCTAAGTGGAACACATAGTTATGAGATGGTTGAGCGGGGAAATCCTGGTCAGAGAATATGAGGAGATTTGGTGTAATGATATATTCTACTATAGCTTGGAATTTTTTCACATCAAGATCTATGGGGACAGTGGATGAAGCCAACGCTTCTTCTAGGATTCTGTTATGAGCAGATGAGATTTTTAGTAATTCCATGATGGAGATTTGTGCTAGCATTCTTTTGTGCTGACCTAGGACATTGTAGCCATTGGGGATAGATCTAGGTGTAGGGACTCTATTTTGCTGGGATTATCCTACGATGGTAACTTTTTTGCCTCTTGTGGTGACTCCACAATTAGCATGGGCTCCTTTGATGGTGATGGTAGCGCAGTGTTCCTCTAGGGAAGCAATGACAGTTTCATACACATGATTTACATTTGTGAAGGTTTCTTTCCCCTTATTTGTGTTATTATTCCCTTTATTGGATTCATGTATATCTTAAGGTTTTGGTTTCCTGTTGGTTGTTCCATGTTTATAATCCTTTGATCGGTGAGATCTTGAACTATTTTTTTTAGCCTCATGCAATTGTTCGTGGTATGCCCTTTGATTTCATGGAAGTCGGACAGTTGATTCTCATTATACCAAGGAGGCTTCACATCTGGTTCTTGGTAATTTTCAAAGGTGGGAACCTTAATGAGTTTTTCATTTATCAACTTCTTCATGATGACATCAAGTGGTTCCCCCAAAGTGGTGTATTTTTGTTTGGGGTAGTTCTTGTTCTGTTGGGGTGGTCCCCTTTGATCATTGACATTATTAATTGCTTGATTGTTATTTGGTTGTTGAGTTGCTTGATGATTGTTTTGGTTTTGAATTTGCATTTGTGGTGTGGGTGTATTTTGGTGAGGGGCACTAATGACCACCTTGGCATCGACTACATCGTCATTACTAATTTTTTTATTTCTTTCCCATGTGCAAGGCTTATCTTTGTAATTGGTGGGTGGGCAGTTTTTTTTCTTGGGGTATGAAGTTGATCCCGCGGGTTATGTCATAAGGGCTCGTTCGATGAGGAGCACCTTGGAGATCAACTGGTCATATGTGGTAATCCCTTGAACCTTGAGATGGAGTGCCAAGAGGCCATCAAGGTTGGATATGATAGTGCATACTTGTTGTTCCTCGGGCATGACCCACTTGCTCTGATTGGCCTTGGATCGCCATCGTTGTAGGAATGAAGTAAATGATTCATTCTTACGTTGTTTCAGAGTTGAGAGTTCTTCTAGACTGACATCCATTCCGATATTACATGTGTAGTTTTTGATGAATGCATCTATAATTTCTTGGAATGTTCTAATGCATGTAGGTAGGCAAGAGAACCATTCCATAGCATGGCCAACCAAACTCCTAGGAAATAGCCACATCAAATAGGTATCGTCATATGTGACTTCCATGCAATGAACCTAAAATTCCCTGATGTGATCTTCAGGGTTTCCCATCACACGATACTTGTCAAACTTGGGGATATCGAATCCCTTCAGGAATGGTTTCATCACAAGGCTCTTGTCAAATGGATAGGGACACAAGTTGCTTGGTGTTTTTGTGGTTCGCCCTGATTGAAGATCGAGCACCTATTGCGAGAGCAACCTAATTTGTGTTGTTACATCATTTTGTTAATCAGGGGGTGGGATGAAGGTGTTCTGGTGGGTTTCGATTGTGGGTTGGATGGGTGAGTTGGTTGGTGTGTTATTTGATGGCATTTGCACATTCTGTCGAGCTGTGTATGCTTCCACTTGTTGTTGGTCTTGTTGTTGTTGTGCTAGGATTTCCTATTGTTGAGCCTGTTGTTGTGCTTGTTGTTGTTCCCACAACACTTGTTGTTGGGCTACCAATTTAGCTGCTTCTTGCTACTCTTGATATTGTTTTATTGCTTGTTGATATACTTGTAATTGTGCTGCTTGTTTTCGTGCTCTCGCCTATGCTTGATATTGGGCATGTGCCTAAGCTTGAGCTTGAGCTTGAGCTTGAGCTTGAGATTGTGCTTGTGCTTGAGCTTGAGCTTTAGCTTGATCTTGAGCTTGTGCTTTCACTTGTGCTTGTGCTTGGGCTTATGCAGCTTGTGCTTGCACTTGGGCTTGTGTAGCTTGTGTGGCTTGTTGTTGTTGCTGTAAGAATGGTTGGGCTTGTGCAACCTATTGTGCCTATAATGTAGCTTAGGTTGCTTGGGTAGCTTGCATAGCTTGAGTGGCTTGCTGAGTAGCTAGTTGCACAGCTTTTTATTTTTGTACTTGTAGGAATCCCCTTTGATAAGCAACTTGTTGAGCTGCTTGCAATGCCATGTTTTATTGGCTTGATATGCTGGAAGTTGGTGGTAGTGGGGTTGGTGGTGGATTCATAATGGTGCTTGTGGTGGTGGTTGTTGATGGTGTTTTTATGCACTTTTCAACACAGGCAGTGCATAGGTGCACTACCTCTCTTGAAAGACAATATTCCACAATCGGATTGTAGAACACTATCCCAAGGTCTCTAATGTCAGGTCTTGACAGTGCTTGGAATATCTTAGTTGTTTGATGTGATATGTTGGAATCACAAGGCGGTCTTACAGATGGGTTACAAAGCATGGAAGTTGGATCTTGAAATAGAGTTCTTAAGATGGAAAGTTGTTATGCATTGGCTGTAGGTTCAAATAGTAGTCCTGGACTCCATTTTGTTGTTAGATTTGGCTTTACAATGTGCAATGAACCTTAGCATAGGTCAATTATTAAAAAAAAAGAAAAGAAGGCAAGAAAGAGGGAAAGTTCCTAAGTCTGCAACTAACTGTGAATAGTGGCAATGGAGTTCTTGCAATGGACAACTTCTTGAGACAATATCCCACTTAACCAGAGATTTCATAGTATCATGGAAATTGTGCTATCTTCTAAGGTCTGCAAATACTTTGTCCTTCATTCACCATGACATGCATGAATCAAAGATAAATGTTTTGGAGTAGCTTTAAATTCAAGTCCAGGCTAACTTTGCACAGCTATCTACCATCAACAAACAACAAAAAGTATGGAAAAAGAAGTCATCAACATGGTAGGAATTTTCATAATCACTGAACAGCATTCCTAAAATCTATCGAAAGAAAGAGAACAGTTAACTAAAAGAGCAGTAAAACCTAAGTTAAACATCTAACATTGGAGATTGAATTAAGTAACATGAGAGAAAATAAGAAAATACACCAAGTCAATGCCTTTTCCTTATAAATTTCTGTAGCATATCTTTACAACAACTCAACTCTCTTTGCAAATGAGAGGAGAGCCCTATTCATAGTGCCCAAAAGATTCAATGAATGGCCAAGATTCATTACAAAATAGGGTTTCACCTACCCCTCAATATATCACAATTTAAAATTATATTTTGTCTTTGCCCTATTTCGTCCTCTTGCTGATGACACTGTAGCTCTTTTTTCCTTTAGCCAATTGCTATTTCACTGTAGCTACTCTTTAGGAAGTTCTTCATCTTTGACAAGGCTGTCCTCCTACACCTTGGAAGCTATGTATTCTATGAACTTGAGGATGATTGCTTGGAGCTTGTCTATTTTGATGATTTCATACCACAGTGCCTGGTAGCTCCATTCCTTTGCATTATCTTCCAGCCTTTTCCAATCCTCATCATACTTTGAGCCTTGGTCTCTGAATAGCTCTAACTGATCGAAGGCGCGGGCAGCAAAACTTAGGAATTCCGTTGTGATTTCACCAACCATCCTGTCCTTCATCTTCCCCTAGAAGTAGGGTTTTATTTTTTCTGGATCCATTTGTACAATGGGCATGTCATAGTCCGTCATCAGCTTAAGGTATCGAGTACATTCTACCCTGATTTCTTTGATCCATTCAATGTCTAGATCTACCTTGCTCATGATTTGTTCTAGCCTCTCCTTCTAGTTGTCAAAGTCTCTGCACCACACATCCATCAGCCATCAATCTTCTTTCTTAAACACAAGCTTCTTCTCCCACGTGGCTTCAGGCAACTGAAGGATAGCCTCAATCCTTGGAAAGGTGGAGTCGTAGGTCATAGGGAAATCGGTGTAGAGCTTCCTTGTGCTCTCCAGAAATTGCATTAGGTCCAAGAACTTGTTGGCTATTCGCATAGCCTGGCTAATTCCCATGTTTCTGACATATGCGACTTGTCAGAACTAGTCCTCTATGGTCTTCTCCAAGTTCTTTCTTCTTTCCATCTTATCGATCTACTCTTTAGAAAGCAGCTGAGGTGCTACCATGGATGTGGTAGGCAGGTCATCTACTGAAGACCATTGCTATATGTAATCTGTTAAGCCGCGACCTATGCCTTGAGCTCATCCTTCAAGATTTTATCTTACTTTATTAGATGCACCACTATAGCCACTGACTCCTCAAGGTGCCCTATTTTCTGCTCCATGGTGGTGGTTCCCAAGTCGATAGTGGAGATGTTATAACTCACCCCAGCCTGGCCAATCGTAGGCGTTGCTATCTGGGCTACTCGAGACCCGGAAGCATCCATTGTTACCTTGGATCGGACCTTGGGCTTCTTCTCCTTCTTTGCCATGATTTGGGCTCGAGCCAAGATGGCCTCTAACCTTGCCCTTGGGTCCTTCAACACAGGGGTTTTTCTTTCAAGCTGCTTCTCCAACCACTCGAGCATAGCAGATTTCCCTTTGGGTGAGTCATGGTCACCTTCGCCTTTCTCAGCCAAGGCCAAGATTTCTGCTCCTTTTCCCTTTGGGTATTTTCCTTTCTCTTTGGCAGCATCTTCCTCCTCCTCATCGGAGTCATGGACGAACACAAGGTGTTAGATAGGTAGCTCGGTGGATAGTTGCTGAATGGCACTTTCCTTTCTTGTTGTTTCTTCTTCCTTCTTTTCCTCAGTACACTTAGCCTCAGGGCCTTTGACAACATGGGTTTCACCCTCAATTAAATCCTTTTGCTGTTGTACCATTTCCTCCTTAAGGTCATCATCAAAGGTTTGTATGATTTCCTTAGCACCGAAGTTGTCTTCCTCGTCCCCACTCTCGGAAGAGCCCATCTCCTCCTCCTCATAAGCCACCTTGTCGATGGTTCAGTGCTCGTACTCTGGGTGCTCATGGTACTCATCGGCCTCCTCCTTGATAGGCTTCAAGGCTTCCCACTCTCGTTCCTCCCACTCCTTAGAGATTAGCATGGTGGCCTCCATGGTCGGTCACCCTGTCAGTGGTTATGAAGGTTGAGCAGTAGTGAGGACTTGCGCAAGGGTTGCCTAGAGAGTTGGATCCATTAAGATCTGGGAGAGCTTAGGGGGAAGGTTTTGCATGTGCCTTGAAAGAGCCTCGAGCATAGTGGCAGTGGGAATAGGCACTGTTATTGTTGCCAGAGGGAGTGATGTGATTGGTGACATGGTAGTAGAGGAAGGGGGAGTAGTCATGGTGGAAGAGGAGTGAACGACTATCACAGATTCGGCTGGAGGCGAAGGGGCAAGATGGACATAAATTTCCATTGTTGGCAGAGATGCCACAACCATAGCCAGGGAGGTGGGTGGTGCAACAGGAGGGGTAGGGAGAGCCAAGAGAGGCTCCAATTGACCCGTACCCTCAGCTTTCTTCTCTTGGGTTGAAGGTTGTTCTGCAGTACTCCCTACCTATTTGATCCTTTTGGGAGGTGAGCCTCCCGCTTCTTTCCTTGCATAGACCTTGGGGTCTGGAGACTGCTTGGTTTCTGTCCCTTTCCTCTTTTTTGATCTGGTGACTGGAGGAGACCTAGACATCCCGCCAGTTGAAGTGGTGGCAAAAACATCCTCTGTGGCACTTGGCTCACTTTTGAGCCCTTTATAAGTCAAGACTACTCCTTGTCACTTTAAATGAGCCACCTGCCCATCGATCCACTCCTTAGTGCGGGCTAAGATTGGTTGGGTTATGGTATCAAGGTCATGGACCTCCTGTTCGTCCTAGTCAATTGATGGTATTGGAAGATTGGTGACTATAGGGTACCTGGGATGCATTATGGTGGCCTCATTTTCCTCCACTTGGTCCAGTATGGGGAATGGCTGCACCCTCCTTATGAATTGTATAGTCATTCACATTTAGTGCCTTGTGTGCACTTCCTTATCATCTTAGCAGTTGGCCCAGAAATCCTCAATGTGGTGAAGATGGGCATATTCTAGCCCTAGTGCTTTCCTGATGTGGCCATGCGGGTCCATCCGTGGGTTAGTAGTGTGTAGGAAGAAGTGGTAATCCTTCAGCTCTTTCTTAGAGTTACCAACACACTGAGAATTTTGCCGTCGGTACATGCCCTGGCCAAGGGTCATGGGATAGGAGATCCCCGCTATATGTTTGCTGCTAAAGATTTCCTATAGGTGTTGGAGTTGCCGAGAAAGATGTAGGAGGATGATTCAGTCATTGGGGTATCAGGGCAGCCTATTTGGCCTTTCAATGAAGCCCTGGGCACAGATGTACGTAAACTTTGAATATTGGATGTAGAGAAAGGCATACTATTTCAAAAGTGCCCTGGCACTGTGGGAGACCCTCCTCTCGAAGTCCCCGATAATCAACCTGATAATATGGCTGATGAAGGTGTCGTTTCCTCGACAGTAATCCCTTTTGAAGTTCTGGTACTAGAGCTATGAATATCTATCATAGGCTTTGAGTCTTTGCCCCGGCTCCTGATTGGGTGCCACAAACAATCCGTTATACTGTCTCTGATCCACCGAGAAATAGACAAGATAGGAAGTCATATAAAATTTGGAGCTCTTCTTTATGTTGATAAACTATTCATGGAAGCACTTGCTTATGATTCCTCCCTAGTAGAACGAAGCCTTTGTGATGACATCCTCGTTTCCACGGAGAATCTGCTCAATGAAGTACACCATCCATTCCTGAAAGTAGGCGGCTGTAGGAAGACCCATAACTTGGCTTAGCATCATGACCAAGTCATAGTAATATTCATGGAAATCACTGTGGAAGAGTTCCTGAGGAACTTTCGCAGTGTTGCCCCATTTTTCCTTGAGCCAATGTAGATTTATTGACTTCTTACAGCCACCTGGATTATCATCCCATGCCGCCTGGCATTCTTCTAAGGTGGGGACCTCCATCTATTGGAATGTGGGAATATGGAAGGTCTTTGTGATCCCTTCAGGTGACATGTCAGCGAGAATGTTTCCCTCTTTATCAACGATTTTCCTTGTGTCGGTTTGATATGCTTCCTGACAAGCCATGACCAACTCGAGGGTCACGAGGGATGGAGGGAATCCAACAGCCTTCGCTATTCCACTCTGTCTTATCAATCTTTCATTCTTTATTGTCAGGTTGACCCTGACCCTTTGTTTGAATTCATCGATGTCAACTTGGCCTATGTTGGTGTCAGTGATCTCCTTCTATTATGTGGTGACTTTTGAGTGGAGGGGCTTGCCCTGGAATTGGTACTTCATCTGGTCCTTGTGTTCTTTCCCTCGAGGGGTCCTTCTTGACTTCTTCCCTTTGTCCTTTTTGGTGGATGCCCCTGAAGGTCCTGCACCTGGCTCCGTATATTCTGCAAACAAGGGCATAGTTAGCACAATGGATCACAAAAACATTCATGTTAGCCAATACCCTGAAAATAATACTTATTTCAAATAGCCAATTAAGCATAACATGACCTTTTATCCTCAGATGTTATTGATCTTTTGATTAAGAGAATTTGGATAGTTCGGCCCTGAAGGGCCGGACTTCCTCGGTAGGAATGCTATTTGGAAGGGAAAACACGGCAGAAGGCTCCCGGAGACTCCCTTTGGTCAAATTTTAGTATTTTAAAGGTTCACAATGAAGAGGACTAAAATTAAGCATGTGGGTCGAAGTTGGTTTTTAGATTTGGGCTCATTTGGATCAATTTAAGAGAACTCAGATGTCCTGGGCTGGAGAGTTGTCAGGAGATAGCAGTTCAGAACAACACATAGAAAACAAAAATCCGGAGATAGAATTCTAAAGTTTGGGGTCTGGTGGGTCGAAGGGCGACCGGCGGTATGCCATTTTACTTCTAAGGGTTCGGACCGGTGGCATCGAGAAGGTGTTCGCCCTTCGCCGCTTGGGATGGAAAATGTCGGATGAAAGTCCGGAAGGAGCAGCCCGGTAGCAAGGGCCTGGTGGCGCAAGATTTGGCTTCGAGTTTAGCGGCAATCGGTTAGGTGGAGCCCAGAGGTTGGAGGGGCGAGTGAGATTTTCTCGTTCAGAACAACGGGCAAGGACAAGAGTCCTAGGCTATGGGGCCCGATGTGGATGACGGCGTTCAGAGTCGAAGGACGCCCAGAAGAAAGGAGGGGTCAGGAAAAGGTTAAGCTAGAGTGCAAAGTCACCCCGACAATGGACTGAGGGGCGGAACTCAGAACTTGGAGGGATGGACAGAGTTCGCCATGAGGACGGCGGATAAAGAGGCATGGAGACCTGGTGCCCAGAGCCTAGTGCCGATAAGGATGCTATGAGTTTAAATCGCCTAGCAGCAGCAAACAGGAAGGCGGAGTCTACAGGTCGGGACGCCAGGCGAGATTCACCATGGAGGATGGCGACACACCCGTGGAACCTCAGAAGCAGAACCGCGGGGTCCCAGGACCGATAGACCCAAAGGGTGTTCGTTCAATTTGAAATTCCCATAGCAAGGAGAAGGGCAGGCTCCGGTAGTCAGGAGGTTGGGAAGAGTTTGCAGTTTGTCACGGCGGCATCCATGGTGACTTGCAAATGGGGAAGTCTGATGGGCCGGGCCCGAAGGTGATATTGCCATCGGAAGGTTTGTTCATAATTTATCACGGATGGCAAAGGCAGGTCCCGGGGCCAAAGAGAACATTTTCCATATGTGAAGAATAGCCATGGCAAGGAGAAACTCCAGATTGGTGAGGAGGGCATCCTAGAAGGTTTCTCAAGTTTTCAACAGGTGGGTTTTGTGCGCGATCTCATATTATATCATTTTCACACCTTCCTAATGATTGCTACTTATTTAAATCTTTAGAAATCATGAAAACAACACTCGGGAGGGCAAATAGATGACCTACCTCAAACACACGATGTGGGGAGATGCGGGATCCACTTACGATCGATGTAATGACATTGAGGGCGATGAATGCAATGCTGTCGAAGACAGTGGGATCCTCAATGAAATTCTCCAATCGCTCTGCAACTTTGTCAAATGATAATGATGGGTCAGAGTGGGTATTTATACCCGTAATCACCATTAATGATCATATTAAATGTGGGTATGTTGACGTGGAAGGTTGGTGAGTTTGAATATTAGCAACGACGACAGAGAGAGATCCGAGGCCCGGAGGTTCGAGTTCCGCCAAAGATCCGCCATCATGGACGGTGGAACCATCACAGAATTCTGGACTCGAAATTCTGGATGTTCGGGCCCAGAGCACCCAGCGGCAGTCAGGGTCTCCCGCATACTTCAGTCAGCAAATGCAGTGGCAGGACCCAGGAGGTGGGACGCTGCCAAAGGTTTGCTGTCAAGTGACGGCGAAGCATGGTCGGAACCCCAGAAGAGGAACTCTGGGGTTCGGGGTCCGGAGGGCAGGATGCCGTCAGAGATTTTTCACAAAATTTTTTAGTAAATGGCGAATGGGAAATCGGACCCCGAGGTCTGGGAGGACACGGAACGGACACCGCCAGGAATGGTGGGTTCAATGGGGAAACCCGGCGAGGGAATCCCGAACGGCTGGGCCCGGGAGGGCCAGGGGCCGTTGGTAGGGTCAAACTACCAAGGGGACTCCACGAGGTGCTAGAACATAGAAAAATTAAAAGGGGAGGTCATGGGAAATTTATGGTGGGACTTCAAAGTAATATTGACCATCTGAGACACCAAAAAAGAGGGGGCACACAAAATGAGGTAGTGACTAAATGACCTGACAAGGCGAAAGAAAAGAGGGTCCCCATTCTGAACGGGGCGTGTGTGCTAAGGGCACAACAGTGGTGAGAGGTGTCATTGTGGTAGATGACATGATTAGTCCTTGAGAGACCATGTTTTGAGATATTATGGGTGTGGTTGATGATGTTGTGATTGCTTGTGTAGTTGTCATATGTTGTTGCTATGTTGATGACAAGTTTTGCGTGATGTTGGTTTGATTGATACTTGGTAAAGGGGGAAGCCCTAAGCCAAGGAGTGGTGTGGATGATGATGGCAATGGCAGAAGTGGTGGAAATGTGAGGGGTGTGATTTCTTGAGAAAATGGCATAGTTTCAAAAATGCCCCTTGGTCCAAACATGTCCTCCTCTCCTTGTGAGGTTATGGGGAGAGAGGTTTGGGGTGTTGCTCAGAATGATGATGATGATGATGGTTCTTTCGGATCATGAAAGATGAGAGTGACATATGTATGCAATGGATTTTGTGGTATGTTTTTTTCCAAAATGTTGTTTACGTCCAAGTTTTTATTATTGAAAAGACGGTGTGTTTGAATAGCATTAAGAAATACATTTCCCTTATTAACATTAGGTTGATTTAGAGAAAAAGATGTTGTGATTTGCGGTATGTTTTGAGTGATATTTTTGGATGGGGGTGTAGATGAAATGGGGATGGTGGATGAGATTGGGGGTGTGATCCCAAAAGATGTCTCCAAAATAGTGCTCATGTCAAAATTAGAAGGGATTTTAGCCCCTTGTTTTGCTAATTCGAGCATGTATAGTGAAGGGTTGAGTCTCATCATGATATTGACAATTTTATGGTTTTCGAGATTTCGAAGCATTTCAGTGATTTCCTCATGTGACATTCCAAAGGGGTTATTGGTAAGATCCTCCATTTGGGCACCTTCCTCTTGATGGTCTTGTGAAGATGTAGGAAGGTTAACTGTGATATTTCTAGACCCAATGGGGTTCATTTCAAGAGTGGTTTGACTTAAGTCACTTGTAGTAGATGTTTCTTTGTTGGCTTCCATGTTCCTCTTGTGTTGTGATCTATTTTGCACCATAAAATAGGGATCAATCTTCAAGAATGCAGAAAATGAATTCTTTAGTCCTTTGTATTGATCTAACTTTGGGTACAAAAGAGAAATTTTTAGGATAATTTAAGGATCAAAAGGTGATAATGATATGGATGAAAGATGGGTGTTTGATGGATGATTGAAACTTTTGAGAAAATCTTGAAGGATTATGTTAAACTTTTAGGACTTGATTTAGGATTGATTTGTTTTGGATTCGAATTTTGGTGGACTCATAAACTCTAAGAAGTTGGATATTGTCCTAGAGTTAAATCGTTCACAAGATTATAATTTATCTAGGTGTGAGAAGAAGGATTCATCTAAACACTCCTATGCAAACAAGATGATATTGATAATGAACTCTTAAATCCCAAGATGTTGGATGTTATCAAGGGATGAATTTGTTCACAAGTTTTGATAATTTGATCAAATATGTGTAGAAGGATGCATCAACACACATTCAATCAAACAAGGTGATTTTGGATTGATTTCAAATGCTTTGCCCAAAGTTTAACATGATGGATTTTTCCAAGACTTTCAAAGAGTTGTTGATGAGATTATTTTGGTTTCGATGTTCAAGGATGGATGAAAGTTTGATTTTTATCCTAGGATGTACCTAAGAAGACACTTGTTTACTTAGACCTCGGTATTGAAGAACAAGCTTTTCTCTAAACAAGATGTTCAAACTCTCTAAAAAGATTTGGGTTTTGACAGTAATAGAATGAGTACAAACCAGGATTGTTTTTTGAAGCCTTTCTCTAAAAGTTAAAAAGCAATCTTCGTCTGAATTCGTATAGTGTTGAGAGACACTTTTGATGGGATTTCAGACTAAGGGATTTTTATTTTGGTTTCTTGATCTTGATCTTGTGTGAATTCATTGGAGACACATGTGTGGGGTCCAATATTTTGTAGTCTTTTCTTAATGACTTTGTTTTACCACAAACACTTCTTGATTATGTTTTCAAACTAGATGTCCAATGTCTCAATTTCTTCTCATTTCACAAGGTGTATTATGTGAAACATTGATGAAATTGAGGCAAGCGTTACCTATCATTTAACTTTAGTGGGAAAATTGAGATGTAATTCAAGTGTTTAGAAACCTCTAAGGATGAACTCCTAAGGGCAAGCAATAACACATGAATTAGGTCAATTGTATTTTCCTCCTAAAGGGTTTGAAATTTTGAGGATGATGTTAAGTGTTTGTTTTCAAATGTTTTCAAACAAGCAAAGTGTTTTGTAACCAAGAACAAGTACAATCCTATAGATGTGAAAGACAGTATTTGTTGAGTCCCCACTTGGACAAGTCTAGCTACGCTTATCTTTAGTGAATGGTTAGATGCTTGACCCCACTAGCTCCCCTCCATGACACTCACTTATACGGGGCATCCAAGCATTAACACCCATGAAACTCCCATGGCATGCTTTCCATTTCTACTAAAGACCATAAAATTGTGGGGTGGCTTTAGAATGACCATTCTTGCACCAACAAATAGATCAAGGATTTTTTAAATTATAAAATAAGGGTTTTAATTTAGACTTTCCGTTCATGGAGATTGACCCATATAATGAGAGTCCCTTTTCAGATCCATCTCGTCGGAGCGAACCACGTGATACTGGCATTTACTCCAATACCCACATTTATATCCTGGTTGGAAATACTCTTGGCTTTAGAGTGTTATCAGTTGAGTCATTCCCTTGGGTGAGTGCTTTTTCCCCAAGGAAGGCCCTATAAGATAAACAAAAGGGAGTAAAGGCAATATCCGTAACTCGATCAATCTTTTTTTGCAAAACAAAGAGAGAGAATGTACGCAATAATGCTCTACTCACAGTCACACAATGTTTTGTTCAATTTTAAACCCAAAATGAAGTGTGGAAATGGTTACTTTATCTCAACCTAACATCACAAAAGGCTTTTTGATTCTCAAGATCGCTATAAAGTGCGAGAGAAGCACATACGTCCTTTTCGATGATATTAGTTTAAGTAAGCAATCACAAAAAAAAAGTTGCACATGTTCATTTTAATTGCACAAAGCAATGATTTTGATTCACTTTAGAGTACCAAAATGAGATATGAGAGTTCCCTTGTTTAATTTGTTAACCTCAAATGAAATCTAGTTAATGTTGCCTAAAGTTCATTTTATTCCCTTTGCAATGATAATTGAAAGCCTAGGTAATGTTCATTTTAAAGCCCAAATATAAGTGAGTTAGCCTAAAACGGAAAATTAAGGCATACAACGGAATCTCCAAGCATTTTGAAATGTTCGTTTTAAAGCCCAAAATCAAATGAGTTAGCCTAAAACAGAAAATTAAGGCATAAGGTGGAATCTCCAAGCATTAAAAAATGCTTTATCAACTCCAAATTTCAATGTAGAATTTCGCTCTACTCCAATCTAGCTTTTGTTTTCGCTTGATCTCAATGTTTGATTTTGACATCAACCTACAAACATTGCAAAGTTATTAGAAATGAGAAGTATGCACATATTGTAAAAAATAAAAAAATGCATAAGGCATGTTAACTATTTAAAGCAAATAAAATGGCCCAGGCCCATGAAGTTGACCCAAAAATACAAAATTAATTTTCATTTGCATTTTATTTTAAGAAAGGACCATTGATTTCAATAAAATTTCATACACAAAAAATTTCCCTTAGTGAGCTTTAAATCACAATGATAGATTAGTGAAAATTAAAATTTATAACAAATATCACCATCATGTGAATTCAAACAATTTCTAGCGCCATCATTTGAATTCAAACAATTTCAAATATTCACTTCAACTTGCCAAAAATTATGAACTTTTGGCACTAGTATATTTCATTGAGAGATGTGTATATGGTCTTTATGAATAGATTTTGGAAACAAAATCCCAAGTGTTTTAAAGAAGTGAACCAATGCTTTTGACTATGAATCAATGCTTCCTTTCCAAGCTAATGAAAATTTGAAAGGATAGCCAATAGCTGGTTAAAGAAAGAGAACTTTCAAATGAAATAATTTGATAGGTGTACTTTCATTAGGCATAAAGGATGTGCCCCTCCATCAATCAAGAAAATCTATTAATGCAAGTGATAGGTGAAAATTTTAGCAAAGACTTTCTAGCCAGCGCATTTTGGATAGGTGAGTTTAGTTGGGGTAGAAATAAAATATAGCATCATGAATATGTCTTGCCATACTAAGAACACAAACAACCCCTGCCAAACTTCAACAACATAATGACTCAATCTTTAATGCCACGCCATATCAAGTTTCTACTTGGATTTTCTTGTTTCTTCCTTTTCCATAGATTTTGAATGAATTTATTGCTTTGATTTGATAGTGATGAGGGACTAGTCACCTAGGCAGTGACTTAGTCATACACATAGTAATTTGTGATGTGAGTCAAGATCTTCATTGCTTATTATTAAAGAATAGAGGCAAGAGACATATGATTCACACACCTACATATCCCTCATTAAAGTTGGAAGGTAATAACATCATTTTACCATGCCTTAGCAGATACACACGCCTCCCTACTCAGCTTCAAAATTTGTAGAAAAAGCTTTAAAATTTGCAGAAAAGGAAGGAATTTTCTGTCATTTAGACCCATGTATAAATATGACTTGGCACAGATGCCTATGACACAAGCACAAAGGTATAAACTCATTAAAAAAAAATTAGGAACTTTCAAGCAAATACATCCAATCTGCATATGAAACAAAAAGAACAGATAAAAACTTTCAAGTAAATGCATTTGGCGAGTGTAAAGCCAACAACCATAAATGCTCAAGAAGAAATTTTTGATCTAATGTATTTATGACATAAAAATAAAGTTTCCAAACCCATGGGACTAGAAGTTCTAAATTTTCCCCTAACCAGTCAAGAGGAACTTTCAAATTGATGCACTTGGTAGGTGTAAAGCCGATTCTTATTATTCTCTGACAGATTGTAATGACTATAGGACCTGCGCAGTAGGCTAAGGCATAAAAACATCCAAGCAAATAATTTTAACAGGTGTACCATCTTTAGGATAGGAGGAGAAAAGCACATAAAGAAACCAAGATAAAGATTTTATACAAACAAACACGGGACATGGTCTGTGAGGGTCGTCGCTTCCTTGTGTGGAGGGTACGACCATCCCAGGGAACCACCCATCATTAATAATATGCCCAGTCTGTTGTCCATATGTAGGCTCATGCCATGAATAATGCGATGGGGGTAAAGTGAGTGAAAAGTGAGAAGTGCTAGAAGGATGAGTGGTCTGAGGTGCTAGACTCAAGTCCCTCACCTCCAAAGAGAAGCATTCATTTCAAGCTAGTTTACAAAACTGGAAATCCTGACAACTCATGTGTTGTAATAGAGGTTAGTTCAAATAAAAAGAACCTTGGATTCTCTCACCCTGCAACTCATAATTTTAGATTGGAAACTGGAACAAACATAACAGAGCAAATGCTTGTTACTCATAGTTTTATTTTCTCAGAATAAAAAGATTATACTGTCTAGTCATAATATTAAAATTCAAACTCAGTAGCTAGCTTCTAGAAATAGGTTACGTTTCTCTTCAGAAAATAAAATATTTACCAATGACCAAATAAACAAAATCCCCTCCGAGCTGGCACACACACACCCACTAAAACCATAACTGAAAATTCTTTGAAAAGAAGTGTGCTAAATGACTAGTACATCAGTCACTAATGGAAAATATCACCAAAATTAGAAAAATAGCTAAGAGTAAAAAAAAAGAAATCCCTCCTTCTAGCCCCATAATGAAGCACCCTTCAAAATATGCATACACCCTTAAACTTCATGACAAAAGGTTAGTGCATACAAACTTGCTAATTACTCCTATGAAATAACATGTAAATGCTTAAGAAAATGTAACCAATAACAAGGATTAAAAGACATAGTCTAAAAGAATAACATGTACCTATTCCACATTGGATTGGTGTCAATTGTGTAAATGACCCTTTCCCAATCCTTGCTAAAACTCAAATGATGCAAATGCAATGGTGATGGGAAAAATTAGTTCTCAATTGAAGAGAGTAACTTTGCATGAGGGTTGTGGATATCAAGATGAAGAATAAGCCTTCCATTTATAGAATATTTTGATGAGATAAATAACCAAATGGTTGAATGTGGGAAAAATATTTAGCCAATGAGATGAAGCCACTTGTCACATTGTGAATGGTTGAGGAATGAGCACATTTTGTTCAATGTACCAAAGAGGGGGAGATTCAAATTTGAATTTGAGAGTTAAATGTTGAGTGGGGGACATGTAAAAGAGAAGTTATTTCCATGTTGGAAGGGACAAGTCAACCTTCCTTCAAATTCAAACTTGGAGAATATTCTCAAAAAGATGCTTTGTTGAGGGAAAATGATGATTTTAATAAATGAATTAAAATACTTTATTAGTGCAAGTGGGAAAAGCTAGAGGATGTGATGGGTGGTTAGATTATATTAATAATAGTTTGATTAACTTAAGATGATAATTAGGGGTTTTGACCCATTTGACTTAAATATTTTGATTTATTTAAATCAAAAGGGATAGATATGAATTTTGAGATTTAATTAAATAAAGTCTGGTTTATTTAATTAAAAGGATGATGCAAGATAAATGTTAATTAATTTGAGGAGGATGAATCTAGGAGATGATTTATGAAAGATGAAATGTTAGGATTTGATTGATTTATTTAAATGAGATAATGATGAAGTGATTCTATTTAATTGAAGGATGAAATGTTAGATTTGATTAAATGAAGGTTATTTAATTAAACTAGTGGATTGAAATGTATGCATATTTTGCGTGTCTACAGTAACATAAGAAAATATGTATCTTAATTACACAAGGGAAAAATATAGACTTGGTAATAAAAAATAACCATAGAATTTAAACATCTAAACCAAAGATTTTTGTATATGGGGCTCTCTTACACTTCTAGGGTATTAGCACTAAAAGGAGAGAGGTACCAAAAATCTTAATAGCTCGGTAAAGAATAAACCCTTGGGATTCCAATGCAAAAGATATTTAAATATATCAAAGAGGATTATCCTAAAGGCTGAAAATTGATAAAATAAGTTCACTACCAAATGTAAACCTAGAAATTGCAAAATATTTGAAAACACAATGTGATATGCAAAAAGACCCAAATGACCTTTAAAATGCTTTAAAAATGCAATTAAAACAAAATAAAATAATATAAAAGTAAATGATGTGCACCTGGAAATATTTGGATGACTGAAAGTATCTCTAAAAATCTGGAAATACTAATTTTTAGGCCAATTGGGACTCATTTGCCAACCTGGGCGAATCAGTCCCAGATCAGGGTTTCTACTGAGAAACCTGTTTCAAGAAAAAGGGTATTGGAATATGTAAACTTATTTGACAAACAACCCTAGTATGAATCATATGGCATTAATGGTGAATCAGTCCTATTTCTCTTTTCCATAAATCAAAATCACTTATCTATGCTCCAATACCTGCACTTTATTCCTAGATTGAATCCTAGATCCCAACTAGTGAAAACACCTGCAAAATAGAATATAATTTGTATTCCTAATGGGGGGTTTTCCTTGATCAAACCCCTAGTTTAATAATTAAACCTTGAAAGAGATAATGAAATATGCAGAGAAACCCTAGCCCTAATTGTGTCTAAGACTAGGATATCTGAAGGAAGATGCAACCCTATTCGAATATGCAAGAATGAGATGCATAAATGAAAATTGAATGATGTAAGACTCACCCTAGGAGATTCTAAATCACCTCAAATGAATCTTAATGAAATTTAAACCTTCCTCAAGCTAAAGTAGAGAGATAATGGAGGATGTAATCACTTAGAAAACAAGTCGTTAGGCTTGGCTTGATGGCTAGTTGCATCTCCCCAACCTATAATTCTTCATGATTCTCATAGGCATTAATGATCAACCCTTGAAAATGCTTGATCTAGAATAAAAGTGAGCTTGAAAACCTACCAAAATCCTTGAATGCTGCTCCAAAGCTTCAACTTTGTTGCAAATGGACTTGTGAATAATCTTGCGAAAGATTCTCAATACTTGACTCTTGAATTTGCTTATTAAAAATTGCTTAGAGATGTTGAAAATGACCAAAAAAATATATTTATAGGATTCAACACCTAATTGATCATTATTTAGACCTCAAATGCCAACATCCACTAAAAATTTAAATTAAGTCGGTGAATTTCATAATCAAACTTTAAAAAATGCCCCAAAAGGGACTCATTCACCACTCTGGGGGAATGGGTCCCACCAAAGGGGACTCATTTTCCCAAGGTGGCGAATGGGTCCCACCTAAGGTTTTTGAGGTGGGTTTTTGGGGTTGGAATGTTTTAAATGATTTTTCTCATGATTTTATATGATTTTTAAGTGGAATAAGCTTCAAGGTCTGAAATAATGGATCCTAGGGGCTTATAAATGGTGATTTTAAAGAGTAATTACTGCAAGGATGCCAAAATAGGTCCAAATTAAGTGTGAAATTTCCTCTTTCTTCAAGAGTGTACAATTTTATATGCTACATTTAGCCCCCACTTTATCTCCCATATGACTCTACGTGCATATGTAAGCGAAAGGACTCTAAACGGTACATTTTATTTCATAAAAGGATACTCATTCAGGAGATGGGAGAATGAAGCCCCAAGTGTAGTTATCTACAAAACCACAACATTAGGATCAACATCCTGCAACACAAATTCGTTATTTTTCCAAAAATCCTCTTATCTAACTTCTAGAAATTAAATTCAAGGGTAGATGTATGCCCCCCTATGATTTTGCTTTCTTTATAGAGGTGGAATCAAGGTAGCAATCTAGGCATGCTGAATAGTGCAAATCATATCATAGAAAATTTCCAAGTACCATGCCACATTATGATAGATGGTTTATGATCTTAGGAGTGAAATCATGATTCTAATGCAATAAACGATGTCAAAAATAGAGTTCATTAGCACCCATTATGTTAATTTCATTGAAAATCACTTTTTAACCCTAGTATAGTGAAAACCTAGTTTTAACATACATAAGAGAAAAAAGTGAAGTAAATTGTAACTTACTTTTTCATTGTAATAGGGCCAAGGAGATATGGTGCAGGGCTACAGACATATTTATAGATGTCATAGATGAGGAGTAAGATGAGGATGTAGATCCTAACTATGATGGCTAGGACAGAGGAGAGGAGGATGAGGACCAGGAGGAGGAGCCACCCATGATCGAGGGTGATGAGGCAATGATTGAGGATCAACATGAGTGGGGAAATCCCTCATCCATTTGTATGACTAGATCACGAGCAACAACTCTAGTAGGAACTAGTACCCACAGTCATGGAGGAGCTAGCAAATCTTCCATGCCCCCTATAGAGGTTGAGGTTGAGTTTTCTCAACCTGCCATAGATATAGGTGATGATATTTTATCTATGCATGTACTTTTTGTTTATGCTTATGCTCTATATGTATATATATCATGATGTGTACTGATTATTTATTGTTTTCTATCTTGCAAAAGCTGTGAGATATTTATGGGATCTCTACCGATAGGAAAATATAGAGATAGTACTCACGCCTGTCGATGAGGAGGCCATAAACTAAAAATATTTTCCCTCACCCATTGTGGATTAGGACTCAGAGTTGCTCAGGCCATTTGTGAGACTGCGAGTAGCATATGAGAGTTTGAGGAGGCGAGTTCACCAAGGTGATGCTGTAGCAGAGGGACAATAATACTAGACCCTAGTAGAGTTTGAGAGACTAGAGTTAGAGGTAGCTCAACTATAGGCGAAGAGGGATCAGATAGTAGGGGCACATTGGGAGGCCCTCAGGTAGATACAAGGCTTAGAGTTTTCTCTTAGATTTACTGGATTGTGATAATGATAAAAAACCACTGTCTCCTGATGTATCACTACTGGACAAGCACCAGTACCAAATTCTAAGGGATCTAGTAGTCACAAACCTCAGTGATATTATATATATTGATGACATGTACAATTTATATATATATATATATATATGAATATTTGATATTTTATTACTTGTCTTTATGTGTTGAATGTTAAATGGCAATGTGATTAATTAAATAACCTTTGTAAAATTACTTAATTAATGTCTTCATGATTTAACACATCTTATGTGATCTAATTAAACTTATTACAATTTCTCTTAGATACAACATTGTGATTAAGTATGTTATGCTAAACTAAATCCACCTATAATCTATATAAGGATATATCTTAATATAACACACAAGATTGATTTGAATAGTGTGAAACCTAAAGTAACTATAAAAATAAATTAAATAATCACTTTAGTGATCAATACGCACACATAACTGTTTGTCAAGAACGAAGCAATGTAAAATTATATAGGATATAATCTGATAGCTCTAACAACATTACTTTATCATTCACACTCTTCAAAAGGATTAGACATAATACTAGAGTTGATGTGTGATATTGATAGGGTCTTTGACGGGTGTACCATCTAGCTCTATTAATGTGTAAGTGTCAGACCCATAACTTGTACTGATTATGTAAGGTCCTAAACAATTAGGACTGAATTTTCCTTTTTTAGCATAGTCTACATTAACATTACGCTGATTTTCATACAATAATAAGTCACCCTTATTCAATGTCTAAGGGATGACATGATTATTATGTTTACATTGTAATTTCTTAGTGTAATCTTAGAGATGCTCAAGAGTGTTAATGCGTTGTTCATTGAGCATCTCAAGCTATTGTAATCTTTGTTCCTTATAGGTGTCATCATTGATAAGACCTTGAAGAGAAACCCTTAACATGGGGATTTTTAACTCCAAGGGAATGATTGCGTCGGTACCATAGAAAAATGTTATAGGGTGTTGTTCCCATAGATAATCTGACACTTGTTTGATAGGCCCATAGCATATATAGTAATTGTGTGTGCCAATCCTTATGATGTTTGTTAATAATTTTCTTTAGGATTTGTTAAAAAAATTTATTAGTGCTTTCAGCTTGACCATTAGATTGTGGGTAGTACAATGTTGAAAAGCAATGTTGGATATTAAATGTGTCTAGGAATTTCTTCATGTCATTTTTCTTAAATGGAATCTCATTGTCTAATATTAATGTATAAGGAAGTTTAAAGTGAGCAATAAATTGTTCCAATATGAAACAACATATTACGTCAGTAGTCGTGGATCGAAGAGG
Source organism: Sequoia sempervirens (assembly GCA_007258455.2). NCBI lineage: Eukaryota > Viridiplantae > Streptophyta > Pinopsida > Cupressales > Cupressaceae > Sequoia > Sequoia sempervirens. The sequence goes on from VDFB02047397.1 coordinate 6,644,871, forward strand.
AATAGCTTCTACCCATTTTATAAATTAATTTGTAGCTATAATGATAAACATATGTTTGGTAGAGGAAGGTGGTGATATTTTCCCGATTAGATCCAATCCTCATACTAAGAATGGCCAAATAGGGATTTGGGTCTGCAGCTTAGAAGCAGGAGCATCAATCAACTTGGTATGTTCTTGACATTTGTGACATCACTTAACATATGCAAAGCAATATTTCTCCATATGTCTCTAGTAGTATCCCATATGAATAAGTTTTTGCACTAAAAATCTTCCTCCAAAATGACCTCCACAAGAACTTGCATGGTCCTGTTTAAGTGATATAGTGATTTCAGAGTCCTTAAGACACCTAAGTAAAATTTTGTTAAAGGATCTTCTATATAATACATCAGCAAGGATTATGTATTAGTTGCTAGATTTCGTAAGCAAGTTCAGGTGTTCATTGTTGTTGGCTCAAGAATGTTACCATATTTTAAATAGTTATATAATGTATCATACCATTCACTCGAGTTTTCCTTGGTTATTATTAACACTTCTTCTAATTTATCATTGATCGAAGGTTTCATAATTGGGTGAACAATAAACATGGCATCCTTTGAAGGATCTTGAGGTGATATAAGAGAAGTTGCACTCGCCATTGCATCCCAATGTTGATTATATTTTCATGGGATGCTATCAATGGTGAATGACTGAAATTTTTCCAAAAAGGTCATTGTGAGATCCTTATATTTTGAAAATTTGTTATGTTTTTCTTGGTAGACTCTTTTTATTTGTTTGATCATTAATTGTGAATCACCAAAGATCTTAATATCTTTGACAACCATGATTAAAGCAACACACAATCTAGTAATTAATGCCTCATATATTCAGTTGTCTTATTTGTACATAGGAAATTTAATTAATATGAAAGGGGAATAGGCCTTCCTTTGGGTGGAATTAATATAACCCCAGAGCAAGAGCCTATTCTACACTTAGATCCATCAAAATATAATTCCCATGTATGAGCTTTTATTGTAAACACACTATCATCAGGAAAAGAGTCATTGCTAGGTAATGCTAAAGGGGAAGGAAGGCTTCACCTTTGATTTCTTTTTGTGAAACAAAATTTAAGATCAAACTTAGTCAACAACATCACTATTGATGGGTGTTTTGTACACTTTGTCAACACAAGTAGTGCGTAGGTGCACTACCTCTCTTGAAAGGAAATCTCCCCAAGGTCTCTCAGGTGTCAGGACATGACTTGCATGGAACTCCTTAGTTGATGTTTGATGTAATTTTTCTGGTAATCATAGGGAAGACTTACGTAGCTGGATGCTGAGTGGATTTTAAAATTTGAAGTTTCTGAGATGGGAGTTAAGGTGCACTTTGCTATAGGTTCTAACAACAATCTAAAACTTCAATTTTTTCTTTAAGTTTTGGCTTTATAATGTGCAATGAATCTTAGCACAAGCTATTTCTTTAAAATTTTGGAAAAGAGCAGGGAAGAGGAAAGGTTCCTGGATCTTCAACTAACTATGAATAGTAATCATGGAGTTCCTGCCATGGACAACTTCCTTCAAATAGAATTTCACCTAACCAGAAAATTCACAGTCTCATGAAATTTGTGCTATCTTGTAAGGCCTATAGATATTTCATCATTCATTCACCATATACATGAATGAAAACAGATAAAAGTGTGGAGCAACTTTGAATTCAAACCCAGACTAACTTTGCACAACTATTTACCAACATCAAACAACAAAAAGTATGGACTAGGAAGGCATCTACACATCATAAATCTTCATAACTACGGAACAACATTACCAAGATCTATTTAAGCAGTTTAAATCTAACTTAAAACAATAATTTAAATCTAAATAAAGCATCTAACAAGGGAGATTGAATCATGAAATATGTGAAGAACTCAAGAAATGCAGCAAGTCAATGTATTTTCATTATAAATTTATGTAGCATATCTTGACAACAACTCAACTCTCTTTGAAAATGATAGGAGACCCCCTATTTATAGTGCCAAAAAAGTAGAATGAATGGCCAAGAATTAATCTCATTGTGTGGCCAATATTCACTACAAACTAGGGTTCTACCTAGCCCCCAAATATATTACAATTTAAAATACAATTTTGTCTTCATCCCTATTTCATCCTCTAGTGACAACACTGTAGCATGTTGTCTTTTGCTGTAGCTATTCCCTTAGAAGTTCTTCACTGACAATAGTGCTACCTTCCTGCTTCTTCAAAGCTATATACTCCAGAAACTTCAAGATCACTGGCCAGAGTTTGTCAACTTCTATGATCTCAGACTACAACACTTGATAACTCCATTCCTTGGAGTTGTGCTCAAGTCTTTTCTAGTCTTCATCATACTTGGCAGTGTGATCTATGAACAACTTCGACTGGGAAAAGGAATAGGTGGAAAAAATCATCAAATCCGTTGTTATCTCCTCTGACATCCCATCCTCCATCTTTTTCTGGAAATAGGGCTTTATCTTTTCTGGATCAATTTGCACCGCAGGCATGTCATATCCCATCATCAACCTAAAATATCAGGTGTAATCCACCCTAATTTCTTTGACCAAATGATCATCCCTTTTGAGTGCTAGCTCATTTTCCCATGTGGGTTTTGGTAGTCGGAGGATGCCCTCGATCTTTGGAAAAGTGGAATTATATGTTGTAGGGAAGTTGGTGAAGAGCTTATTTGTGCCTTCTAGAGACTGCTATAAATCCAAGAACTTGTTAGCTATTCGAACAACCTGACTGATACCCATGTTCCTGACGTATAGGACTTGTCAGAACCAACTCTTTGTAGTTTTTTCCATGTTCTTTCTCTTCTCTAGTTTTTCAATTTGTTCCTTGGACAATAGTTGGGGTGGAGCCACAGACGTGGTAGACATGTCTTCAACTGAAGACCATTGTTGGATGTAATTTATCAAGGTGGCTACCTGTGCTTTAAGCTCATCCTTTGAGACTTTATCCTGCTGTATTAGGTGCACCACCATAGCCACTGACTCCTCGAGATGCTCCACCTTATGCTCTCTAGTAGTAGTTCCCAAGTTAATGGTGGAGACATTATAGCTTACTCCCTCTTGGCCTACCACTGGTGTTGCTATTTGCATAGTTTGGGACCCAGAAGCACCATCGTTACCTTGGATCTAACTTTGGGCTTCCTCTCCTTCTTGGTTGAGATTTGTACCCGAGCCAGGATAGCCTCTAGTCTTGCTCTTGGATTATTTGGGGCATGAGTCTTCTTTTCAAGTTGCCTCTCCAGCCATTAGGGCATAGTGGGTTTTCCCTTCGGTGATTCTCGATCACCCTCACCTTCCCTTGTTTGGATCTCTGTTTGTTCACCTGTGGGAGCCCTTTCTTTCATTTTTGTGTTGTCTCCTTCTTCCTCTTCAGAGTCTTGGGTGAATGTGAGGCATTTGATGGGAGGCTTAGTAGGAAATTACTCCCGTGGGCTTTCTTCTATCTCGATTACTTTCTCTTTCCTTTCTTCAACTTGTTTTTCCTTGTGCACATGCTTCTCGGGCTTGTCTCTTTCTATATCTCCTTCATAAGGAGGTGGCACATCCTCCTGCTGTTCCCCTATAGGGAGTTCTACATCTTCTACTACCCTATCACCTTCCTACCCTTCTTCTCTAGGAGGTGGCCTTCTTGCCTCTTCTTCATCATGCTTCAATTGTCTATCCAATTCCTCTTCGAGATCATCATCGAAGGTTTGTATGATGGTTCTACCACCTGTACCCTCCTCTTTTTCTCTACTCTCGAAAGACCCCATTTCTTCTTCTTTGTGAACCACCCTATCGATTGGCCGGTGTTCATACTTCAGGTGTTTGTGGTATTCATCGGCTTCCTCTCTCATTTCCTTCGAGTCTTCTTTCTCCTACCTCTCCCATTCTTTGAAAATTAACATGGTGGCCTCCATTGCTGGCGGTCCCGTTGGAGGTTGTGAAGGCATAGTACTGGCAAGGACCTGCACTAAGGCAGCTTGAATGGTGAGGTCCAAAAATATTTGAGAGATCTCAAAAGGGATATTCTACATGTGTTCCGAAAAAGCCTCCAGTAATGATAGCACGGGCATTGGTGTTGTCACTGTTGCCAATGGGAGTGATGTAGTAGGTAACATAGTGGTGCAGGAAAGTGGAGTAGTCACGGTGGAGGAAGAGTCAATCATTAGTATGGGCCCAGCTGGGGGTGAGGAGGTGATATGAAATGAGATGTCCACCGCAGGTGGGGATGTGGTGAGCATGCCCTGGGAAATAGATGGCAGGGTGGTCAAAACAGGGGGAGCCGGAGGAAGTTCTGGCTAATCTACTTTCTCTTCCTCACCCTCTTGAATTGTTGGCTACTCTGCAACACTTCCCATCCATTTGGGCCTCTTAGAGGGTGAGCTTCCTGAGTCTTTTCTTGAATACATCTTGGGATCCAGAGACTATTCTACTTCAATCCCTTTCCTCTTTTTTGATCTTGTGAGCGGAGGAGATTTTGATGTCCCACCTATTGAAGTTGTAGTGGTGACATATTTTGTGGCACTAGGCTCACTCTTGAGCCCTTCATATGTCAAGACAACTCCTTGTTGTGTTAATTGGGCTATTTTTCCTTTAATCCATTCCTTAGTACAAGCCACGATTGGTTTAGTTAAAATATCGGGGTCATCGACCTCCTGTTCAACCCAATCTATCATCGGCAGCAACAAGTTAGCGATTGTGTTATATCTGGGATCCATGATGGTGCCTTCATCCTCCTCAACTTGATCTGGTATGGGAAACAACTACACCCTTCTTACGAAGTATGCGGTCATCCGCAAGTAATGCCTCGTGAGCACCTCTTCATCATCCTAAAAATCTGCCCAAAAATCTTCAATGTGATGTAGGTGGGAATACCATTGTCCCAGTTCCTTTCTTACATGCCCGTATGGGTCCACCCATGGGCGAGTGGTGTGTAGGAAAAAATGGTACTCTACCAATTCCTTTTCAGAGTTCCCAACACACTAGGAAATTTGCAATTTATACATCCCCTGACTGAAGGCTAAGGGATAAGGAATCACTGTCAAATGTTTACCACTGAGGATTGTATGCACATGTTGTAGCTGTCAGGAGAGTTCTATTAGTATAATCTGATCATTGGGGTAATTGGTCAACTTATTCAGCTTTTGTGTGAAACCCTAGACACAAATATATGTGAATTTAGGGAACTGTATGAATAGGAAGGCATATTGCTACAAGAACGCCCAAGCATTGTGTGAGACCATTCTCTCAAAATCTCCTCATAACAGCCTGATGATGTGGCTAATGAAGTCGTCATTCACCCTATATTACTCCTTTTTGAAGTTTCTAAATTGTAGCTGGGGATATTAGTCGTAGACCTTCAATCTTTGACCCGACTCCTCATCGGGTGCCACAAATAATCTGCTATACTATCTGTACTCAACCAGTGAGTAGACCAAATAGGAGGTCATGTAGAACTTAGAGCTCTTCTTCACATTCATAAAGTGCTCATGGAAGTAGTTGCTTATGATGCCTCCCTAGTAGAATGAGGGTTTTGTGGTGACATATTCGTCCCCACGGAGGATTTATTCAACAAAATACACCATCCACTCTTGGAAAAATGTAGCACTAGGGAGGCCCATTACCCTGCTCAAGATGGTTTACAGGTCATGGTAGTCCTCATAGAAGTTGCTATGAAAGAGCTCTTGAGGCACCTTTGTAGCACTGCCTCTCTCCTCCTTGAGCCAGTACTGATTTATTAATTTTTTGTAGACCATCAAGTCTTCATCCCAAGTTGCTTTACCTTCCTCCATGGTGGGCATCTTCATTTCCCCAAAGGTAGGAATGTGAAATTTTTTGGTGATCGCTTCAGCTGGCATGTCAGCGAGGATGTTGTTGTCCCTATCAACAATAGTTCTTGTCTGTGGCTGGTAGGCCTACCGGTAAGCCATGACCAATTCAAGGGCTATGAGAGACAAAGGGAAACCCACAACTTTTTCAATCCCACTCTATCTAATTAATCTGGCATCATCAGTATTCAAGTGGATTTTTACTTTTTTGTTGAACTCATTTCCTTCTAGTTAGTAATGATTTTTTAATGTAGAAGATCACCCTAAAATTGGTACTTCATCTAGTCCTTGTCCTCTTTTCCACAAGGATTCTTTCTTGCTTTCTTTCCTTTGTCCTTTTCTATAGCCACCCTGGAGGGTCCTACACACAATTCCATATATCCTACAAACATAGACGTAATGAGTACAACCATTTACGAAAGCATTGACATTAGTCAAAATATTGTGCATGAAATCCAATTAGACATCATATGATTAATGAAGTTAAATATTTACTATCAAATGTCGTTAATCACTTTCTGAAGGGATTTTGGACAATCTGAGCCCAAGGGGCTGGACTTCCTTGGCAGGAATGTTGTTTTGAAAGGGTGAATAGGCTAGGGTGATCTAGGTGATTTCTCCTGTCTTCACATTTTGATAGTTTGAAAGGCTTGTGTCGAAGGGGGTCAAATTTGAGCACATGGGTTGAGGTTGGTTTTTAAATTTGAGGTCATCTTGATCAATTTTGGAGCTCTAGGAGGTTTAGGGCTAGAAAGCTATCAAGACTTTGCTGTTTGAAACATACAGGAAGAAACAAAGTTTTGGGGATGGAACTCTGAGGTCTAGGACCTGGGAGGCCAAAAGACGATCGATGGTTTACTTTGGAATTCAAAGTGCTAGGGCCCAAAGGAGTAGAAGGTTGTCAATTTTTGCTATTTGGAATGAAAATCATGGTGTGGAAACCTGGTTTGAGCATCTCGGTGGACCGGACTTGATGTAAACCTTGGCCATTCATTTTTCTCTATGAATTTTCTCTAGGCAATCAAGGGGGCAAAACCCAGAACTTAGAAAGATGGGCCTACCTCGCCCTTTTGCATCAGATGGAGGGGGATGACACCCCAATAGGTAGAGCCTGGTGGAGGTAGGGAATATGACTATAGGGTCAGAACTCAGGATGTAGAAGGTCACCGATAGGTGGTCGGGGCGAAGTTGCCACAGAAGTCCACATACATAAATTTACAGATCGAGACCTAGTGATAGGATGACAAATTTCACTTAATCCTGACTCCTCAGATGAAGAAAAGCATTCTAGACCCCAGAGGATGGAAGGGCACATTCTCTTCACCATTTGGGAATGGCGGGGGTATGCAGAGTCCCAGGGAAGGACAAAAGCAATCCAAAATGTTAGCAAGTTTGAACAAGCAAGAATTGAGGAGTCGGGGCCCAAGGTTCAAGAAGGCAGGAGCCTTCCGCCATTTGGGATGGTGAACACCTCGTGGAAACCAAGCTAAGGAAACCCAGTGAGGTAGGCCTGTGTGGCTAAGATGGAGGCTGGGTTTCGAGTGTAAGTTTGCTAAGTTTTGATAGTGATCAATCGACGGAGGTCCAACGAGGCGGGCCCAACAACGCATCCTGTCGTTTGAAAAGTTTTCATTTTTCTATGTTCTTAACAGTAGCAGAAGGGCACGGGCCCAGAGGGTGTGAACGCCCTGAACGAAGAATGGCGGCGAAGTGGTTTAGCTCCAGTTTGAACTTAGGAGGTGATTTTGGAGGTTTTTCAAAATGTGAAAACATGGGTTTGTGGATTTTCTTATGTTTTATCAATTAAATGCATTTTGAGCCCATTTTGTTCATTACTTTAAGCATAAAATCATAAAAACCTCTTGGTGAAATGGACGGCAAACCTACCTCGAAATTTTGGTGGGGGAAGATGTGAAACCCACTAAGGATGGCCGAATGATGATCATGGACATGAGAGCAGTGGGTGGTGGATACACTGATCTCTTCTGGAAAACCTAACAAATGAAAATGATAGGTCGGCCCCTATAGTTATACCCATTCATGCATTCAATGGCCTCATTTAATGCACGTATAGTTGGCTGGTGGGTTGGTGGAGTTCAAATTCATGGATGGTGGTGGGAGGTCTTGTGTTTGGGACGATGCAATCTGAAGGCCGTTTCAAAATCCACCTTGGAAGCCAGTGCCAAAGGGAAGCCTAGGGATCAGATAGTAGAAAGACATCGTAAGTTGGTCGTCGAAAATGGTAAAAATCAAACAAAATTCTGGGGATGGAAGTTTTGTGGATGGAACTTGGAGTGGGAAAAAGCAGTTGAAAACACTAGCAAGTTTAAACTAGCGAAAAACAAAGAACCGGGGCCTGGGATTCGGGAAGGCAGGAGCCTTCCACCATTCGGAACAGTGAACACCTCAGGGAAACCTAGAAAGAGAGACCTAGCAAGGTAGGTCCGCCAGTCCCCAGGGCCGCTGGCAGAAGCAAACTACCAGGCAAGATCTAGAAGGCACTAGGACTTAGCCAAAATGGAGGGGATAAAACACGGTCAATTTAAGATGAGAGTTCAGAGGTACGTTGACCATTTGGGACACCAAAATGGGGGCACGCAAAATGAGATGATGACATAATGACCCGGCAAGTGAAAGAAAAGAGGGTCCCCGTTCTGAATGGGGCGTGTGTGCTAAGGGCACAACAATCACCCACTTAGAGAGGAATTATGATAAGTTTTTTATTACAAATATGTTTGAGGGGATCAAATTTTGTCATTACTTTTATTTCCACATTTATCAAATAGTGTCACAACATACTAGTAGCAAATACAAGGGCCAAACATTCTTTTTCAATTGGTCTGTATCATTTTTCATAATCTATTAAAGTTTGGCTGAAGTAATAAACAAGATGCTCCTTACCATGTTCATCTTGCTGAGCCAACAATGCTGCTAGAGTATGGGATGATGTTGTTGTTGAGATGAATGGATGATGCACAGCCTTGAAGCTCTAGAATCTTCAATGAAGGACTTTAGCCATGAAAGATAATCAACCACAAAGAGAAGTGTTGCAACAATGGAATGTTGATTAAAGATTCTATATTGATAATATGATTGATATGATATCAATATGATATTTGATTGATATGATACAAATGAACAAGATGCCTGATTAAATAGGCAAGAGGTAAACCCTAATATGCATGAGATGTTGCCAAGTGTTATAATCTAACAACATGTGACAATATGTGAACCCTATCTAGATGATCATTAAATGATGAGATAAGTTCTAAAAGGAATCTTATCCCACTTACTAGGAAGGGAATATTATCCCATTTATTAAATGATGCAACCTAGGACTAAATGATTTATGACCTAAGTTAACTTATGTTAGTGTAATAATTAATTAATTAATTACACCAACACCCCCCCATAAGTGCAACTTAGGGAGGAAAATGTAATGATTATGCAAAATGATGATGGGTCCTGGCTACGAGGCCATGTTAGGTACCCATGTACATGAAGATGCAGAGAATCTCCCGCAACTGAAGAAAAAGGGGAAAACCCAGTTGGAACAAAACCCCTCTCCAAAAAGGAGATGAAAATATAGAAATGTGAGATAGGATGGGAAGGATGGGGGACTCCCAAATACCCCCCAAGGACACCATCCATCACATGGATACAATACAATCAAAAGCCCCCCCATAGGGAGGAAAGAGAGAGACAAAATAGTTCCCCCAGAAGATGAGATAACCTGGAAGAAAGGTAAGTGTCTGAAGACAAAACAAGATCCAATGTCAACAAACAACTTGTCTCCCTTTTGGAAGAAACAAAACCAAATGCAAGTGCAGAGATGCTTCCCATTTTGGATAGGAATTGAAGGAAGGAAGGATGAAGAGGGATGTTGATGATGTCTCTGAACTCTGCTCAATTGTCTTTGTGCCTGAAGATGAAGATGCCACAATCAATGGTGAGAGTGACAAACCAGGTTGATGCAGAAACTGATGTTGAACAATATCCAAAGACAAAGATAGGATGAATATGATGGATGTGATGGAGACTTGATAGCCCCACCTGAATGAAGTATCCTCAAAACCATTGAAAGAATTTTGAAGCAAATCCAATGGTAGATAGTAAAGAAACTGCAAATCTGGAATGGAATAATAGGGAAGAAGTCTCAGATAAGAAATATCTGAAGAGAAACCAAGTTCTTCCAAGATAGTCTCTGGATTCCCAATCAAGGTTGAGACAAAGGAATGAGGAGACTCAAAACAACTCTCCAAAGCAAAATCTAAATAGAGGAGTGATACCCCTCAAGAATTATCTCCAAACCTATAGAAGTGGCCAAGGCAGTGATACCTGAAACAAAGCCATCATGTGATATCAAGTCTAGAAAACTGAATGTGTCCTGATCGATGATGATAGTGGAAGCCTCAATCAATGATTTTGGACAAGGAATCATTGAATGTGAAGGGATACCAACTGTCTTTGATGAAGAAGAAGGACCGAAAGGAACCTTGTCAACCTTTTAGGAAAGATCAAGGCAATCAACCTCCTACACAACAATAGCATTACAGGGAACTTGATATGAATAATGAAATTTTGAATCTTGACCAATGGGGAATGGTGGAGTATCTGAATCTCCATAGATCTCCCAAAGCGTAGTCCAAAGAATGTGAGGACAATCAAAATGATCAATAGCATTCAAAACATCACAATCAACTTGCATATAAATGATCTCCAAAATAGTGTATCTGGTGCAACTCCAAGCAAGTTCATGAATACCTTCACTTGGATGAGGTACTATACCAAATAGATGTGGCAACAAATCAAGTGAATGAAGATGGTGGCAGATCCCATCTCGCCATTGTTGATAGTTACCCTTGTGCAACATAACCAAAGGAGAATAGTACGCAAGCCCCATAATGAAAATTTGCCCAAGAAAACAAAGACACTAACCTTCAACAGAAAATAGAAGACTTCCAAATAGATATGCAACTGAGAATATGCCTCTAAGATCAATAAATTCTTTTTCAATCTTTAGGATGTCACAAGAATAAAAAAACCAAAAAAAAAATACCTGGAGCTAAAACCAAAGAAGATGATTGGACTCATGAAAAAATGCACTGAAATATCTCTCGAATGTTGCTGGAATCTCTGAAATCTAACAATCTGATGTGAAGATGTGTGATTTTGAGTCCAGAATGGAGGGTTGACTTTAGTTGACTTGAATATTGAATAGCAGAAAATCCTACAAAATGGATGGCACCACTGGATAGTGCTCTAAATTCTCTTTCCGTCAATATCTCGTTTGCAAATTTTTGATATCGTGGAGCAAAGATATGGCCCTCAGAAAAAAAATGCAATTTGAATTAGACTAACTAAACAGGTGCAAAAATCAAGCACCTGGGGCTAAAAAATATCGGCCCTTGGTCATTGATATGACCCTGGGTGGCATTGGCAGTTTGAAAAAATCATCGCCAGGCGGGTGGCGACAGAGCGGGGAGATGAGGTGGAGCGATGGTGGTGGGGCCGGCAATAGGAGGCATCGCTCAGAAGTTAGCGGTAGCCCTTGGAGTTTGATAGAACCGGGGGCTAGGGCTGAGTCTTCAGTGGGTGCGTCGGCCAGAGAGCAGTGCCGGAGGCATCGATGGCCGGTGACAGGCCGGTGAACAGAGCAGCAATGGATGACGCCGGTGATGGGACGGGTCGATAGCTGGATGTGATAGGGGCCGATAACGCAGATGACGACTGGATGATGCAGTGGTCGGTGGTGCAGACTGTCAGTGAAAGCTGACAGAAAATTTAAATATTGCAAATATATGTTACAATTTAAATTTAACAAATTGCCAATAGAAATGCCGACGGAAAATATATAAAGCCCAAACTATATCCGCAGAAAAAATAATTATGCAGACGGGTTATTTTAATTGCAGGTCGAACACTGCAGAAATTGAGTTTTGCAAATACTATAGAAAAAAAATGCTCGAAAAATAGCCAAATATTTTTTTGATTTTTCTAAAAAAAATTTGCCTTGGAGGATAACTGAACAGGAAGATTTTTTACAGCAGATTTGTACGGATAGTACGAAAAAGAAAACCCTAAATAATATCTCAACTGGCTCCTAGATGATATGTCTCTGATTTTGACGAATGGATAGGCGATCTATGGGTTTTGAGGCCTTTTGGATGCAATGGAGAGGTCGGAGAGGTCATGATCTGCACCAGAAATCAGCTTAGCTCCTGGGTAGAGCCAACTAGCCTGCAACATAAAACTCCAAGCCTGCTTGAATCTTGCACTCCAAACTTCCTGGATCTAGGGTTGATGTTTCAATGGATTAGCTTTGTTACCATGTTGAGATGAATGGATGATGCACAGCTCTTGAAGCTCTAGAATCTTCAATGAAGGACTTTAGCCATGAAAGATAATCAACCACAATGGAATGTTGATTAAAGATTCTATATTGATAATATGATTGATATGATACAAATGAACAAGATGCCTGATTAAATAGGCAAGAGGTAAACCCTAATATGCATGAGATGTTGCCAAGTGTTATAATCTAATAACATGTGACAACATGTGAACCCTATCTAGATGATCATTAAATGATGAGATAAGTTCTATAAGGAATCTTATCCCACTTACTAGGAAGGGAATATTATCCCATTTATTAAACGATGCAACCTAGGACTAAATGATTTATGACCTAAGTTAACTTATGTTAGTGTAATAATTAATTAATTAATTACACCAACAGTTGTGAGAGCATGGGTTGATGTTGCAGCATAGTGGGTTGTAGAATGGGTAGAGTTGCAAGGTAATCCTTCAAAATCTTAAAAGCATATTTACAATCCTCATTCCAATTAAAGTGAAAATCCTTTTTAAGGATATGTGTAAAAGGTAATGTTTGACTAGCTAAAGATGACACAAAATGATGGATTGCTTGAATTCTCCCTTGTAATGTTCGTAATTGAGAAATATTTTTAGGAGGTGGCATGTTAATTATCGCATAAATTTTCCTTGTGTCCACCTCAATGCCTCTGTGAGATATGATAAACCCTAAGAGTTTTCCACTATCTACTCCAAAGACACACTTTATTGGATTTAGTCTCAAGTTTCTTTTTGCATCCGTTTAAAGATCTTGTGAAGGACATTCACATTATCTTGTCTTGTTAATGATTTTTCTAGGATATCATCAACATAATATCCAAGATTTTATGTATGTAATCATAAAAAATCAATTTCATTGCTTGTTGATAGGTTGCATCTACATTCTTTAATCCAAAAGGCATCATAACCCAACAAAATCTCCCCCAAATAGTTGTAAATGTTGTCTTATATTGATCTTGTGGGTTGATGAAGATTTGATTATATCGAGAAAATCTATACATGAATGACAACAAAGCATGTCCTACAATTGAATCCACTATCATGTCAATATTAGGAAGGGGAAATTGTCTTTTAAAGAGGCTTTATTCAAGTCATGAAAATCTGTATACATCCTAATACGATTGTTAGGTTTTGCAATTGTGACAATGTTTGAGATCCAAGGAGAATAATCAATAGGTCAAATGAAACCAGTGTCAAGGAGTTTCTCAAGTTATCCTTTAACAAGAAAGGCTATTTTAGGATTCATCTTTCATATCTTTTTTCAAACACGCTTACCATTTTTTGCAAGGACTATGTTATGTGTTACTATCTTCAGATCTATTCCTGGCATATCTAAATATTTCCAAGCAAAAAGTTCAAGAAAGTCATGGAGTAAGGTTGTAGTATCCTCTTATTCTTCATCATCAAGGCACTTCCCTATTTTAATGACTATTTCTTTATCATCTATGTCCATTGCTATATCAATTACATCCCCTAAAGGAAGCACACTTGACTTGGGAAATTTAGGGTCATATTGTTCCATGCCTAGATATCTTTCTCATTACTTTTTCTTCTAGATATTTTTTTTTGGTACTAATCATAGCATAGGTAACTCTTTTCCTTGAAGGAGTAGAAGATGTCTTATCATAAAATCCTTACATTTGTTTCAAAGCTTCATCATTCTCAAAGTACTCCCATGATTGTGGTAAATTGACATTTTGAGTATTTTAGGATGCTTCATGGTGAGATTGGTTCTTGTTTTTCATGTGATAGTGTTGATGTTTAGCGATGGTTATTGATTTTCTTACGTTGTCTTAGAAAAACAATATCCCAAACTAGTGTTTGTCTCTTGTGCATTAGGTTATATAGCAACTCAGATTCCTTGTTCATTCTTTCCACATCCTTTACCACTGTATCCCAATTGTTTCACAAGTTCATAGCCTCTCACATAAAGTATTTCCATTTCTTTTGGGTTTAGAGGTTGTTGATAATCTATCTCATCAAAATTAGTTGTGTAACTCTTATTTTCTTCCAAAGTGCATGAGGTAGATGCTTGTGAAGGTTCTTCTAAATTCTGAGTTGATATAACCATGGGTTGTTCTTTTCTTTCATCCTATTTTCTTGTGATTATATACTCTCCCATAAATGAAGGTGTGAATTCCAATGAACCCTAATCATCACCTAGTAATTTGGACACCAGTTCTTCATCTTCTTTGTCAACCTTAAGAGGTTCTATGTTAGATGTTGGAATCAATATATTTAGAGGAATTTTCGTTCCTCTTTCAAGTTGTAAGCAACTTTTTGGCTCAGCGTTTATTTCAACTTGATATACTTTGTTGTTATAGACATATTTAATTGTATGAAAGATCATAAGGCATGGCATGAATAGGAATTTGCAGGGTAGCCTTCCCAAACTTAATAGGTAAGGTAATTACACCAAGCGGTTGCTTTGTGATGTATTCAAATCCCCTAATAGATAAGGAATCAGGTTTGATTTTTTATTTATCCACACACTATATATCTAATAGTTTCACACTACACACATTAAGGGTGGAACCATTGTTAACAAGGGTCCTTTTGATACCGATTCTATTGAATTGGGCTATTATCATAAAGGCCTCACTTTGCTTCCTTAATTCTAATGGAAGAAGCTCATGTTGATGAAATGTAATGTCTACATTAACTGTATTTGTTCTTTGTATTAGAGCTGCCACATCATTTGCATTCATACTAGAAGGAACTGCTATTTGTTGTAATGTTGTTTAAAGCATACTATGATAGTTTGGTGAATTCTAAATTAGGTCCCAAAGGGATATCTTTGTAAGAGTATTCTTACGTTGCTCAACAAGATCATACTCCTTAGTATGTGAAGTTAATTGAGGAGCACTAGGAAATATGGGATTAGGAAAAGGTAGGGTGTTGGGGATGGTTGTTGTTGTTGCAGATTATTTCTAGTGTTGTATGTATGAGCAATAGTACTATGACTTGGTTGCGGCAATACATCATACTTTGGTCACGGGTAAAGGATAAAATCAGGTTTATTTGGAGGTTGAGGTTTATGCAAAGGTAGGTAAAGGATGAGTTGAGGTTGAATCACATTGACATCTTTTATTTTAGGTTTCTCACAACAAACCTTAGTGGATGGACTTTGCGAGATGAAGCTTTCAAGGGATTCATCTAACATGTCAAAGTCATCACAACTAAAAGGTTTGAGGGTAAGTTATCTTTGGTTGGTATAGGTTTTTCAGGACAAGAATTAGTGGATGATCTTAGTGAGAGGAAGTCATAAAGGGATTCATCTAACATGTCGAAGTCCTCACTACTAAAAGGCTTGGATGATATACTTTTTCTAAATTGAAGCATTATTTGTATTGTTTCTTTTGATTTTTTTAGTTTTTAGTTTTCATTTTCTAATTAATATGATCTAAGTGAACTAGGAACTAATGCTGAAAATAAAAATTATAGAAAACTAATGCTATCCATAATTGCCATGAATTTAAATGATGCTAATTCTAATGATTTCAATGCAACATAAAAAAAATTGCACTGTTCAACAAAAAAGTAACTGAGACAAACAAAATCTTAAGAACAAGAAACTGGATTATGAAAACAACAATGTGAAATGTGCATTGGGAATGATTCACCTAGGGTGGTAAATGGGTCCCAATAGGGATATTTTAAAAAAAAAATCTTATTTTTTGGTTGGTTTTTATGTATTCTATGCTGTACAATATAGAACTAAAATGAAAATGTAGAACTTTTCTATTTTTCAATGAAATGAAGTGTAATAATTCAAGGTAAATGAACTTTCCACTAATGCAAATTTGGAATCCCTAGAATGCAAATGCAAGCTAAATATAGCATGTAAATGTTTACCAAATTAGAAATATGATGCTCTAAATGCAGGTTCACCAAAATGAACCAAATATTTTTGTAAATGGGGCTCTCTTACACTTCTAGGGTTTTGGCCCTAAAAGGAGAGAGGTACAAAAAATATTAATTGCTCAATCAAGAATAAACCCTTGAGATTCCAATGGAAAAGAGATTGACATATGTCAAAGGGGTTGCCCTAAAGGCTAAAAACTAATAAAAGAGATTAAATACCAAATGCAAACCTAGAAAATGCAAAATGTTTGAAAACAAATTGTGATATCAAAAAAGACCTAAATGACCTATAAAATGCTTTAAAAGTGAAATTAAAATAGAAAAGAAAAATATAACAGTAAATCATGTGCACCTAGAAATCTTTGGATGACTGAAAGTAGCTCTTAAAATCTAGAAATACTAATTTTTAGGCCGATTAAATCATGTGCACCTAGAAATCTTTGGATAATGGGTCCCACCTAAAGTTTTTTGAGGTAGGTTTCTAGGATTTGAATGCTTTAAATGATTTATGTTGGGATTTATATGATTTTTAAGTGGAATAAGCTTCAAGGTTTGAAATAATGGTTCCTAGGGACCTATAAATTATGATTTTAAAGAGTAATTAATGCAAGAATGTCAAAATAGGTCCAACTTAACTATGAAATTGTCTCTTTCTTCCAGAGTGTACAATTTTTTACACTACAACATCATGACACAAACCACCAATTGCTTGATGACCAATGAAATCCTCACAAGGAGTTTTATTTTATAAAAAAGAATTGGGACTTATATTTTAAAAATATAAAACTATAATTACAAATTTAGCTTCCAAATGGTTATATTATTTTGTTTAAGATACTTAAGTATATATAATATGGTTATATGTGCGTCATAGAAAAATGGTCCCTTGTCATTTTCATGGCCTTTTAGGTCTTGTTTCATGGTGTTGGAACTATGTTGCTTTGATTTTATGTTGTATCATGGATTGAACATGGTTATTTAGGTATTAAAACTCAAATAATGATCTCTTGTGAAGGTGTTGTGAAGTGTTGTAAGACATTTCTACATTCTTCTAAACTCTATTTAATCTAATTTACCTAAAAACCACCTTTTCACACATCAACAAGTCCTATTTTGATGTGTTGTAAAGTTTTGTAACAAGCTTTCATGCTCTTCTTGGCATGTCTTCACTATTTAATCCTTCTCATGCTTTATTTTATCTCTTTATGCCCTCATAAGTTGTAATTAAGTGTATTTTGAATGTTATCCCAACAAATAACATTAAACACAACATATTTCCCAACAGTCATTTTTAGGTTGTAGGTGGGACCCATTTGCCATGGGTGGCAAATTAGTTGCCCTTGGCCCCAAATTCAAAATATTTCAAATTTCCTTTCGGGATTTTATTCAAAATCACTTGATGTCCACTTGTGATGAGGTATGAATGGATATTAAGGCACAAGAATTGTATAAATAAGTGATTTTCACCTAATTTTACATCTCCTCACCCATTCAAGTATTCAATCTCACATTTCAAGCATTCAAGCATTTTACATCAATAATTTAAGCACTATTCAAGTACTTTGAAGTAGCCATTGACATTACTTCAGACCTGCATCATCAAGAGTTAGGTGAGTTGATAGAACTTGCATGTTATTATTTTATCTTTCTCTTTCATCACATTGTCTTTTCAAGGGTTTAATTACCAAAAGTGGGGTTTGACCAAGGCAAACCCCTATTCACTAACCCCTAAATTTTTTTCCCCTTTTGCTTGTTTGTTTGCAGATTTGATAGGTTATTAGGTGTTGAAGAGTGATTTTCAAGTCAACTAGGTGCTTCAAGTCAACTTGAGTTAAAATCAAGCTTGGATAGAGTTATTTGTCTTTTTTCTATAGATTTGACTTCGACAACCCAACAAGTAAACATTCTCAGATCTGGTGTTGCAGATTTGTCTCCCAATTTTTTAGGAATTTGGGGGAGGATTGATTCACCACCTATGGTGAATGAGTCCCACTTTAGGACTAGAAACTTGAGTTTTGTCAAATTTCAAATCCTGATAAACAAAAACTAGCTCTCGATAGTTTTTCACTAGTAGGGGGACTGATTCGCCACCATGGGCGAATGAGTCCCACTGTGAAAAATTGGTAAATTTTACTATCATCTAGAAGACTCTAGAAAACTCACATTTCACCCAGGTGCACTCAGATTCATCCACATACTTTCTAAACTGCATAATGTCTTCATTTACATAGTTGTTTACATATCGCAATGTGTTTTCAAACATAGTTGTAATTACACTTTTTCATTCATTTTCAGTCACCTAGATTAATCTATTGTATTTAGTTAACTTTTTCTACATCACATCACATCACACATATCCTAATTTGAGTGATACATAAGCATTTTTGCCCCTATCTCTCTCCTTTTAGGTGAAAAACCCTAGAATTGCAAGAGTAGCCCATAGGGTCCCAAAAATTTGTTTCAATATGTTTCCTCTTAGATGCACTAATTTTCTAAGGATATGAGGAATAATGTATTGTTTTTTAATGTTATTTTAGTTACAATATCTTAAAAATAATTGAAATTTATCAGCCATTAATATAATCAAAGAATATTAATATTGCGAATAGTTTTTTTCTACTTTAGTTTTAAATTCCCCTAAGAATTTGAAACTTCACTCCTAAATCTTAAGAAATAGAACCATGTAGATCTAGTTCCATCATCAATAAATATATGAAAGTGATAAAGTGACTTGGATTGCTTAGGACCACATACACCTATTATATTTTTTAATTTGATAATATTTCATTTCGTTTTATCTATCCTTATGGGAAATTTAGTCCCATTTTTCTTTCCTAATGTAGAACCATCACAACTAATATGTTTATTCTTAAAAAATGATACACTTTCCATCATTTTTTTCTTTCTATAGAGACAATATCTCTAAGATTCAAGTGACCATACCTAATCTTTCAACACATAAATTTCATTAATTTAGGATGTTCTACAACTATACCTTGTTTCTATAATCTCGCTATCATGGTTCCTTTACCAATCACCTTTTAGTTATCTTGCATGTCCTTAAGTTGGAAATCTCTATTCTTGAATTCAAATTTTAAGCTTTGATTTTTTATTCCTAAAAAATGATATATTCTTCTTCTTTCCTATACCAAATATTACATTTCCAAGTTTTCATAAATGTTCATCAGGAAACATTATACTTGTAGATGCTCGAATTAACATCATTTCGATTAATTCACTAATGTTCATCTTATTTGATTAAATAAATCAATTTATTTAATTAAATTCCTAAAAGTTCTCTCATATGATTTAATAAATCCAATTATCTAAATCAAATGTCAAATCCCCTAAAAATCCTCCAAGTTAATTAATTCTAGATTAATTAACTCCAAATATTAATTACCCATTCTCTAGCTTTAGACTGAAACTTGGTCAAACCCAACCCCTGATTAACTAACCCACTTTCACATGAAACTTAATTCTTTTAATTATCTAATTTCTCATTTTCCCTCACCAAGGCATATTCTAAGGGAATAGTCCTTCATTAACTCCATTTCTTTGAATTTCTTGTCCAAACAATTTCCCTCTAAAAAATATCAACCATATTCATTTGATGTCTCTTACAAATGTATTAAATCTCTCTTACACTCCTCTTACATGCATTAACCATGCACATTCTCCAAAATGTGCTCCACCTTCCTCCACTAGCCATGTGACAAGTTTCACAATATCATTGGTTCTTCTTTAGTCTCACATTCTTCCCATCTCTCCATTCTTCAACCCTTCAACCTATAAATACAAGGCACTTGTACTTGAAAATCATCCACAATCTTAGCATTTGCACTATAGAAACATTTCATCTTGCATTTCATCACATTTCAAGGAATTCTCATTATTATTTAGCTTATCAAGGGGGTGGGAAATGGAATCCTTTCCAAATGAAATGAGCACCATTCCTACTATGGGATAAGGTATGAACAAACTTTTGTATGCTTGCATTTAGTTACTTTGGTTCTTATTGTTTTGTTGGCATCATCAAGTATGTTTGAATATTTTGTAGGGATACTTGTTTTTGTTTGCTCAATTTGACTAACCACTCTAATGTTTGTTTGCTATTGAGTGAATTATAAGGAAAAATATCTATTAGGCTTAGAAAGAAGATATCTAATAGTTAAATACAGATTTTGATCAATAAAATAGAGAAATAAATCACACAGAAAATTATAGCAAAAATAAGACAACACAGAGAATTTAATGCAGTTCACCCAATCTGGGCTACATCAACAAAACCACAGTCATCCAATGATTTTATTATCTAGTGTAAAACATATTACAATCTCGCTAATAATGCCTTACTGTAACCCCCATTGAAACCACTTATAACAAGATTTTTAGAAGCTTCCAAAATTAGGGTTTTACAAAGTCATTTTTTTCCCTTTTTTAGTGATTTTTCTTTTTTTCAGTGATGACGCAAAAAAAATGGAAAAAAAAAATTTCAGGGGTTGCTGCCCCTGAACCCCTGCTTAGGGCCTGACCTAGCCCCGAACCCTAGAAAGAATACATGAAGAGTGTACAATATAGCATGATCAGTCGCCACATACCAACAATCCCCACTTGGAGAGTGATCAAGGTCCACAGCAACACAATCTCCCACTTGGAGACTGATCCTGGATGACACTACTGCACTTACAACTCCCACTTGAAATAAACACCTTAGACCCTACTGCTCTATTATACTTGAATTCAACCTTGAGTTCCAACCAAAGATGAAGAGGAGCTTACCTTCTCCCTTGTCACCTACTTCATAAAAATATTCGTTGGATTGGCATCTATATGTATCTTTTCCAGCTTTACCTATCCATCCTCCAAAACTGACTGAATGAAATGATATCTCAAATGTACACGTCTGGTTTTAGAGTGCAAGGAAAAATTATTTATAAGATGTCTAACACTTTGGCTATCTGTAAACAAGTAATTTTTAGCCTGTTGTTTTCCCAACTCTTCTATGAAAAGCTGCAGCCATATCATCTCCTTTGTCACCTTTATTGAAACAACATACTCTACCTCTGTGGTGGATAAAGAAACCACCTTTTGCAACTGAGAAATCCAACTCACTGTTGTCCCACCAACTATAAAAATGTAACTTGTGGTACTCCACTTGGTATCTATATCCCCTGCCAAATATGAGTCAACATAGCCTTTTAAATCAGTATTAGGGCCCCAAAAACATAAACATTTGCTGGATGCACCTCTCAAATACCTAAGAATCCATTTTACTGCATTCCAAGGCTCAACTCTGGGATGACTCATATATCTGCTAACAACTCCTATAGCATGTGCAATATCTGGTCTTGTGCATACCATGGCATACATTAAACTGCCAACAGCTGAAGCATGTGGTACCTTGGACATTTTTTCTTCCTCCTCTTGTGTCTTTGGACACATATCCTTAGTCAATTTAACATGACTGGGCAAAGGTGTGCTGACAACTTTTGCATTTTCTATATGAAATCTCTGTAACACCTTTTCAACATAATTGACCTGAGATAATTTTTTTTGTTTTTGTTTTTCCTATCTCTTGTAATCTTCATATCAAGGATTTTCTTTGTTGCCCCCAAATCCTTCATACCAAATGAATTTGCTAACTGCTATTTTAACTCGCTTATGTGATCCATGTTAGACCCCACTACAAGCATATCATCAACATATAAACATAAGATAATGTAGCTATCATCATCTAACCTATTAAAATAAATACAATGGTTTGAATTACACTGACTATAGCCTTTCTCAACCATAAAACTATCAAATTTAATATAACATTGTCGAGGTGCTTTCTTTAAGCCATATAGACTTTTCTTCAATCTAAATACAAGTTTCTCCTTACCTTTGACCTCAAATCCTCGTGGTTGTTCCATATATATTTCCTCTTCCAAACCACCATGGAGAAAGGTTATTTTAGCATCAAGTTGTTCTAAATGAAAATCTTCAACAACCATAATACTTAAAATAGTACAAATAGAAGTCATTTTAATAACAGGAGAAAATATTTCATCAAAATCAATACCCTTTTTCTATGAAATTCCCTTTACAACTAGTATTGCTTTAAATATTTTCTTACCTCCATCCTCCTCTTTCAACCTATAAACCCATTTATTTGGCAAATCTTTTTTACCTACAGACAACTTGCATAATTCCCAAGTGTGATTTTTTAGCAAGAAGTCCATTTCTTCTTCCATTCCATGGTCCCACTAAACCTTGGTATCCACCTACATAGCTTCTTCTTAACATTCTGGTTCACCAGCATCAATTAATAAAATAGAATACAAAGAGGGAGAAAATATTTCTAGAGGTCTACTTATCATTGGAGATTGTCTAACATTAACTGGAGTTTGTGGTATTTGTTGTTGTTGTTGTGGAGCATGAGGAACCATTAAAACATCAATGTTTGGTGTATCATCTAGCACTACATAATCATTTTCTTTCTTCTCATGCTACTGCAATTGATCTTTGTACAACACTTTCTCATTGAATATGACATCCCCGCTTCTCACAATTTCTTGATTTTTAAAATACCAAAGCATATAACCAAATTCATCAATGCCATATCTAACAAATATACATTTCTTTGATTTTGGATCAAGCTTGGTTCTATTTTCAAAATCTACATGTGCAAATGATTCACAACTGAAGGTCTTGAGAAAAGAATCACTCACCTTCTAACCTGTCCATGCTTCCTCTGGAATACCACAACCCAAAGGAATAGAGGGACCTCTATTGATTAAATAAACATCAATTTTTATAGCCTCTACCCACATGTTTAAAGGCAACCCAACATGCAATCTCATATTCCATGCATGTGCTCAACCACTCCATTTTCCTATGGAGTTCTTGGAACCATTTTCTTCCTACAAATACCATCAGAGGAACAATAATCTTAAAACTCTTTGCTAAAATACTCACCACCATTATTAGTTATGAGACATTTTAACTTTTTACCTTTCTCATTCTCAACCAAGCTTCTCCATTTCTTAAAAGTTTTAAATACATCATATTTCTGCCTAAGGAAATAAATCCATACCTTCCTTGTTCCATCATCAATAAAAGTGACATAATACCGAGAACCATTGAGAGAAGATACTTGAGATGGTCCCCATACATCCATATGCACAAGCTCCAATTTCTCATCTTTCTTTTGCTTTCCATCCTTGAGAAAACTAACTCTCTTTTGTTTTCCATACACACAACTTTCATAGAAATCCATATTAACATATTTTAGACCTGGTAAAACATTCTTTGAATGAAGTACTTTCATACCTTTTGCACTCATATGCCCAAGTCTATTATGCCACAGTGTTGATTCAGAATCCATAGCAACTGTTTGATTTTTTGCCTCCTAAACTGGAACAACTGTTCCTAAACATTGATTTTTATTTTCAATAGCTAAAGTAGAAGGAACAATATGACTTGTACAAAGATATAAGGTGCCCACTTTCACACATATTTCTACCACTAAGGCACCTTTTGTAACCTTCCAATTTTTATCACTAAATGTAACAATACAACCTTCATCATCTAATTGCCTTTCTGAAATTAAATTTCTTTTTAACTTTAAAATGTGATTTACCTCATGTAGTAGCCAATGATTATCATTTTGCAACTGAATATTTATTCTTCACTTTCCAACAATCTGGTATGGTTCGTTATCTCCCAAATAAACCAACCCAAAATCCCCTTGGACATAATCAAGAAAATAACTTCTATGGGGCGTAGCATGAAATAAAGCCCCTGAATCTAACACCCAAGAATCATCAGCTTTATCAAGGGAAATTATCAAAACATCCTCATTAGATTTATTACTTACCACATTTTCCTTTTTATTGCCTTCCTTTTTGTCTCCTTTATTTTTCTGAGACCAGCAATGTTTCTTTAAATGACCGAACTTACCACAGTACCAGCAATCCCTCTTGTCTTTAGATTGGGACCTTTTGTCCTTTGATTTTCCTCTTGACTTCCCACGACTTCCAGAATTGTTTCCTCTCTCCTTCATTATGCCCCTGATGTGGATGTTCCACCTAAGCTTTTCCTATGAATTTCCTCGCTCAAAATAACACCAACAACATTATCAAATTTAAATGTATTTGAACCAGAAACAGAATTTCTAATAGCTATTACCAAGCTATTCTAGCTTTCTAGCAAAGAACATAAAAATGAAAGAGCCCTAACTTCTTCATCAAAGTTTACATTTATAGAAGTTAATTGACTACTAACTATATTAAACTCATTTAAATGATCAACAACTGACCCACCTTCTACTATTTTCATATTAAATAAACGCTTCATAATAAATACCTTATTCGAAGCAAAATAATTTTTTTATAACTTTTCCAGGGTTTCCATCAACTCTTGAGTTGTTTTTGTTGTTGTAATATTGAATGCCACTGATTGTGCCAAGCATAAACAAATGGCTCCTAGTTCCTTTCTGTCTAGAAGATTTCATTCCTCATCACTCCATTATTGTCAGTTTCTTGGTTGTTCCTCACAATGGCCTCAATAAATTCTCTTGATAGAGAGAATCCTCCATCTACATCTTTCATAACTAATAGTTCGACCCATTGAATTTATCTACCTTCAATTTACCCTCGTCCGCCATTGCTCCCACTTAACCATGAGACTCCCACTCAACCATGAGACTTTCCTATAGATGATAATTGAACACAACCTGGTCTGATACCACTTGTTAGGGTTAGAAAGAAGATATCTAATAGTTAAATGCATATTTTGATCAATAAAATAGAGAAATAAATTACACAATAAATTATAGTAGAAACATGACAACAATTTTTTTTAACATGGTTCACCCAATCTGGGCTACATCCATAAAACCACAACCATCCAATAATTTTATTATCCAGTGTAAAACATATTACAATCTCACTAATAATTTATTACTACAACCCCCATCCAAACTGCTTATAACAATATTTTTAGAAGCTTCCAGAATTAGGGTTTTACAAAGTCAATTTTTTTTTCTTTTTCAGTGATTTTTCTTTTTTTGGTGACAACATGAAAAAATGGGAAAAAAAATTTCTTGGGGACTGCAGCCCCCAAACCCCCACCGAGGGCCTAGCCCGGCCCTGAACCCTAGCAAAAATACATGAAGAGTGTACAATATAGCATGACCAGTCACCACATACCAACAATATCCACATTTTGGCACCCACCATGGGGCTCATAGATTTTTCTTCACCATTGTTGTGCATTGACTTACTTCTTACTATTTATTAGCACAACATTTATGAAAGTTTCTAAAGCCCCTAATTTTGATTTCCTTTTAAGATCCATAAATCGATGTGTATTTTCTCCAATCATTTACTCTTGATTAGAAGAGCCAGTACTTGAGAAAGGAGACTGTATTTAGAGAGAGGTAAGGAAGAGTAGGATTGTTGTGAGGCAGGACCTCTATCGCATTGATCTTATTTCATGTCTCCATTACTTTCATTAGGAAACACCTCAAACAGATCTTAATTTATGAATCTTTTGCAACTAAAAGATATCTTCCTTTTAATTGTCCATTCTACAATACATGCACAATACACTTAACTACATATTTAGCTCAAGTTTATATTGGATTTCATGGAGCTTCTCAGAAATAATTGATTCCAAAGGGAGCTTCTTCAAAACACAACACAATAAAAGGTGAATAATAGGAACGAAAAATATTTCCCAAGGTACTATGGTTTGTCTATGCTTCTATCATTAATATCATTGCTTCTATCTCATTAATGTTGTTGTTTCAGATACGTTTCCAACCTAGTCAACTCTGTTTCATATATGTATTGGAATAGTTGAGCGCTTATTACATTCTTGTATGTTGGTGTGTATTTAATAGTTTTAGTGGTTGTATAGCTTATGATATTCTTGTAGGTTGGCACACATTTCCCCTTTCAACTTAATGATTTGATGTTAGGATCTAGGAATGTTGCACATGAATAATACTTTTTACAATGATTAAACTAAAGATCTTGAAAATATAATTAAAATGCTTAGATAGCATAACCAAATTAAAGTGAAGTAATTGACAAAAGAGAGAAAAGAGAGAGAAGACAACAAAAGTTGATAACAGAGTTCCCTAAGATGGCTACATCTCTGGGTCCTCTCCAATATAGCGATTGATCCTTGATTATGCTCCAAAACAATTACAAGGCTCCAACTAGTACAAGTCTCCTACAACTCTTAGATGATAATTAATTACAAAAGTCCTTTATTAGAAGTGCAACAAGCTTGACCACAAGCCCCAAATGCACAAGGATGACATTTCATTATGAAAGTCTTATCTATAAACTTTCAAAAACTCTCTCTCACCATTCTCCACTTCATAGAATCATTCTCAAAAAACATAAATTGAATTCTAAATCTCTCTCCTTCACATCACCTAGGATGATTTTTCAAGCACCTACACCCCCTTTTTATACATAAAATAAGCCAAATAAGTCTTAACCATCAAAACAATAAAAATACCCACCTTATCTACTTAGTACTCATTTACATAGCTACTTTTTGTATTTTATGTTTTTGGGTTTTCATTTGTTAGGGGTGATTTAGCTTTATAGGCAATTTTGTTAGGAATTTGGCCTTTACATACTATTTAAAAAAAATACCACGCATATATATACACAAAGCACACAATGGTGCAACGACAGGTTATATTTTTGACAATCAATGGGTCACTGGTTCAACCCGCACTAACCATGTTTTACAAAAAAAATGACACATTTAACGTGCATGAAAACAAACCGATGCCATGCTATGGATAAGAATCTATTGTGTGGTGTAACGGTCATGTGGAAAAGTCAGAGCATAGAGGTGGGGAGTTCGACCCCCACCATATACATTTTTGTGAACTATTCAGCCTGAGCATGGATGGACGAGGTGTCATGTGGTGCTCGTAGGAGCTTCCATGTGTCACGATGTGATTCACTAGAAGAGACAACTCAACTGCCCACTCATCATACAGAATGCCATGTCATCGCTGACTAGACCTATAGATTGGATGTACGACTTCCGTGTGTCACTCATTGATTGGATGTATGACTTGCCACATGTCAGCATCTGATTGGTCCACATCATCATATGTACTGTTGTGTCAATGTGTTGATGTCATGCTGACATCATCATCTATACCACCTGGTCCACTTAGTCAACCCTAACATTTGACCAGCCATATCTTCGCCATTTGAGCTCCATTTTTGATGAAACAAGTGGTGTTGGCATCGATTTGATGAGCTCCTCGATTTGACACCATTTTTTATCAATTCTTAATTGATTATTTTTTTGCCTTTCTGGACGGCCTCAAGTGCCTATTTGACCCAAACTTTGACTAGCCATAACTTGGACATACAGACTCCTTTTTCACCCATTCAATTTGCATTGAGTCTATTTTTTTGAGCTCTTCAAGATGACGCTAAAATATAGAGCATTGGAGACACTTCAATTTTTAGTGACAAGTATCCCTCTGGATCAATCCTCCCCATTGGAAAACTTTTAGACCTCCAAAATTTGTATTTATTTAGAAATTAAGTGAGGTAATAGCCTCCCCACTTTTCATGTATCCTCTATCCATTTGCACATCTAGATCAACACCACAATCAAGACTACAATAATGTTGTTAAGCATATGCATCATTCCATCACTTTCATAAGCATTTGCATCAACTATTACAGACATTAACAAATAAGCATTGACTAATATCAAGCTGAATAACAATGCAAATACAAAAGAAAATGAAGCAACAACATGTCTATCTTTCACAATAGGAACATTCTTACTCAAGGGACCATCAATTCTTTCAGTTACCACTTCCTCATGTCATACTGTTAGTGTACCCTACAACATCTAATTAGCCTTGATTACTTCAAGTTCATGTCTAGAATCACCTGAATTGAAAGACATAAGAGATAAGTCTTTACTTGCATTAACCAACCTTTTCAATTGCCCTGTGTTTGCAAAAGATCTACCAGTCTTGATCCTGTGAGAATGTACAATATACCTAATGCCATCTTTAAACAAATGATAATGATTAAGTTCCCTATAGAAAATAGTTTTTTGATCATACAAATATGATTTTCCCAACACTATCCCACATACTTCTAGTGGAACCACATCAAACTGCACCTCATCAACAAACATACTTGTGATTACGAATCTTAAAGTACATTACCTTGTTACTTGCAATTCATTGTTTTAGCAAACCCAACCTAGTGGATAAGGTCTCTGAAGTAGTGTAGTTTTCAATCCCAAATTCCTTACAACATCTTTTGAGATTAAGTTAATTTGAGACCCACTATCGATTAGAGTATCAATTTTCATGTTCTTAGCAACCACACTTATGTGAAATATCTCATTTCTTTTCTTATATTCAAGAAAATAATAGACTTGAGAAGAAGAAGCACAACTAGCGACAAATATATTGGAAGTAAAATTCTTATGTTTCAATCCCATTTTTGTTATCTTAGTTTCATCTTCAAACTCTAAACCAAGATCCATAACAACATTTATGGTCTCCTTTCCTTTCTATTTACAAGCCCATCTTGTCTTCAATTCTCGATGTAACTTCTTGCAGTGATCTGCATCATGACCTTCCCTATCACAATCAGAGCATGTGAGCTTATCATCCTTCTTCTTAATGGTAGTTGTCTTCTTCCCCTTTCCTGTATCTTTAGATTTACCTTTAGACTTAGATGGCTTCTTGTTAGGCTTATCAATAAAAATACTCTTACCTCTTGACTCCAAGTACATGGCCCGAACACATACTTCATCTAGATTACTAGGATGCAATACCAAAATAGAATGTTGTAGATAAGAATGAAGACCACCTATGAACTTAAGCAATGTATCCTAGGTGTACCATGGAACATTCAATGCAATAGCCCTTTTCTTGAACTCATGGGTGTACTCTTGGATAGTTTGACCTTTCACTTGCCTAAACATTTGTCAGTCCATTATTAACTATTGCATATGGCCTAGGGGATAAAATTAATTCTTAATAATATTAACAAATTCTGCCCAAGTTAAATTGACTCTACCATGTTGTGAAAATTTTTCCTGAGTTCTACTCTCCCACTAGGTGAGAGATGTACCTCCCAATTGAAGAGTAGATAATTGGATCCTAGAAGCATCATCTAAGAGACTTTGGAATTTACAATAGACTTCTACTTGTTGAACCCAATCATCTAATTTCTCAGCATTTAATTCCCCAAAATACTTAGGTAGATCAAATTTTACATCCAATTTAATTCTAGGCTTATGTGCACCCTTGAAAGGATTAAAAGAAGTAGAATCAATAGAAGAAGAAGGAGAAGATGGAGAAGAAGGAGAAGATAGAGAAGGATTTTTTGGAGGCTCATAATCACCTTCTAGTATTTTCCCTTTTTTCTTCTAATCTTCACGCTTCTCTTGCTTCGATGAATCTACTTTTCCACACTTCTTTTGTTCCCACGTTTCCTATCTTTACTGGAAAATAACTTCTACCATTTCCTTCATTTTGAGAAAATATTTATGAAAACTCTTGTCATCAAGATTTGAACTTTTCCGGTATTGGCATGGTGTGATGGTTTATAGGTGGCATTGTTGTTCTTGCCACCAAGGTTCAAACCCCGTTGGGGTGTTATTGTTGAATGGTTGTATCCAGTTCATAGCTCCAGTCAAAAGCATTTACCCCTTGAATAAAAAAAAGAAAAAGATTTGAACTTTTCATAGCTTCCAATTCTTCCATCTTTGGAAAAGTTCTTTATTTACTGATCTCAAGATTTTATTCTACAAGCATGCCTTCATCTCATTGGCTCTTGGATAGCGTTATCATTCACCTCTACAAACACTAGTCACAACAAAGCTATAATAACACTTGATCTGGTGTAAGGATCTAGGACTGTTGCACATGAATAATAAATTTTACAATGATTAAACTAAAGATCTTGAAAACATAATTAAAATGCTTAGATAACATAACCAAATTAAAGTGAAGTAATTGATAGAAGAGAGAAAAGAGAGAGAAGATAACAGAAGTTGATAACGGAGTTCGCCAAGATGGTTACATCTTTAAGTCCTCTCCAATAGAGTGACTGATCCTTGATTATGCTCCAAAAACAATTACAAGGCTCCAAATATTACAAGTCTCCTATAGCTCTCAGATGATAATGAATTACAAAAGTCCTTTATTACAAGTCCAACAAGCTTGACCACAAGCCCCAAATGCACAAGGAAGACATTTCATTATAAAATTCCTAGCTCTAAACTTTTAGAAAATCTCTCTCGCCACTCTCCACATCATAGAATGATTCTCACAAAACATAAACTAAATTCTAAATCTCCCTTCTCCACTTCACCTCAGATGATTTTTCAAACACCTACACCCCCTTTTTATACATGAAATAAGCGTAATAAGGCTTAACCATCAAAACAATAAAAATACCCACCTTATCTACTTAGAACTCATTTACATAGCTACTTTTTGTCTTCTATGTTTTTGGGTTTTCATTTTTTAGAGGTGATTTGGCTTTATGGGCCATTTTGTTCAGAATTTGGCCTTTACATACTATTTAAAAAAAATACCACCCACACATATACACAAAGCACACAATGGTGCAACGACAGGTTATATTTTTGACAATCGGTGGGTCAATGGTTCAACCCCCACCGACCACATTTTACCAAACAAATCAAACATTTAACACATGAAAACAAACCAACATCATGCTATGGATAAGCGCAAACCACGTGGTGTAACAGTTCAACCTTAAAAAAAATTGACACCATATACATTTTGGTGAACTGTTCAACCTGATCGTGGATGGAGGAGGTGCCACATAGCACTTATAAGAGCTGCCATGTGTCATGATGTGATTCGATGGCAAAGACAACCCAACTGCCCACTCATCATAAAGAATGCCACATCACCACTAACTAGACCTGCAGACTAGATGTATGGCTGCCATGTGTTTCTCAGTAATTGGATGTATGGCTTGCCACATGTCAGCATCTGATTAGTCCACATCATCATCCATACTGTTGTGTTAGCGTGTTAACATCATGTTGATGTCATCATCTGTACCACCTGGCCCACTTAGTCAACCCTGAAGTTTGACTGGCCATATCTTCGTTGTTCGAGCTCCATTTTTGATAAAATGAGCAGTGTTGGGATTGATTTAATGAGGTGTTCGATTTGATGTCATTTTTGACCAATTTTGAATTGATAAATTTTTTTTGCCTTTCTAGACGGCCTTAGGTGCCTGTTTGACAAAAAACTTTGTCTAACCATAACTTGGGTGTACGGACTCCTTTTTCACCCGTTTGAGTTGCATTGAGTCCATTTTTCTGAACTTTTCAAGATGATGCTAAAATTTGGAGTATTGGAGACACTTCAATTTTTAGTGACAAGTATCCCCTGGATCACTTACCAAAACTACAAGGTAAGAACATGCCAGCTATGTGACTCTTCTTTAAATGGAACAATGAAGCATTCATTGGTGAATCTCTCACCATAGGAAAATTGTGACATTAAGTAGAGGGAAAGTTCTGGTAGCCATGTCAGGAGTAACATGCTTTGTCACACAATAACATGCTTTTTCTGAGTTCTCTCATTAATATCATTGTCTCTATCTCATTAAGTCATTAATATTGCCTACACCATTCAACATTATTTAATATACCTCACAACCACTTTGAGGCCATAGCTAGAGGAAGGTACGAACTATAGTTACCTAAAAATCAAATGCATATGAATTTCTATATTGCATCTATGTTTGACATGGAAAAATAACTGAAGATAAAAATTCTAAAGTTAGAATTCATTTTTGAAGCATTTTTATCTCTTTCTAATTGAGCAATAGTGTTGCTAGGGTGGAAGTTATTCTCTATAGCCTATGTCTATGTCTTTTAGTCATAGTTGACCATTAAATTATGATAGTGTGTTTGTTCGGGATTCTCAATAAATTCTACTCAATTCATCTTTAATATTAAATGATGTGAATATATTATAAAATTGTTGCATTTGAATAGAAGGCGTGGGCTATGATAGGCATGATGGTATACTACAGATAATGCAGCAATGTTTAATTACAACTTTAACACCCAATTCATACACTAGTCGTTGACAACTATAGCTTATGAGGAGGAACGTGTTTATGATCATTCATTTTTATACCCACAATCAAAGTGCTATCTTAAATGCTTAATATCGGATTTTGTTTTTCCTAACTATAGTTTCTGATTTAACTGATGTCATAGGGGATCTAACATTGTCGGGAAGAAAGATAGTATCACAAGTATCTACAAAGATTGTGAGTGGAGAGGCCACTCAAAAGATGACAATAGTAGCATTTATAATGCCATCCAAATTGAATGCTAATGTATGTTACGCTGGTAAAGTTTTTTCTTTAGAGAGAATAAATTAGAAATCAATAGGTGACGACGTGTGAGTCTGAAATATTAATATCCACTCTGTTTTCATGTTCTCTGCTCATGGAAGTCGAATGCAACAAATAAATTACTATCATTTGCTATTTGTTCTATAACTCGGGAGTGGTAGTTGTATCACTCATACTAATAAATTCTTAATCATATTTGATTATCTGTCTGATAAAAAATTTCTATCAGGTTTGAAATAAAATTATGACTTGATTTTTTTTATAGGAAGTGACTCTGGAAAATGCCCTACTACCTTTGTTTGGCAACTTGATTTTGGAAAAATTTAGTATGCTTGCACAATACTCCATTGGATTCACCACTTCCTTTATTGCTACGCCCCCACTACCCAGAAAATGTATGCCAATTTATTTTCTATGCACACGTTCCTGGTTCGAGTCATTCTCAGACTTCCATCTTGCTATGATCCAACTCACCATGAACCTTGATTTAATGTATAAGTTAGGTTTTACGTCTGGTCTATGATAGGGAGAGTTTGAATTAAGAGTCATTTTTATTCAGAATGTGGTGTCATGTTTTTCCTTCAAACAAGATTTAATGGTGGTATTGTTCTTTCCTAGTAATCCCACTATCCACATCACATTATGGTTCTCCACTTTTATGTAAGTTTTTTTAATAAAAAACAAATACTATCATGAGGGGAGCAATCCATATGTTAGGGTGGGTCACACAGATCCTATGCATCTTTTTTTCAAACCTCATGTATCTATGCACATTAATGTGGGTAGCTAGCACATTAGATTCAGATTCTATATAGCTAGCACATTTAACTATATTAGTTAGCAAAGGATGCCACTTCTTTGATAAAAGCTAGCTGATCATTTCATTATTCTGGGATGCCCACTCACAATCTATACCTCTAAGATAGATCACTTACGCATTCATTCATATTTGCACAAGACTAACTGAGTGGTTTAATGTGGAAGGATGGTACATAGTATGATGCTAGTGCATAAAGAATTGGTGTTCGGGATTTTATTTACACGAGGAACTTGCAACATTGAAGCATATGAAGCAATCTTTGAATAAATTTTGAGTTGGAAAAGTGGGCCTTGAGCTTGAACTTGAAAAAGAATTTTTAAATGCTTATTGTAATAGCCTAGGGCTTTCATTCCTACTTTTGTTTTCTGTTTTAGGACAACTCACTTTAGTTTTGGGTTTAAAATTAACCATTGATTTGATCTTTTCAAGTTGGTTAAAATTGAACTTAGAAAATTATTAGACTTTGATTTTGGGTTAAAATTGAACAAACAAAATCACACTTGGTTTTTTGGTGCTTAAGAACTCATCATTGTTTAGAGGATTAAAATAAACTTTTGTTTCCTTTGTCTTGTAATCTTTTTTGCAACTTGTTTCATTCGAATGGGTATGCACTTCTCTCATGCTTCATGACAATGTTGAGAATTAAAAGCATTCTAGTGACATTAGTTGTCTAAAAACTTACCTACATATTTCATATTTGGGTTTAAAATTGAACAAATCATGCTAGTGTGAGAAAGAGACATTGTCTGTGCTCCCTCCTTGCACTTTATGCGAACTGGGCAGTTGAACTACAAGTGTACTCCCTCTCTTTTTTTTACCTTTAGAGGGGTCTGTCTAAGACCAATTCAAAGGTGACTCCAACTAGTTTTTCACTCAAGCCGGTATATTAATGGATAAGACTAAATTTTCAAGTCCTCATGGTATGTAGGCCTTAGCTGTATAGTGTCTTTCAAAATAGGGTACTACTATAAAAAGTATAAGAGACCCTAGTAGGAATGATTAAAGCCTTTAGTGGCTTGCTAAATGCTCGCAAGGTGCCATTTCCCCAATTACCCTGACTAAGAAATAATTTGTATAGAGGCCAAAATACTTACTATCTGTTGGTGTAAGAATGGTCATTCTAAAGCTGCTACACATCTATACTATTCAAAAGTAGAAATAAAAAAATCCTATAAATCTCCAGATTTTAAGGATTTTGAGATTTGGTGATCTTGAGAAATCTATGTCATGGAGGGGGGCCAGTGTCTCCAAATCTCTAATTGTTCATTTTGTCTAGTGTTTCAAGAAATCTAAGTGGAGACTGAACAAATATTTCCTTTTCTATCCCAAGATTGAGCAATCTATGATTCAGTTAAATATATTGCTTGAAATCTAAAAAAAGGAAAAAAACATTCAACAAGTTCATCAAATTTCAAACCCTTTGGAAAGAGAAAATACCTTTGAAAATTCAATATATTACTTCTTGTCCCTAGGGATTCTATCCTTAGAGGCTTCTAAATATTTGGGCTTATATCTCAATTTGCTCTCTCTAGAGTCAACATAGGAAAATTGTGCCTTTGATTCCTTGATTTTCACATAATGGACCTTGCAGAATGAAAAGGAGTTGAGACATAGACATTCACTTTGAAAAGCTAAGTAAGAAAGTGTTGATGTGGTAAACATAACTCATTTAATCTATATAAAAGACAATTGAACCCCACACATGTGTTGTTCAAATGATTTCCCACAAGATCAAAATCCCAAAACCAAAGTATATCAATCATCACAAGCATCTTAGTCCAAGGGATCTCAAGAAACGTTAGTAAACACTTTACCAAGTCAGAAATAGATTGCTCTATAACATCTAAAAATATGCTTCAAAGGACAATCCAAACTTGTACTCATTCTATTATTGTCAAAATCAAGCTCTCTTCCAATGTTTTGAGTATCTCACTTTGTAGGGTTGAAAAGTCCTTAGAAGTGTAGCATGTTCTTCAATACCTAGGTCTTGTAAACAAAAGTCTCTTTAGGTTCATCTAGGTTTAAAATCATCAACTTCACTTGTCATCCCATCAATTAAATCCCATCTCACAAACAACTTTTTAACCTTCGATAAATCATTCATACTAGACTTTTGGTAAATCCTTCAAATCAAAATCAAAATCACCTTGTTTAACTAAGTGTGTGTGGATGAATCCTTCCTCATAAATTTAGTTAAATTATCATCCTTGTGGGAAAGTTTGTTCTAGGATAACATCTAACATCTTGGTATTTATAAGTTCATTATCCAAAATAAAAAATAAAACCAAGTCCAAACCAAATCCAAAATTTCTAAAGTCTAGTATTCCTCCAAGGGTCTTAAAAGTTCAAACATCCACATCACTCATCTCTCATTTACCTCATCACCAACCATTTGATCCTTAACAACGTATATTTTCTCTTTTGTACCTAAATTTTAGACCAATCTAAAAAGTTAGAGGTTTACCTCCCATATTCCTAAAAGTTGATCCTTATTTTTGTTGATGGTATTTTTATGCACTTTTCAACACAGACAATGCGTAGGTGCACTACCTCTCTTGAAAGACAATCTTCCACAATCAGATTGCAGAACACTATCCCAAGGTCTCTAATGTCAGGTCTTGATAGTGCTTGAAATATCTCAGTTGTTTTATGTGATTTGCTAGAATCACAAGGCGGTCTTACAGATGAGTTACAAAGCATGGGAAGTTGGGTTTACAAATGCAGTTTCAAAGTGTTGAAAGTGAATGAACAATGGCTGTCCACTCAAAATAGCAAGTTGAAACTCATCAAATTCATCTGATTTAGCTTCATGGTGATGCTTTGGATCCTACTCTAATGAAATATTAAAAGAAATAGCAAAAGGAGAAGGGTTAAGAAAGGTATTCTAATTCTAAGCTACAAATGAACAATAACAATGGTGGCTGCTAAAGTAGACAGGCTTCCTAAACTGGGTTTTGCTTCGCCAAGAGAAACCTATAGTTGCACAAAACCAGTGCAATTTTCTAAGGACTGCAGATTTTCAAAGTGCACGTGCACATCATGCACATGTAATTGAACTAAGTTACAGCAATGAAGTAATGAGCTCAGACTAGCTTTGCAAAGTGACTCATCATCAATGAACCACAAAAAGCATGAGTTGGAAATCCATCAAATACTAAAACAGCAAACACCATCACCACTCCCATTCAAGAAACTAACACTAAAACTAACATGAAAGGTGAACCATGCATACATAGAGAGAAAACTCAAAAGGAACACCCATAAATCATGGAATGCTGCTTTCTATTGCTGCAAAATGTCTTTACATCAATTCTCCAACCCTTAAAAATGAGGGGCAAGCCCCTATTTATAGTTTTCCAAATCTCAAATGAATGGCTAGGATCAATTTGTATTGAGTGGCTCAGATTCATTACAAGTTAGGGCTTCACCTACCCCACAATATTCAACAATTAAAAATACATTCCTTGTCTTTTCCCTATTTTGTCATCTAGTGCCAGTCACTATAGCAATTTTGTCATTTAGCTGATTTCCCTTTTCACTGTAGCTAAAACTACCTGAAAGTTATTTTTTGCTTGATGTGCTTACAGTGTTCTTCCTTTGATCAAATGAGTCCATCGACGATTGGAATCAATGGATTGGTGGCCCCTGATCCGGGCAGAAAGCTCCTTAGATATCATCATCATCTGGAAAAAGGTAGGACAACGCCCTCAATGGGCCTCTTTATAGACCTACGGAAGGCTTCTTGACTCCTGCAAACACGAAGTGTTGTAAGTGCATTTATACATGAGTTAAGAAAAATGTCAGTCAAACCTACAAATTCCCTGTTAGATCTATCCATGCATCATCAAAAGATATTGATATTCATATTTGGAGCTCATTTGGACCATAAACATTAATGCGTGCTTCAAGGGTGCGAGTGCCAGAGGGAGGAAAGACGGCGGAAGAAAGCCAGAAGGCAGACATCGGATAGAAGCCAAAACAGCTAGGAAGAAGGCAGGCTCCCGGATATTCAAAACAGCCAGGAAGGAGGCAGGTTCCCAGATGTTCAAAATAGCCAGGAAGAAGGCAGGCTCCCGGATGTTCAAAACAACCAAGAAGGAGGCAGCTGTCAGATGTTCCAAAACGGTGATGGAGAGGCAGAACCCCGGAAATGGCCACGAAGGCCAGTGGAGGGGGAAGGAGGCACCCCCAAGTTCCAAAACGGACGAGAGGCGAAACCCTAGAAATGGCCACGAGGGGCTAGGCCTCAAGGCCAAGAAGGAGGCAGTGATGGGCGACGAGAGGCAGAGAACCGAAATGGTGAAGGAGGTACCGTCCAAAACTTCCAAATAGCAAGGAACCGGAAGTTCCAAAATGGCTTCAAATACCAGGCAGGAAGGAGGCGAAACTTAACCAAACCACCGAACTTAACCAAACTTTGACGAAACCTTGGCAGTTCATTTATGCACTTCAAACACATCCTAGATCCAAAAAAGGGTGACCCCAATGTAAAAATGAGGAAACGGAGCAACGGGGTCCACAGATGTTTCCAAACAGCCAAGGAGGAAGGGAATTTCAGAGGGAAAGTTTCGAAACCATCGAAACTTAGCGAAATGTTGATGAAACCTTGGCAGTTCATTGAAACACCCCAAAGACATCCCAAATCTACCAAAAAGTTGTCCCCGAAGCCAAAAATGTGGAAACTGGACCAACAGGGGTCCACGGATGTTTCCGAAACAACCAAAGCAAGACAAAAGGCAAAAGGGGATTGGGGGACTTTATTTCTCCACATATTTGAATACCCCAAGCAAGTGAATTTGGGTAGGGGAATTTGATCGCTTGATGACACATGACCAATTTGGGCTTGGAAATGGGGCACGCAAAACAAGACAAGAGCAAAGTAGCCTGTCAGGAGCAAAAAAAAAGGGGGTCCCTGCCTACGGTAGGGCGTGTGTGCAAAACATGCACAACAAATGGCGACTCGCTGGAGAAATGCTCTAGAGCATTTTGATAACAAATTAGAATCACAAACCCAAAATCTCTAGTTCTGACCTCTCGCTAGGGCAAACAAACCAAACACCCAATCCAAAGGATAAAACCATTAGCCAACCCAACCTTCAGTATGCTGAAAATCCAAGTGTGTGCAATTGCGTTAATTCCCATCCTTCAGTTGCTACAGGAACCTGAGCTCCATCAAGTTAAGCTACGTAGTTTATTCTAACTCCAAAAGCATCTGAGACATTGCCTCGCTACCAGTCAAGCGTCCATAGCCCCGACGAGGTTATCGCTGTGATTCTCCCGAGCATTGTTTCTATTGCCGGCCAGGCTTCCATAGCCCTGGTAGAGTTGTTCGAATACCCCTGAAAAGTTGAATTTTCTCTTTCTTTTAATTTTCAATGTTTTCTTTCTTTCTTTCTTTTCTCTTTTCAGCTCTTTTATTTCAACCTGCAAGCATTGAAGCTCGTGCTCAGGGCTGAGAATCACAGTGGTGCTGGAGCAAAATTTTAGATTTTTCACTTAACTAGACTTCACAAAAGGCCCTATAGTGACCGTCGAATTCTTAAGATGTGTAAGAGCTATAAGATTTTAGAATACTTCAAAGTCAGACTAAACCAACAACTTATCCTCTTCGAATTAAACACCCAGATCACTTGACACTAACAGAAGACCTTCACCATCCACTCTAAAGACTTGATCAGAGTTTGACAAAGAAATATGTAGAACAACCCCAGGCGATAAGTATGGTTGTTGTGCGCACAGATGTGCCTAGCTAAAGCAGGCGGACCTCGAGCAAAGTAGCAACAAAGCAAAAGAAAACAAAAAGAAAACGAAGCAAGCAACCTACACAATCCAACTAACCTAAGGAAAGCAGGAAAGTAGAGTATTTACAAGAAACCTATACTACTCAAAAATGA
This sequence comes from Sequoia sempervirens, assembly GCA_007258455.2. NCBI lineage: Eukaryota > Viridiplantae > Streptophyta > Pinopsida > Cupressales > Cupressaceae > Sequoia > Sequoia sempervirens. The sequence continues at coordinate 6,684,074 of VDFB02047397.1, forward strand.
GCTATGTACAAAGATATTTACAAAGCACTATGTTTAGGCACGACAAACCAACATTAACATTCATTGGATTTCCTAATGCATGCACAAGCAAATGGGAAATCATTATCATTCTTAACCATGTAAACTTATCTTTATATTCTAAAAAAATAAATTCACCATTGCAGTACTCAAGTTCCACCATGTCATCATGACAAATCAGCAATTGAGGAGGCTCGTTGAACCCATGGTTAATCCATAAACATGTTCGTTTTCCCTCATTCCCATAACCAAAATAATAAGTGCAATTACGAGAAATAATAAGGGCAAGGAAGGATAAAACTTGGATGTCATCACACAGAGGTGGCAGCTTTGGACAGTCGAGAGCGAGCATAACATTCTTGATCGTTGCATTGGCAGCCTCGAGCTGGCGCAGTGGAGGGTGCAACACTTCAGACATTAAGCTAGCATAAGGCTAGGAGGATGGGGCAACAAACAACTCTTTCGATCTACCAATGGGACCCACAACCTCCACTGGTTGTTCCTCGAGGAAGTACACCTCATCTGCATGGGTTTCCATTGCCAAAACCTCTTCTTGATTGCTGTCTTCAAGGGGCAACATGCTGTCCCATCTCCTTTCCCAAGTGTCAGCCTTATTTTTGTGATGTTCAGTGTCATGGAATGATGACATGCATGAATCTGTCTCATTGCAGTTCTCTGGTTATGAAGTAAAATCTACAAGGATTGAGGCGGAAGGACCCTCACTTGTAGCCCGCAGTTGACCAAGCTCGTCGTATTTGTTGGCAGCGATCGAAACACCTCCACCTTTATCTTCTTCCTTTTGTTGTTCATGTATCTCCTCATGGCGCCCGCTTGTTTCCTCTTGGTCACCATCACTGTAAATGGAGAAGGAGCTCCTCTCCCAATCTGGAAACTCTAATGCATCATTGTTCAAGGGCTCAAGGAGTATGTATTCATCGCTACCGTCTTCTGAGATGTGCTCTTCCTTGACATGAGCATTCCTTTGTAGTGCAGCTCATAATGGAAAGAAGTCATCAATTGATGGAACCTCATCAAGGGGACCAAAGTCTACTGCACAATTTCCCTCCAAAGACTCGTCAAAAAGCCCACCATCCATGGCACATAACTGTTCTTCAAGAGGAAGAACTTCTTGATGACTAGTGGACAGCATTCCCACTTGATCTACTTCATCGCTCGGAAGTCTGAAACTATATTGTTGTCCTTCTTCTATTGCTGCCCCAACATCCTCTTGAGGACTACCTTCAACTGAGTCATTAGTTGATTCGGGCTTTTGGTCCTCTTCTTCGACATGGGCAACAAGTAGAGGAGATCGGGCACTTGGCTTCATTGCTTGTTCTTTGACTTTCTTAATGGCTTCTTGGCACAGTTCACATGTGAACTCTGAGTGCGATGAATCATGGAGCCTGCACCAATTTGGAAATAGTAGCACCTCCAAATCCACTTGGCATTTCAGCTTTGACCAATCCCTTGCTAATCTGGAGATGAGTTGGTCATATCTTTCTACTACCCCAAGGCTTTTAGCCTCCTCTTCTTCCTGATCTTCAACATCTTCATTGGTTGTCCCAGAATGCACAGCTGTGGACTTCATTGGTTCATTGTCACCTACCAATTGCTCTTCTTCTAGAGTGGAGGACTGCCCTTGATTGGTGGAGGGAAGAGCCTCTAAATTAATTTCAATCAAATTTTCACCAAGGCACCTTGCTGTCCTAGTGAAATCTATCTCTTCCTCCTGATTTTCAACTTCAATGTCTACTGCTTAAACATCAACTTGTATCGAGTTTCTTGGTTCATCTTCAATGTGCTGTCCTCCAGATGCTGACAACTGTTTTTCCTCATGGGATAACTTCTCTTCATTAGGAGTTGGTTGCTCCAACTTGTTCGAACAACCCTTGGCTTGAGCAATGATGTTGTCACATGATGAGCAAGTGAATTCAGAGTGGGGTGCATTGTGAAATCTGCACCAACTTGACATAAATATTTCCTCCAATCTTGGTCCATCCTTGCTACACAAATGTTCCTGGATCAACTCCTTGAATGCCTTGCCTGCCATGGTTGTCAATTCTTCCTCCGAGTCTACAAGGGGTAAAGGCTGATATATTTCCCAAAAGAGAATTTCTCCTTGCAAGACCTTCTCAATTATGTCCAAGAATGTTAGACACCCCAATTCACTATGTCTGCAAGTGCAATGGATCCGACATCTATCTACCAACGTGAATTTCTCCAATGGCTTCTTCAGTCTCTTGTTCAAATTTGCATGCAGCTGAGTGATGTCAATTTGTGCATGCTGCTCCATTTCGACTCAGCTTCTTTTGCCTTCAAAATTTTCTGATTTTTGAATTAAAGAGATCTCCTATCTCAGATTTCTTCTTTGAAAGTGCTCTTTTCGATTCCCAACTTTCAACTTTGTAGCCTCAACTTGTCATACCCTTCCTCTAGTGCTAGTTCTATTGATGGTATTAGGAGGAGGAGGGCATGGAATGAATCACTTCCAACCTTTAGCTTTGTATTCTTAACGTGTCAAGCCCTCCTTCTAGCGCCAGTTCTGTTGATGGCGTTAGGAGGAGGGCATAAAATGAATCACTTCCAACCTTCAGCTTTTTATTCCCAACGTGTCAGCCCTCCTTCTAGCGCCAGTTCTGTTGATGGTGTTTTTATGCACTTTTCAGCACAGACAATGCGTAGGTGCACTACCTCTCTTGAAAGATAATCTTCCACAATCAGATTACAGAACACTATCCCAAGGTCTTTAATGTTAGGTCTTGATAGTGCTTGGAATATCTCAGTTGTTTTATGTGATTTGCTAGAATCACAAGGCAGTCTTATGGATGAGTTACAAAGCATGGGAAGTTGGGTTTGCAAATGCAGTTTCAAAGTGCTGAAAGTGAATGAATAGTGGCTGTCCACTCAAAATAGCAAGTTGAAACTCATCAAATTTATCTGATTTAGCTTCATGGTGATGCTTTGGATCTTACTCTAACGAAGGATTAAAATAAATAGCAAAAGGAGAAGGGTTAAGAAAGGTATTTTAATTCTAAGCTACGAATGAACAGTAACAATGGTTGCTGCTAAAGTAGACATACTTCCTAAACTGGGTTTTGCTTCGCCAAGAGAAACCTACAGTTGCACAAAACTAGTGCAATTTTCTAAGGACTGCAGATTTTCAAAGTGCACATGCACATCATGCACATGTAATTGAACTAAGTTGTAGCAATGAAGTAATGAGCTCAGACTAGCTTTGGAAAGTGACTCATCATCAATGAACCACAAAAAACATGAGCTGGAAATCCATCAAATACTAAAACAGCAAACACCATCACCACTCCCATTCAAGAAACTAACACTAAAACTAACATGGAAAGTGAACCATGCATACATAAAGAGAAAACTCAAAAGGAACACCCATAAATCATGGAATGCTACTTTCTATTGCTGCAAAATTTCTTTACATCAATTTTTCAACCCTTACAAATGAGGGGCAAGCCCCTATTTATAGTTTTCCAAATCCCAAATGAATGGCTAGGATCAATTTGTATTGAGTGGCTCAGATTCATTACAAGTTAGGGCTTCACCTACCCCACAATATTCAACAATTAAAAATACATTCCTTGTCTTTTCCCTATTTTGTCATCTAGTGCCAGTCACTATAGCAATTTTGTCATTTAGCTAATTTCCCTTTTCACTGTAGCTAAAACTGCCTGAAAATTGTCTTTTGCTTGATGTGCTTACAGTGTTCTTCCTTTGATCAAATGAGTCCATCGACGATTGGCATCAATGGATTGGTGGCCCCTGATCTGGGTAGAAAGCTCCTTAGAAATCATCATCATCTAGAAAAAGGTAGGAAAACGCCCTCAATGGCCTCTTCGATAGACCTACGGAAGGCTTCTTGACTCCTGCAAACACAAAGTGTCGTAAGTGCATTTATACATGAGTTAAGGAAAATGTCAGTCAAACCTACAAATTCCCTGTTAGATCTATCCATGCATCATCAAAAGATCTTGATATTCATATTTGGAGCTCATTTGGACCATAAACATTAATGCATGCTTCAAGGGTGTGAGCGCAAGAGGGCAGAAAGATGGTGGAAGAAAGCCAGAAGGCAGACAATGGACATAAGCCAAAATAGCTGGGAAGAAGGCAGACTCCCGGATGTTCAAAACAACCGAGAAGGAGGCAGCTGCCGGATGTTCCAAAATGGCGATGGAGAGGTAGAACCCTGAAATGAAGGAGGCGAAGGAGGCACACCGTTCCAAAAGGCGATGGAGAGGCGAACCGAAGACCATGGAATTGCCGGATGTTCCAAAATGATGACGGAGAGGTGGAACCGGAAATGGCCACGGAGGGGCGGGCTCGAAGGGAAGGAGGCAGCTATTGGATGTTCCAAAAACGATGGAGAGGTGGAACCCCGAAATGGCCACGGAGGGGCCGGGCTCCGGAGGCCGAGAAGGGGCAGCCGCTGGAAGTTCCAAAATGCGACGGAGAGGTGGAACCCCGAAACGACCACGAATGGGCCGGGCTCCGGAGGCCGGGAAGGAGGCAGCTGTCGGAAGTTCCAAAATAGCAAAAGGGGGACGAAGCTCCGAAACCACCGAAACTTAACCAAACTTTGACAAAACCTTGGCAATTCATTTACGCACTTCAAACACATCCTAGATCAAAAAAAGGGTGACCCCAAATTCCAAAATAAGGAAACGGGAGTGACGGGGGTCCACGGATGTTTCCACATAGCCAAGGAGGAAGAGAATTCCAGAGGGAAAGTTCTGAAACTATCGAAACTTAGCGAAACGTTGATGAAACCTTAGCAGTTCATTGAAACACCCCAAATACATCCGAAATCCACCAAAAAGTTGTCCTCGAAGCCAAAAATGTGGAAACTAGACCGACAGGGGTCCACGGATGTTTCTGAAACAGCCAAAGCAAGACAAAAGGCAAAAAGGGGATTGGGGGACTTTATTTCTCCGCAGATTTGAATACCCAAGCAGGTGAATTTGGGTAGGGGAATTTGATTGCTTGATGGCACATGACCAATTTGGGCTTGGAAATGTGGCACACAAAACAAGACAAGAGCAAAGCAGCCTGTTGGGAGCGAAAAAAAAGGGGGTCCCTGCCTACAGCAGGGCGTGTGTGCAAAACATGCACAACAATTTTATTGTCCAAACTAGATCTCAACACAAGAAGAACATGGAACAAAACAAAGAAACATCCACTTCAAGTGATTTGAGTCAACCTGAAACAAAATTCAACCCTAGGATATCCATCAACCTTCCATTTAATCATCCTCAAATACCTCAAAATATTCTAGAGGGAGGTTGCCAAGTAGAGGATGTCACCAATAATTACCAAGGAATATTCCAAGATGAGATAATTCAGTTTTTCCAAAAGCTTGAAAACCACAAGATTGTCAACACAATAATGAGACTCAATCCTACACAATACATGTTAGAATTGGCAAAGGAAGGGGCTAAACTCTCCTTTAATTATGATGTGAGCACTATCATGGAAAAATATCTTGAGAGTATTCCACCAGTATCATTCACACCATCCTTCCAAAATGTCATCCAACCCATCATACAACCCACATCATCTCATGCTCTAAGTCAACCCATGATTACCAAGGGGAGTTCATTGGTCCACACTCTTCAGACACATCCCCTTATAAATAACCAAGACTTGGACGCACACACCATCTTGGGTCTACCAAATGCTATCCCTCAAGACCCAAAGCATCCATACGTTCCACTCATTTTCCACGACACCAACAATTCATCCACCTTCGCCACATCACCTACTTATTCTCTTGATACACAAGTCTCTCTCCCCATGGTATCACAAGGACAAATAGATTCATTTGGGCAAATGGGAACTTTTAATAAATCATCATCACTTTTTCGAAGTAACACCACCAATCTTCACACCATTTTCCCCTCTAATATCAACATCCACACCAATCCTTGGTTTAGGGCAACCCCCTTTACCTAAAATATCGATCCAAAATCAATCAAGTCAAAACAATCCTCCAATCATGACTCAAGTCAACATACCAAATCCTTTGAGCATGCCACAGATATCACAACACTAGGTGGAATCAATCCAAGCAACACAATCAATCACTACACCATCTATAACACTCCAAAATGTGGTCTCCAAAGGACCTAGCATATCAAGTGCACACTCTACCACACAACCCCTTATCATCACTCAAACAACACCTTCGTAACCACCTCAAAAAAATATCATTAGACCATCCCACACCATTCTAAATCCTCCACCACCATTGCCAAATCCAAACATGGCTAATCAATACAACATCACTCTATGAGCAGCCCAACAAGCCTATCAAAAGGCACTTCAAAAATTCCAAACTCAGCAAGCCACACAAGCTACGCAAGAAGCCACACAATAAGCACAAGTACAACAAGCTACAAAAGAATGATAGGCTACCCAAGCTCAAGAACAAGCTTTATTGCAATAGTAACAAGCCGTACAAGTTGCAGAAGCCACACAAGCTACAAGAGTTGCTCAAGAAGCACAAGCTGCACAAGCTGCAAAAGCTACACAAGCCACAGAGGTTGCCGGAGCTGCACAAGCTACTCAACAAGCTTAAGCTTAGGATCAAGCTCAAAACCAAGTGCAACAAGCTCAAGCAAAAGCTTTGTTACAACAACATGCTTATCCACAAGCTTTGCAACAATACCAAGCACAACAACAAGCAACTCAATTACAATCCCAACAACAAGCATTGTTGGCACAATGTAAGCATTGTTGGCACAACAAGATTTTTGGGCACAAAAACAACTACAAACATACCAACAAGCATTTTTGACACAACTAAACTTGCAGTAGCCTCCCACAAACAAACAAAATACCCCACCCATCACTCAAGCAACCATACCACCTCAAAAAGGATTCATCCCACCACCCGATCCACAAAATGATGTGTCCGCTCAAATTAAATTTCTCTCACAACAAGTCCTAGACCCACAATCAAGAAAGGAAAAAAATTCACAATGGAATTTGTGCCCCTATCCATTCAATAGTAGCATTATGATGGTTCCATTCTGACAAGGATTTGAGATACCAAAATTTGACAAATATCAAGGTCTGACTGACAATCTTGAAGATCACATCAGTGAGTTCCATGTACACTGTATGGAAGTTGCATATGACTACTCTTATCTAATCTATTTCTTCCCTTGAAGTTTGGCTAGCCTAGCAATGGAATGGTTCTCCCACCTTCCCCCTAGAATCAATTTTTTTAAAGAAATTGTGGACTTATTCATAAACAATTACTCATTTAACATAGGAATGGACGTGAGTCTAGAAGAACTATCCACCCTAAAACAAGCCAAGGGAGAAACATTTGCATCCTTCTTGCAACAATGGAAATCAAAGGACAATAGGAGCAAGTGGGCTATGCCAGAAGAACAACAAATTGGGACTATCATCTCCAATCTTGAAGGGACCTTGTCCTTTCATTTGAAAATGTAATGCATAACAACATATGACTAAATGATCCCCAAGGTGCTCAACATTGAAATATCCCTTATTGCACAAGGTGGCACACCTACATATCAAGACAATTGACCATCAAACAGTTACAACAAAAAACCTCAAACATGGGAAAAAACAAAAATGTCACTAATGATGGTGTCGTTGATCCTAAAGTTATTATGAGTGCTCCAAGGAAAAATACACAACAACAATCATACTAGCAACCACAAGTCAATACCCAAAGAACACACAAATCAACCCATCATAACAATAACTAACCAATCAAACTGTCAACAATCTAGATGATAAAGGAGGACCAGCCCAAGGAAGAGATATCCCCCTAAATGAAAATACACACCACTTGTGGAACCAATTGAATCAGTCATGCAATAGTTGGTACAAGCAAATCTCATCAAAATCCCTGTTTACAAAAATTACCAAGAGCCTCAAGTAAAACCATCATGGTATAACGAGAAGCACCTTTGTGACTTTCACAAAATAAAGGGACACACGACATCCAGCTACATGAGACTCAAGAATCTGATCCAAGATCTCATTGATGACAAGACAATAACCATTGAATAACTTGTCAGGAATCAAGATTTTAAAATATACATGAATCTGATCAATGCCGGATCACAATAAAGGAAACCACAATGGTAAGGGAAAGTACAATAATGTGAACCATATTTATTACCATGTCGTCACATCTTTGGATGAATGGGTAACCTTTGTCAATATTAAAGGATCTAGAGATGAGTGTGGAGTCACCATATGTAGTGGAAAAATTACCATTCTAGGACCTTAACCATTTCCCAAAGCACCTATTACAAATTTGAAGTTGCTCCCTAATGGTTATAATGTCCTAAATCAACTAAAAAATAAGCTTTCCCAAATCTCCATCATGGAGTTACTAAAAATCTCGCTCGCACATAAGGAAATATTAGGAAAGGCATTGGCTACATCCTCTTGCCCCATGGATCTTGATGCTAACCAATTCCAATATATGGTTGGACATATCACTACACCGCATCTCCTCACTTTTTCAAATCATGATCTTCCAACCCAACCATCCCATTACCGTGCTCTCCATCTTAAAGTCCTAGTCCATAATAATAAAGTAAAATGAGTCTTTGTCGATGGAGGTGTGGGCTTTAATATTTATACTCTCAAGCTAATAAAGAATTTGGGATTCTTTGAAGATGTCATTAAGAAAGGAAAAGGTATCTGTTATGCCTTGCATAACCACCCCATTTTGATTTGGAACAAAATGGGTTCCCCTTTCTTTTGTTTTCTTTTCCTTTGGTTTTTGCTTTTGCTCTTGGGGTTCTTCGGGTTTTCTCCTAAGTTCAGGACTTTCCATCCAATTCAGATTTTCTTGGATCTTGCTCGAACTCTGACTGAATGCTGTTGTTTGAGGATTTTTGGTCTTCGCAGAATTCCGCATGGACCGGATTTTCCCGATGTCTTCTTTTTCGCAGATTTCTTTCTCCTCTGGATTTTCCTGAAATCCGTTGTTCCCTGTTTGTTTCAGGTTTTCTGGAATGTCTTTTCCTTCACGGAATTTCGTCCTACGCAAATTTCTCCAGAATCTAGTAAAATCTAAAGATCTATGGAGTAGTAGGACTAATTAGCAAATGATGATGCATTTTATGATTCCTTTATGCTATTTTGAAGATCTCGCATGTTGTTCCTTGTTTGATAATAATCAGATTAAGCTTCTAGTGGGTGTTTTCATGTTTTTTCCGCTGGAATCTCCCTGACTCAGAATTCTTCGGTATTCCTCCTTGGCTTGGATTCTACGGGTCGACCTGAAACCCGAACTTGTTGGTATGATCATTTTGTTTGAGAATTTAACTGCACCTTACTAATAGGGATTCATTTCAATGATGATTTTGAGTATTTAACTTCTATCTTTATGATCTTTACTATGGTTCTCTTTGTTGAGTGCAGGATTAAATCGTGCCAAGATGATATTTGCTAGGGGAGCTTAGTTGAAGGGAATTCTTCTGTCCAATTGGTCATGAAAATCAGCTAAGGTAAAAGTCGGCAAGACTTTTCTAGACCCTTACTGACTGGTGGCTTGGTTTTGACTGTTTGAAATCCAAAGAATCAGAATACTCCCCATTCTGCATCTTATCAGCATAGGGTTATCACGGTTTCACTGACTTGTGGTTTGTTTGGTTCAAATTTGTGTTTATGTTGCCTTTCGGAAAGACCCCAAAGATGTCAGAGCGATCAAGAATCATATGTAGGATCTGTTGGCAAGAGAGGGGTCATCGTCTCGATGACATGAATTTCCTATTGGCATGAGGGGTTTCCTTTAGAGAGAAGTCTCAGCGAGACCTTCAGGTCTCACCGACAGGTAGCAAAGTGCATACATTATCAACACAATGTTCTCTCTTCACTGAGATGTGTCGTCGAATCCCTAAAGTCTCACCGACTACCACCACCAGCAGACACTTCGGTGGGAGGCATCTTCATCGGCGTATGGTCTTGGCAAAGTCTCCATGTCTCGCCGACCGCTATCAAGAGGTTTCCTATAATGACATAAGGTGTTATCCCCACCAAGATGTTTCGGTGAGTTCATGAGGTCTCACCAACTAAGAAAAGGGAGTCGCTAGGAGTCTCGCCGACGGGGAGGGTCTGTGTATAGACAAAGCAGGATAGTGTCGCCAAGAAGTCTCGGCGAATGAAGTAGTTCTCGGCGACACAAGTGGAGCTCGCCAAGAGGTGCGAAGTTGCTGGAAGCTCTTGTCGAACAGAGGATGTCTCACCAAAGCATGAAGGCTATCGGTGTAGAAGTTGGAGCATGCTAGAAAGTCTCAGTGAAAAAGGAATGTCACACCGAGACATCGCTAGGGGACTCCATTGGTGGTCTTTGGCGAGAAAACCGGTATGTCACAGCGACAACAGGATGAACTAGTGAGGGATTTCATCGAGACATGAGGTATCTGTAGGACATCTCCCCGACAAAGGGATGTTATAGCGAAGCGCACGCAACACAAGAGAACTTTTCGGTATGACTACCGTAAGGTCTGGCCAAAGGGAAAAGGAGCTTGCGGAGAGGAAAGGCATGCGCCAAGAGGTCTCAGCGAAACGTAGGAGTCTTGGTGACACATTTGGAGCGAGAGAAAGCACTTCAGTATGACTACAACAAGGTTTTGGCGACAGTATAGCTCGCCAAAGGATCATGCTTTTTCCACGAGGTCTTGGCGAAGAGTGAAGGTCACATCGAAACAGGAAGGATGGGGCTTGTTGAGGATAGGAAGAGGTCGGGAAGACTCTGAGCGAATGAAGTACTTTGTTGTAAGGTCACAGTGATGAGTGATGGTCTCACTGATGGAAAGGAGGGCTCGGTAAGAGAATAGGAGCTCGGGATAAGGTCTTCCTGACCCAGCACAATCTCACCAACACAAGGAAGCTCGCCCAAAGATTTGGCCTTCGGCGAAACGTCTGGCTGACTTACCAATGTCACAACAAAACAATGAAGTCAACCCATTGTAGGATAAGGAGAATGTCAGGGAGACTCCAAAGGAAAATGAGGACTTCTCCATGTGGTCTTGTTGATATGCTAAAGTCTTGCCGATAGTAGTAGGTTCACAAATGAAAAATAGATATCGGTAGGACCATGGGGGATCCCCATTACCTTGGGCTGATTCAAGGGTCTGAAGGGAAAATAATCTAGAGCCAGAGCGGGGGATACCATCGTTGTGATGTCCTGCCAATGAGGTGAGGTCTCGGTGATAAAAAAAATGAGCTTGATGTGACTTCTGAAGCCCACCAAGATGTCTCACTGATTGACCCAGGCTATGCCAATGCCTGTTGTAAGATGAAAATCGCATCGGGGAGACACCGTTGGTGTCTCACTGACCTGTGATTTAGGTCAGACCACTCTTGACTACTCAGAATCTGGCATGGTAGCTAATCGTTCAATCAGAGGGAGTTGAGAGGAACCTTTGACTGATTGACCGTCCCTGTGGAGGGGACTAATAGAGTGCGACCGAATGATTTCTTTTTGAGAACATTTGATGACGAATCTACTTGGGCGATGGTGCAAAGATCTAAGGAGGCTTGATGGTGTTTTTAGAAGACAGTCAATGAGTAGAGGACTCCAGAACAAAAGGGAGGCCAAAGAATGAAGAAGCCATGACTCAGAGGGACACATGTGGTGAACACTGACAGAGGAAAATCAATATTAATGCAGATATCCTGGAGCATTCAAGGTGACTCCGTGAGGGATTTCAAAGGTGGACACGAAGATGCTAGAGTTAATGTTGCAGTTGCCAAAAGATCTACAAAGATGTCTCCTGCGAGTAGGAATGCTTCATTAGCATGGACAACAAGGATTCACATTGAATGCAGTTTTGACTTTCCTCAAAAAGATCTTAGAGCTGACACTCCTAGATGCAGATATTTTGTAAACCCTAGCACAGGGGATAGCGCATTCTTTTGGTACACATTTTGTATATAAGGAATTCTTGCCTCTTTGTAAAGGTTAGATAGTGAGGGATTAGGACTTCTAGATTGAAAGAAATTTTAGATTGAGAACTTTCAGAGTTAGAACTATTAGGAGTTAGTGAGTTAACAAAAGGAGATAGAGTTGCATCTTGATTCTTAGTAATGAGAGCTTCTCTTGTCTTCTTGGTTAGCAGTAAGGTTTTAGCACAGACTGTATTTTATTTTCTAAGTTTTCTTAGTGTAGTTGCAAACAATCTAGAGCCACAGATTCTCTGTACATTGGTGATTATGCTAGCTTTGTAAATATTGCTTATCTATTTTATTGACAGTAGAAGCAATCAGATTTTAATCTACTTCATGTTGTGTTCCTGAATGATATTTGTCTTAATTGATCATTTGATTTGTGAAGTCTTCAAAGAATGAAATGTTATTTGTGTTTTATTTAAATTGTATCTTAAAAACTCTATTATGCGAATTAGCATTGTGAATGAAAGAGGTTGTGTGTCAATCACAAGCTTATCTTGTTTTGCAGTTTTAGTTTATAATTCCTTAAAGTTAACAAGTCTAGTTAAGATTTGATGAACTATTATTCTTTTCTGTTTCAAAAAACCCTAATCTATCTTTTATTGTTTCTTTAAAACCCATGTTAAAGTAGGTTTTATTTCATGTTTGAACTTAGAATAATCCAGAAGCTCAACACCAGTAGGTCCCTTGAATATTACTATTGCATTGACCACTGAGTAATATCGGCACAGTTGAGACCCAACTACAAAGACCTTGGGAGCTAAGGCATCCATGTGTTGCCTTTCTCTTTCAAGAGAAGCAAAATAGCAATATTCTATTTGAGAATTTAACTGCACCTTACTAACATGGGATTCATTTCAATGATGATTTTGATTATTTAACTTCTATTTGTATGATCTTTACTATGGTTCTCTTTGTTGAGTGCAGGATTAAATCATGCCATGATGATATTTTCCAGGGGAGCTCATTTGAAGGGCATTCTTCTGTCCAGTTGGTCATGAAAATTAGCTAGGGTAAAACTTGGCAAGACTTTTCTAGACTCTTACCGACTAGTGGCTTGGCTCTAACCATTTGAAATCAAAAGAATCAGAATACTCCCCATTATGCATCTTATCGGTGTAGGGTTATCATGGTTTCACTAAATCATGGTTCGTTTGGTTCAAATCTTTGTTTATGTTGCCTTTCGGCAAGACCCCAAAGATGTCACAGCGATCAAGAATCATATGCAAGATCTGTTGGCAAGATAGGGGTCATCATCCCAATGACATGAATTTCCTATAGACATGAGGGGTTTCCTTCGGAGAGAAGTCTCGGTGAGATCTCTGGGTCTCACCAATGGGCAGTAAATGGCATACACTGTTGGCACAATGTTCTCTCTTCGCCGAGATGTCTCGGAGAATCCCTAAAGTCTCACCCACTACCACCACCAGCAGACACTTCAGCGGGAGTCATCTTCATCGGTGTATGGTCTTGGTGAAGTCTCCATGTCTCGCCAACTGCTATCAAGAGGATTCCTATATCAGCATAAGGTGTTATCCCCACCAAGATGTTTCGGCGAGTTCACGAGGTCTCACCGACTAAGCAAAGGGAGTCGCCAGGAGTCTCACTGACGGGGAGGTTCTGTGTATCGGCAAAGTAGGATAGCATCGCTAGGAAGTCTCAGCGAATGAAGTAGGTCTCGGTGACACAAGTGGAACTCACCAACAGGTACGAAGTCCCTGGAAGCTCTTGTCGAACGAAGGATGTCTCACCGAAGCATGAAGGCTATTGTCATAGTAGTTGGAGCATGCTAGAAAGTCTCGGCGAAAAAGGAATGTCTCACAAACATAGTGCTAGGTGATTCCATTGGTGGTCTTCGGCGAAAAAACTAGTATGTCATAGTGACAACAGGATGAACTAGTGAGGGCTTTCACCAAGACATGAGGTATCTGTAGGATGTCTCCCTGACAAAGCGATGTTACAGCAAAGCACACACAATGCAAGAGAACTTTTCAGTATGACTACTGTAAGGTCTGGCCGAAAGGAAAAGGAGCTGGCAGAGAGGAAAGGCATGTGCCAAGAGGTCTCAGCGAAATGTAAGAGTCTCGGCGACACATTTGGAGTGAGAGAAAGCACTTCAGTATGACTACAATGAGGTTTTGGTGACAGTATAGCTCGCCAAAGGATCATGCTTTCACCACAAGGTCTTGGTGAAGTGCGAAGGTCACATCGACACAGGAAGGTTGGGGCTCGTTGAGGATAGGAAGAGGTCAGAAAGACTCCGAGTGAATGAAGGACTTCCCTGTAAGGTCACAGCGACAAGTGATGGCCTCACTGATGGAAAGGAGGGCTCGGTAAGAGAATAGGAGCTCGGGATAAGGTCTCCCTGACCTAGCAGAGTCTCATCGACACAAGGAAGCTCTCCCAAATATTTGGCCTTCAGTGAAACGTCTGGCTGACTTACCAGTGTCACACCAAAACAATGAAGTTAGCCTGCCATAGGATAAGGAGAATGTTGGGGAGACTCCAAAGGGAAACAAGGACTTCGCCATGTGGTCTTGTCGATATGCTAAAGTCTTGCCAACAACAGTAGGTTCACAAATGAAAAATAGATATCGGTATAACCATGGGGGATCGCCATGACCTTGAGCCGATTCAGGGGTCTTACAGAAAGGAAAACAATCTAGAGCCAAAGCGGGGGATACCATTGCTGTGATGTCCTGCCAATGAGGTAAGGTCTTGGTGATAAGAAAATGAGCTCGATGTGACTTTTGAGGCCCGTGGAGACATCTCACCAATTGACCCAGGCTATGTTGATGCCTATTGCAAGACAAAAATCACATCGGGGAGACACTGTTGGTGCCTCACCAACCTATGATTTAGGTCAGACCACTCTTGATTGCTCAAAATCTGGCATGGTAGCTGATCATTCAATCAAAGGGAGCTGAGAGGGACCTTTGACTGATTGACCATCCCTGTGGAGGGGACTAGTAGAGTGCAACTGGATGGTTTTTTTTAGAATAGTTGACGATGAATCTGCTCAGGCGATGATGCAAAGATCTAAGGAGGCCTGATGGTGTTTTCAGAAGATAGTCAATGAGCAGAGGACTCCAGAACAAAAGGGAGGCTGATGAATGAAGAAGCCATGACTCAGAGGGACACCTATGGCGACCACTGATAGAGGCAGATCAATATTAATGTAGATATCTTGGAGCATTCAAGGTGACTCCACGAGGGATTTCAAAGGTGGACATGAAGATGCTAGAGTTAATGCTGTAGTTGTCAAAAGATCTAAAAAGACTTCTCCTGCGAGTAGGAATCCTTCATCAGCATGGACAACAAGGATTCACATTGAATGCAGTTTTGACTTTCCTCAAAAAGATCTGAGAGCCGACTCTCCTGGATGCAGATATTTTGTAAACCCTAGCATAGGGGACATCACATTCTTTTGATACACATTCTGTATATACAGCATTCTTGCCTCTTTGTAAAGGTTAGACAGTGAGGGATTAGAACTTCTAGATTGAAAGAACTTTTAGATTGAGAACTTTCAGAGTTAGAATTGTTAGGAGTTAGTGAGTTAACAGAAGGAGATAGAGTTGCATCTCGATTCTCAGTAATGAGAGCTTCTCTTGTCTTCTTGGTTAGCAATAAGGTTGTAGCACAAACTGTAATGTATTTTCTAAGTTCTCTTAGTGTAGTTGGAAACAATTTGGACCCACAGATTCTCTGTACACTAGTGATTGTGCCAGCTTTGTAAATATTGCTTATCTGTTTTATTGATAGTAGAAGCAATCAGAGTTTAATCTACTTCATGTTGTGTTCCTCAATGATATTTGTCTTAATTGATCATTTGATTTGTGAAGTATTCAAGGAATGAAATGTTATTTGTGTTTTATTTAAATGGTAGCTAAAAAACTCTGTTATGCGAATTAGCACTGTGAATGAAAGAGGTTGTGTGTCAATCACAAGCTTATCTTGTTCTATAGTTTTAGTTTATAATTCCTTGAAGTTAACAAGTCTGGTTAAGATTCAATGAACTATTGTTATTTTCTATTTCAAAAAAACCTAACCTATCTTTTGTTGTTTCTTTAAAACCCCTGTTAAAGTAGGTTTTATTTCATGTTTGATCTTAGAACAATCTAGAAGCTCAACACCAGTAGGCCCCTTGAATATTACTATTGCATTGACCACTGAGTAATATCGGCATGGTTGAGACCCAACTACAAAGACCTTGGGAGCTAAGGCATCCATGTGTTGCCTTTCTCTTTCAGGAGAAGCAAACTAGCAATATTTTGTTTACATTGTTGTGGTGCCAAAATAGCCATCAATAGTATCACTATCAGGGCCTATGATGATCAAGAATGGGTGCCTCAAGACACCATTCAACTCCCTATTCAAGTAGGCCAAACCATCATGGGGACTACATGCCAAGTCCATGATCTTGAACTACCGTACAATATCCTCCTAGGGCACCCATGGATTTGTGGGATGCAAGCTATGGCATCCACATTCCATCAATGTGTGAAATTCCTTTATAAAAACCAAGAAGTTGGAAAAATGAAGAACATATCATTTTGTTATTTTGTGTTGCCATTGATGCCACCATGATATATGAGTTGCAACTGCAAGAAGTCTAAATTTGTTATGGTATTTTGGTTTGGTATGTGAACCAATATAATGTTTATATCCTTTGGTATTTTGGTCCACATTCATTTGCTAGTGATTATTGTTGATTGATGTTTTTGGAAATGGTTCATGGATGTTGGGAGCATGTACTTTCAAGATCTCATGTATTCAGATGCTCGTATGATGTATTGACATTTCTCTTGTAATTGCAATTATGTTATTAGGTCTATCCTTGACCGACCTAATGGATGTATTGTGTAATGGAAAATTATTTTTTGTTATGAGGACATATGTGTGACCTACCCTAGGTCCATGTTGACTTGATGTAGTGTGTTGGATATTTGAATTGCTTTTTGGGAAATTTTTGTGAAAGCTTAGAGTTGACAGATGGTATTTTTGGTGAATAAGAAGTGCATCTAATTTGACCGACCTAATTGATGCTTGTAGAGAGATTAGATATATATTGAATAGTTTTTGAAGATTGTGATTAGTGTGTTGTGAATGTGAATATGATGAAGTGTGTCAAGTTAGTTGATTGAGCTTCATTGGAACTAAATATGCACTCACTAGGTATACTTTATCAATTCATCTTTTGGTTGTAAGCCATTTTATCATTGTAATTTCGTAGGCAGTGATCCTTTGTATATGGATAGTGAGTCTTGGTAGTGAGCCACCCAATTTTGTAATATCTTATAACTAGTAATACTATATTGTGAGCTAACACTCACTGTGGTTTTTCCCATTTTGGGTTTTCCACGTAAAAATTTCAAAGATAGGCATAAGGAAGTAACTGATCAGTTGAAGAAGGATAATGAAGAAATTACTAGTTTGAAAGTGCAAGTAGAGGAGAAGAAAAGAATTGAAGAATATCTGAACAAATTGGTACAAAGTAAGTTTGGAGATTGCACCAAGCTTGAACAAGAAGTTGTGAACCTGAAAGGGGATCTTGAGAAGGAAAAACTATGTGAGAATAATTTCAAATCTAGCTTAGATGGGCTTGGTGCATGTGTAGAGTCATGATGGGCCAAAAAGTGGCAATATGATGGGTATGTGGCTAACGACTTTTTTTTCCTGAAATTGATGAAATGAAAAGGGTTTTTAAAGGAAATTCTCAGCTTTCCACAAATATAAATTATGCTTTACTTTGAATTTAATAAGTAATTATTATTAATTTTCTATTCAAATTACAACTAAAGTCCTGATTGATAGAATAATTGAAAAACATATATAGCTTTCAAATGGTATCACATTTTTTGAATCCAAAATATGCATCACATTCTATGCTTCGCATACTATTGGATTAAAAAAAGAAAAAATGAATTTCATGAATTTCAATATAATTAGAGAAATATTATCTGCTATAACTGCAACAAACCAGGACATACTTCAAGAAATTGCAGAAGTAAGAAGGGTAAGAAGACCAATTTGGTAAAAAACAATGAATCCACGAAGAAGGTTGACAAAGATGAGATCAAACAAGAGATGAATAAGATTTGGAGGAAGAAAGAAGAACCAAAAACTGTTGATGTGTTTGTGCCCTCATCTGATATGGACAATTCCTCTAAGAACTAGACCTAGCATGGTCTTAAGGGGAGCATTATTAGAAAATCATAAAAACCCCTTGGATAAATGGTGTGGCAGAGACTGGCATGAGGATGAAATGTGAAGAATGAATAAGTAGAGGTTTTGAAAAAGGAACCAAAAAAAGGTCTGAAGGAATGATCTTTTGTGGAGAAAATTAGGGTTTCTCTGAGTAGAGAAGAGGAGTTTTTAGCAGCTTTTGAAATCTACCACATTTAATGTCAATTAGGCCAGATCATTATTTTATAAAGAAAATATGTAAGGTATTTTGATCATTTGTGCATTTGAAAAGATTGAAGATATTTTTAAGCATTATTGAGGAGATTTGGAGCTCGAGTCGTGAAAACTCTAGTTCTGGTTCATCGTGAAAAAGAGGTATTTTTCTTTTCTATGCAATTGTGGATTTGTGTTCTTTGAGTTTTTTGAATTTGAAATTGGAAGAATGGCAATCCCTATAGTTGTTAAAGTGTCAGAGAGATCAAGACCTTTTTTATAGAAAATATTCCTCGAAATTATTTGAAGATGACCTCATGGGCACATTGTCATCAATCCCTCATAGAGTCATGTCGATCGAGGACACAAGGATGTATATTCAAGTGAAGTATGAGGAATTCAATCACACAAAGTTGATTGAAATTTGGAAGAATGAGTTTACTAGTGAAGATTTATTGATAAAACTTGAGTGCTTGAACCTGGTTGTGAAGAAAGAAAAATGGAATAATTTTCGCAACTTTAGTTGTGATGATGATATCGTGAAGTCAGTTCTAAGTAGAATTCATAATAAATTCCTATGGACTGACTGACCGCACTTGATAACCAAGGAGGTGATTAGGGTTGTTATTGGTCTTTGGGATAAAGGTACAATACCCCTACTGAAAACCATGAAGAATGAGGTAGAAACATAACTTACAGGATCCACATATGACAAGAGAGCTTTAACAATGAAGACCATCACTAATCCAGCTATGAAGTATGCAACTATCATGAATTGCCACAAAATATACTTCACAAACAGAGAAAACTTTGTTTCACCTGAAGCAATTTATATTGGTTTTGATATGGTTGTAAATGGTGCAGATTATGATTTATGTGAGCTTCTTCAGTTACAATTGCTTGAGAACTTGAAGGTGACAAAGCAAAGGAAGTATGCTTTCAAATTTGGTTCATTGATTGTATGTCTATTTTTTTATTTCATTAAGAGACTTTTGGGAAAGAATAATGAAGCATTCTTGGACTCATCCAGACTAGTGGAACATAAAATTTTTGATTATATGCATAGTTTGGGTAATCTAAAAGCTCAATAAAATTCTCTAACAACATTCTTCATTGTATTTAAGAGCAACTTGAATGAAATAGAAAGGATTCCGAGGAAAATTGTTGAGAAATACAAAGATGAAATTGTATTCCATGTTTCATCTAATGAATGCATGATCAAGGCAGTAGAACCTCAGACCATATGGATTGAACCATTGGGATATGAGATTACAGAAGATGAAGCTGAGAGGTATGTGCAAATGTTGTTGAAGAATGCGAAGGATTCTAATGAACCCATAATTGGGACTTATGCTAAAAAGTATATGGAAGTTCACTTGGAGGAACAAAATCCCAAAATTAGAAAGAAAGTGGAGAAAATGCTTAAATAAGTTGGATTCACTGATGAGGAGATTTCCCTTGGAAGGGCTAAGAGAGAATAGTTGGAGGAAAAATATTCTAGCCTAAGGAGATCTAGTAGAACTACCACTGTTAAATCCTCTGCAGCCCCTGTAGCAAAGATTGAACCTAGTACTGCTGACAAAGGGAAAGGTCTTATTTCCTCTAGAATGACTACTAGATCTTGAAAGAGAAAATAAAATCGGCTAGTAGCCCCTACAAAGAGAGGAAATAAAGAGAAAGCAACAAGGGAGAAGAACCTTAGTGTCACAAATGATCAGGATGAAGATGAAGAGGATCCTGATGTGAAATTGGTGAGGAGAAGAAGAGGAAGTTTATCCTCTAGTGAAAGTGCTTCTATGAAAGTTGTTGGTTCCAAGAGAGCACATGAACATTGTGTCATCATCTGATGATGAGGAAGTGAAAGAATTTGGTGTTCATGTGCACACCAAACTAGAATCAAAGAAGCCTAAGATGTCTGGTGAAGCTTTTGCAAAATAGGGAGAAGAAGAGGAAAATCTGGTAAGTTCTCGCCCCCATCTTAAATTAGAGGTAACTTTCAATACTTTGATACATTTTGAGAATATCCTAAAACCTACAATGGAATATTATGATAATGTTGGAGATGACGATAAGAAAACTTTGCTTTTAGTTGTCAATCAACATGTTATCATCTCAAAAGTTAGGTGGGATGATATAAGGAAAGATGTACCTGATAATATGTGGGAAGCCCTAATTAAAAGGAGATCAAAGGCTGTTGAATTTGAAGACAAAATGAGAAATGATGAATGCAATAAGATTGGTTCTTGCTTGAACCCAGATGATCTTGAGACTTTGAAAAAGATTTGTGCAGAGATGTTTCGAATGAAGAAAACATTAAATATTTTAATGACTAGAAATAAAAATTTGAAAAAGAAGATAAGAAAGGAAACAACAAAAGTGATTCAGGATATAATAGAAAAATACGACATGCTTAAGGCTGATGAAGATGTTGTTGAAAATGCTGAGGAAAATATTTCTCTTGATACAGGTAATGCAAATATCTCTGAAAACATTGATGTTGAAGTTGATGCCAATGGTGAAAATGATCCTCGGGTAACTGAGAAGCAGAATGAAGGTAAAGTTGAACCTAGAAAACATAATAATGCTCCTTTGGAGTACACTGACAGAGAAAAAGGAAATGATGAAAAAGGTAATATTGAAGAAGGAAAAGGTAGTGGAGAAGAAGAAAAAGATAATCTAGAGGAAGAGAAAAATAAAAATGGAAAAGATAAAATGGATGGAAACGATGAAGAAGATAATAAGGATAATGATAAAGATGAAAATAAAAAAGGAAGAAAAGAAAGAAGAAGAAGAAGAGAAAGTGGAAGAAGAAAAGGAGGAAGAAGAGAAGGAAAAGGGAGAGGAAGAAAAGAAAAATGAAGAATCTACTAGGAAAAATGAAGAAAGTCAAAAGAAGATTGTAAAATCTCTTAACCATCCTAGAGAATCATCCTCTGGTAATGATGGTTTGAAAGGTTTTCTATCCAAGAAAATCATATTCCAACCAATAATTCTCTAGGAACTTCTACAACTTGCTATGATTGAATAGTTTTTTGATGTGGAGAAGATGTATCTAGTGCATAAAGTTGTGTTAGGAGATGCATTGCAGGCATTCAGAAGGAACAATATTCTTGAAACACATCATAAAGGAATAGAATTGATAGAAGATGCTCTTATGGAATTGGAGGTCATACCTAGTGCATATATTGATGCATCCCTTGCTCCTATTGAAAATTTGAGATTGTTGTTAGATTATTTCAAGGATTATACCTCTAGGCTTAGTGAAAAGACTAAACAAGCAATTGAGGAGAAACTGGTAGATAAAAGGCTATTGGCACTGCATGACAAGTGTGCTCTTGCACACTCAAATATTGAAAAGAATCTAGAAGCTATGAATTTTTTTGAGTTAGAAGCAAATGTTCTTGTTTATTGCTT
The DNA here is from genome assembly GCA_007258455.2 of Sequoia sempervirens. Taxonomy (NCBI): domain Eukaryota; kingdom Viridiplantae; phylum Streptophyta; class Pinopsida; order Cupressales; family Cupressaceae; genus Sequoia; species Sequoia sempervirens. Next base: position 6,705,881 of record VDFB02047397.1, read on the forward strand.
AAAGTGGTTGGATTCCACTCAAAACATTAAGATTGTTATGGACTCCATTGAGTCTCAGTTGACTACCATCTCTGGTACTTAGAGCCTATCCAAAGACAAAGACAAATCAAATTTAGAATGCCATCACTGGGCATAAAGAAAAATTATGTCTTGTAGAAGTAGAAGGAAGAGATTATCAAGAAATTTGAGTAGTTAAGTGACATTATAAGAGTGGAATAGACCCCAGTTGGAAAGCCTCTGGCAAGCACATAAAAGCTTGAGAAGATAAATTTTTCTCCTGATACTTCATATGGTGTAGAAGAAACTTTGGTAAGTTGGAATCTTTGAATAGGATGTTGATTGTTGTAAAGGATAGCTTGGAGAATGGTAAATCTGTATGGGAAGGTATTTGAAGGACCTTTAAGGCTCCCCATCCTCTAGTTGATACATGTTTCTTTGTTTTCTTTTTTTCATGTTTGAATTTCAATTCTTTTTGGGACACCCTTTGTCCTTGGTGTCAAAGGGGGGGTGAAGAATTTTGAAATGCTAGTGTTAGGAGGAAAAGTGTTGTAAATAAGGAGTTTTGTAAATATTCTTTTTGGCACATGTTGCCATCAATGACAAAGGGGGAGATTGTTGGAAAAATGAAGAAAATATCATATTTTTTTTTAATTTTGTGTTGTCATTGATGTCACCATAATATATGAGTTGCAACTGCAAGATCAAACCTGAATTTGTTCCGATATTTTGGTTTGGTATCTAAACTGGTATAATATTTATATCCTCCAGTATTTTTGTATTACCCTCTAGTATTTTGGTCTGCATTCATTTGTTGGTGATTACTGTTGACTGTGGTTTTGGGAAATGGTTTGTGGATGTTGGGAGCATGTACATTCAAGATCTCATGTATTTAGTTGCTCATATGATGTAGCGACATTATTTTGGTAATTGCAATTATGTTATTAGGTCTATCCTTGGATGATCTAATGGATGTATTGTGTGATAGAAAATTAATTTTTGTTATGAAAACATATGTGTGATCTATCCTAGGTCCATGTTGACTTGATGTAGCGTGTTGGATGTTTGAATTTCTTTTTGGGAAGATTTTATGAAAGCTTAGAGTTGACAAGTGGTATTTTTGGTGAATAAGAAGTGCATCTAATTAGGCCAACCTAATTGATGCTTGCGAAGAGATCAGATATATATTGGATTATTTTTGAAGATTTTGATAAGTGTGTTGTGAATGTGAATATGATGAAGTGTGTCAAGTTAGTTTACTGAGCTTCATTGGAACTAAATCTGCACTCACTAGGTGTACTTTATTTGTTCATCTTTTGGTTGTAAGCCGTTTTATCATTGTAAATCCATAGGAAGTGAGCCTTTGTATTTGGATAGTGAGTCCTAGTAGTGAGCCACCCAATTTTGTAATATCTTATAACTGATTATACTATATTATGAGCTAACGCTCATCATGGTTTTTCTCATTATGGGTTTTCCACATAAAAATCCTGGTGTTCATGTGCTCTGTGTTTTCATGATTTGTTAAGGCTTTTACTTATTTGTGATGTTGTATACATTTGAATAATTGGATGGTATCTGATCAAAAAATTTAAGAATATACTGATTCACCCCCCCTCAGTATCTTGGACATTCAACATAAGTCATAGTCCATGGTGATCCCGAGCCATTCTATTATTGCAAAAATATAGAGGCCAAGTACTACAAGATCCCTTAATTCCAAAAGAATGATGAGGGACCCACATCTCCTCATATAGACCCATCCAACCTAGCCTCCACTTTTGAGAAAAAGACACCCCCCATTCAAGACATCCCTGATATTAAAGTTATTATCCAAGATAATAGGTGTGGAGACTATAAAATGAAAAAGAGTGCCTTTGTCATAGGAGAGTTACCTCAATCTCCTAGATCTCATGGGAAACCACATATAATTGACATAACATCCCATACCTTCAAAGTAGAACTCACTACCTTCAAAAGGTGAGGATACCAAAGCAAAGAGGTAATAGACAAGAAAGATGTTTCAAGCCTATTATATCAAGATGAGAGACCCGTAACTGATCTTCCCATGGATGATGATCACAAAGGACTATAGTTAATGTTTGGATGGGGCTATAACAAAAATGAGAAGCTCGGGAAAAATTATGATAGCCAAATATGATCAGTAATGGGATCCTCATGACATACATGGGTATGTGCAGGATCATGATGGGCCAAAAAGTGGTGATATGATGGGTATGTTGCTGATGACTTTTTTTTACCCAAAATTGATGAAATGAAAGGGTTTTTAAAGGAGATTCTCAGATTTCCACCAATATAAATTATGCTTTACTTTGAATTTAATAAATAATTATTATTCATTTTCTATTTGAATTATGACTAAAGTCTTGATTGATAGGTTGATTGAAAAAAATCTATAGCTTTCAAACACTATCATATTTTTTGAATCCAAAACATGAGTCACATTATATGCTTCACATACTATAGGATTAAAAAAATAAAAAATTGAATTTCATGAAGTTTTGACCAAGTTAAGGTGGTTAGACATACGAGTTTTTATATTTTTTAAAATTTGTAATTAAAAATCATAATTAATTATTTACTTGGAAAAAAATTACAAAAAAATATGCATCACATTCGGACATGAGTCCTCTACTTATATCTAAGAATCCTTATAAAAATTATTATCATTTTATTGTGGTTAAGATTGGTTAAGGTGGAGACACCTTATTTTTTTTTTTTTTCAATGGAATTTAAATTGCTACATTGAAATTTCAAATTTTCACCAAATAGTTTTTTCTTTTAAATACCTGGTGGTTTAGAACTACCATTTCAATTTTCTACTCAGGTCTATTCTGAAATATTTTGAAATAATGCTCGATCCTACTTATTCAAATTTTTTACATCAAGTTACTAACTTTGGATTTTTGATTTTTGTTGCTTAAGGGCCTGGTTTTTCCATGATGATCCTGCACATACCCACATTGGTTATATCAAAGATATAGTTATCTAGAGGTAGACTTGTGGATACTAGTAACTGAAGAGGAGCTCTGAATTTTTTAAAAAGGGAACCTTTGCCTAGAATGGTTATCTTTCCAAGGGTACATATAAGACCAAGATTCTTTAGGCATTTCTCAAGGTACAATCAGATTATGATAGCCAAAGATGATCAACATAAGATAGATTTCACCTATCCATGGTAGACTTACTACTATAACATGATGCCATTTTCGTTAAAGAACGCTATAGCTACATACCAAAGAGCTATGATGCTTATTTTTCATGACATGATTCACAAATCTATAAAGGATTATGTGGATGACATATTATCCAAATCAAGGAAGCGTCAAGACCACATAGCAGCACTAGGATCCATCTTTGACAGACTTCAAGAATACAACTTTTGACTAAATCCTAAGAAATGTGTCTTTAGTGTGCAATCACTAAAACTTCTAGGGTATATTGTATCAATGAGTGGAATTGAGATAGACCCTACCAAATTCAAATCAATTCTTGAAATGGAAGCACCACGGACATTGAAGCAGTTAAGGGGTTTATATGGAAGGATCCAATCCATTCATCGATTCATAGTGCAGTTAGGAAAGAAGGCTATCCCATATTCTCATCTACTCCATAATGGGGTAGCATACAAATGGGATGAGAAATGTGATCAAACATTCAAAAAAATCAAAGAATACTTGTTGACACCACTGGTCCTCATACCGCCAATCCAAAACAAAACATTGATACTCTACACATCAACAACAACAACAACAAAAATGATTGGAACTCTCTTAGCTCAACAAGATGAAACAAGGAAGGAAAGGGCCATTTACTATATCAATAGAATTATGGTGGGACACAAGATAAATTACACATTTATTAAGAATTCTTGCCTAGCAGTAGTGTTTGTTGCACAAAAATTCAAGCACTATATGTTGGCTAATCAGATAGAGCTTATCACCAAAATAGATCCTCTCAATTATCTACTTTCCAAAGCAACACTCATAGGAGGAATGGCTAAGTGGGTTTTGATATTAACAAAATACGACATTGAATATGTAGAATGAAAAGCTATCAAAGGATAGGAAATTACATATCAACTAGCAAAAGCACCTATATATTCAGAGAACCCATTGGTATCAAAATTCCCCGATGAGTAAATCTTTAATCTAAGTGCAATAGATCATTGGAAATTATATTTTGATAGGTCCTACCCACAACATGGGTTAGGAGTAGAAGTCTTCTTTATCACACCACAAGGAGATTACATACCAAAGTCATATAAGCTATATTTTCCATGCACTAACAATATCACTGAGTACGAGGCTCTAGTCATAGGACTTCGAATTGCAATACAGTGGAAAATTGTGACCCTTAAAGTTTATGGAGACTCTTAGTTGATTATCAATTAGGTCAATGATGAATACTAAACAAAGGATGAAAAGCTTACCCCATATAAGAAACTGATAGAGAGTCTCAAGGAACTCTTTATTGACATCACATTTGAGCACATACCAATGGAAAATAATAGAGTAGCTAATGCTATGCCACAACTGGATCACTACTAGATATCCCATGTAATGTCAATAAGCATGAATTTCTGGTAAAGAAGCTTCTCATACCAGCTTTCAAGGTCCAAAATCAGAGTTCGTGTGTGAAATCGTTGGTCGTGGTGATCCTTGGTACCATGGCATTTACACCTACCTAAAAATATGAGTCCTCCCTGGTGACATCACCCAAAAACTCAAAAGAACCTTAATTAAGAAGTCATCTCGTTTCATTATCTTAGGTGACACCCTATATCGTAGAAGTATCGAGGGAACCTTCTTGCAATGCCTTAATTCCAAGGAAGCTTTAACTTGTTTAATTGAGGTACATGATTGTATTTGTGGTTCGCATTCTAGTGGTATGAACTTGACCAAGAAACTATTGAGAACTAGGTATTACTGGCCTATGATGGAGAAGGAAGCTCATGATTATGTCTGAAGATGTTTGCAATGTCAAAAACATGGGTACCTATCTATGCACTAGCTTAGGAGCTCTAATTGATTATAATACCTTGGTCCTTTTCACAATGGGGACTTTATCTCATTGGGAAAATTACTCCCACCTCATCTAATGGATACAAATTCATTATCACCACAACATAGTACTTTCCAAAGTGGGTATAGGCCATCCAAATGACCTACATTATAGGGAAGCAAATATCCAAATTCATCCTAAACTACCTCATTTTCCACTACGGTGTCCCACAAGCCCTTATCTCAGATAACTAGACACCTTTCAAGAACCACAATGTTCAAGAGCCATGCCAAAAATTCAATATCCAACATTGCTTTTCCACCCCATATTATGCCCAGGGTAATGACCAAGTTAAGGCTACCCATAAAACCATCCTAAAAATCCTAAAGAAAATAGTCAATGAAGTTGGTCATGACTAGCACCTATAGCTAAATCCCACCTAATGGGCCTACCAAATGAGTATCAACACACCTACAGGTGTAACCCCTTTCTCCCTAGTCTACAAATCATAAGCCATCCTTCCCATTCAGATCGAGCTCCCATCCTTAAGAATATCATTGTAGAATCTTATTACTAATGAAGAATACCAGGTGTCATAGTTGAACAAGCTAGAACTACTAGATGAGCGACACATGGATGCCTTGAACCACTTGCAGGTCTACTAGAACTGTCTCAAGTGAAGCTATAATAAGAAGATCAGGAGTCAAACTTTTAAAGTTAGATAGCTTGTATTGAAGGAGAATCAAAAGAATATGTTGAATCTAGACAACAAGGGAAAGTCTAAACCTGATTAGTTAGGACCCTTCATCATCACAATGAGCTACAAATTAAGAGCATATCAGCTATCTACACTTGAACCTTGAGCCTCTACATGAGCCTATCAATAGCTCCCATCTCAAAAAAATTTATGGCTAAAATTGCAAGGTATAAATTCAAAAAATCCAAAAAATAAAAAAATATTAAAAATCCAAAAAAAAAAGAAAAAGGATTGAAAAAAATAAAGAAAAATATCGTCCTCTAGTGAAAATCACTTCGATGATTCTTTGGGAAAGTACCTTGATGAAAACTTGGCAAACAGGTGCCTTTTGTAAATAAAGCACT